>OX155978.1:13234869-13834869 GCA_944548615.1 Micropterix aruncella | reverse complement strand
GGGGAGGGGGTCGCCTCGCAGCCAATACGCTGCTGTCGGTGCCGCTGGATCTCGTACTTTATTCACGACTCGCTTCCATTATTGACGATTTTTTGCCACGTCTCGAGCATCCCTAGCCGATAATCGTTGATTCTTAAGGTCATCTTTGATGTTATTTAGCCAGGTTTTCTTCGGTGCCGATCGCTGAATTCTCCATTCTGTCGGACGGTCTCGCCAAAGAAGTTTACGTGGCAAGCGATTATCGTTCATTCGGCAAACATGGCCGAACCATCGTAGTCGACGTTTTTGTACTTCTTCGTCGATCGTTGTTACTAGATCGCATCTTTCTCTAATGGTCTCGTTTTGAATTCGGTCGCGGAGTGAGACACCGAGAATCTGACTCAAGCATCGCACTTGGAAGACTTCGAACTTTTTGAGGTGCGATTGTAGTAACGTCCACGTTTCCGATCCATAAAGAAGAATGGGAAGAACTAACGTTCGGTATAGTCGTACCTTGGTTTTGATGCTCATATTCGTTCGCTTCCATATGCACCACTTGAGCGAGGCGAATGTTGCTGTTGCCTGACCGATCCGGCTATGGACATCGGCCGTCGATGCCATTTTCTTTTCCGTAATACAAATAGAATATCACTTATCACTATCATATAAGAATAAATAATGAATTGCCTGCAATTTATACGAATGAGGGTTGGCAGTAAATATATCAAAATCTGGTGACATCCAGTCAATTTCTTTGAAGCACTGCAAAGCACGCGCCAACAAGCTCCACCTCATAAGGTTAGTGCACGAGAACAGCTCCGCGAAAGTTGGTGCAATCGAGCTCGAAGATAATTATTCGGTACGGAAAGATCCATCTTAGCTAGTAATAAATAAAATAAAATACAAACGGAGCTGCCATGGAATTCACCGACCGGATTCGGGCCCATCATAATACTATTTTTTGCACTTCTAGGGGGTGAGCAGTGGTTTACGGACTAACGACCGGCTGTGGTAGGTTTAGGACAGCTGTCTTGCCACAAGTGAGCGTTCACCTTACCACCCATTCACTCCCCCTTCGAAGCAATAGAATTTGAGATGCGCAAATCGCGGTTTTAGATAATGTTTCTAGGAAGGAGTTGATTATTTTTCTGGAAAGACCAAGATCTTTAAAGAGGTGAAACAGAGATTCAGCTGGCAGGCCACGAGCGTTAACTTCCACCGCGTGAAGGCGAACAGTGAAGCCGTTCCGGGTGACGGCATTTGCGAGTTCATGGTATTTATTTAATTTGTACTCGTGGTCTTTTGGGATATTTGATTCCCACGGAACAGTTAATTCTACAATATGGGCCACTTTCCCAGATAGAGGTAATGAGTTATATCTGAACGGTTATCACTAGGGTTATCAGTTTCACCACAAATTAGATTAAAAACATAGAACATAGGACAGGCAACCATGTTTGTGATAAATGCAGTTGGATACAAAAAGATGGCCGTTATCATAGAATTAGTAATATATTCCAACCGATAGGAATATATTACGTATTACATAGAATAAACATATTTTATGGGAATTGAATATCTATAAAGACCACTTGTAGAAGTCTTGTTTCATCTCTTTAAAAATCTTGGTCATTCTTGGAAAACAACAGACAGATATAATTGCTCGTAGTTTTAATTATTTTATTGACAATCTGTTTTAAATTGAATGTATTTTGATTTTGATATCTAATATTACCTTGATTTTTAAGACATCTTCATTTTTGTTTTTTTTTTTGCATCTGTACTGTGTTTTCTTATTATTAACTAGCTGCACCCAGCGGTTTCACCCGCGTGGTGATGGAAAATTGTGATAATGATGATAGAAAACCATATATCTTTATAAATTATAGCCTATGTGTTATTCTGATGTGTAAGCTATATTATTGTAAAGTTTCATCAAAATTCATTCCGTAGTTTTTGCGTGAAAGAGTAACAAACATCCATACATACATACAAACTTTCGCGTTTATAATATTAGTAGGATTAACGACAAATGTATTACTAATTTTCCTGATTTAAAACATTATTAAGTTATTTGTTATCATAATCTTATTCTGGAATTTTCCCTCCAATTTTTTATTATATTTCTGAGATCATTTTAAATACCTGCCTCTAAGGACGAGTTGCACCAACTGGCCTGTTAAATTCTCCTAACCGTCGTTAGCTAGCTGTTAAATTGTGTCGGCTTGCACCAACCATTTGGACGTGCCGGTTAACTAACGCCCGATTGGAGTCCGCAAAATCCATTTTTGAGCATTAGAACATAGCCATATCATAACCAACTGAGATCGCAATCGCTCACCTCAGCCAATCACAGCGCAGTTCAAAACGGCGGACGCATGGTTTTCAGCAGTGTTGCCAACTTAGGTGATATGTCGCCATTTAGGCTACCTCCAATGGGTCACCGGCGACCAAAAAATACCAAAAATAGCCTGTCGCCGATTTAGGCTACACCAGTTTTTCGATTTCAATTTGTACGGCGACAACGATTTTGTTTAAAATCCTGGCTGTCCTTAGCCAAACCAGCTGACCCCTCGACTCTCTTCAGGTCCAAACAAAATTTTGGGCTAGCGCTTAAACTGCCCTCTCTGCTCTACGCCAACTCCAGAATAACCAAAAATTCGATTCTGTGCAATTCCAAAGATCCGGCAATATCGAAGCACGTAATAAGTGGCCGTAGTGATTCAAATGATCTACAAGCCCGCGTAGACTTCCACAAAAAGTTCCTTACTGGAATCAGCCAGAATGGCACTGGTCTGGGGTATGGCAGTACAACCACGAGCGACGTGGACTTGAAGAAGTCTCTTTTGCGGGGAGATTACGACAGCAAGAGTATGGCTCATGCTATTGGCCTTCAATGCCAGAATGATTGGACAACAATTGGGGACTTTTGCATTCCGCCTCCAATGCACTGGAAGGTAATGATCTATGACTGGACGCCAGAGATGCTGAAATTTTATTTGAATGCCTTTCAGCATACACTTCCAGACCCCAGTAACCTCGCTCGTTGGAGCTTTGCCGAGGATAGTTCTTGTCCCCTCTGTAGCAATACACCTTGCACAGCTAGACACATTCTAGCTGGCTGCAAGGTGGCCTTAGATCAAGGACGGTACACTTACCGCCATGACAAAGTTCTCGCTGTTATTCGCGAGGTAATTAGTCTCTCAGTGGCTCGTGCCAACAAGGGTTTGACAGTATCCTCCAAACCCCCAATACAGTTTGTGCGGGATGGCTCTAAAGGCAAAAAACATTTAACTACAAAACCTTTCTCAATAATCGAGAAAGCTACAGATTGGATTCTGGAGGTTGATTCGGTCTCTAAGCAGTATAAATTCCCTGAAAGTCTCGGATGCACAGCCCTCCGTCCAGATATAACTCTTTACTCTCTATCTCGGAAGGTGGCTCTTATCGTAGAATTAACTGTTCCATGGGAATCAAATATCCCAAAAGACCACGAGTACAAATTAAATAAATACCATGATCTTGCAAATGCCGTAACCCGGAACGGCTTCACTGTTCACCTTCACGCGGTGGAAGTTGGCGCTCGTGGCCTGCCAGCTAAATCTCTATTTCACCTCTTTAAAGATCTTGGCCTTTCCAGAAAAATAATCAACTCTTTCTTAGAAAAATTATCTAAAACTGCGATTTGCGCATCTCAAATTCTATGGCTTCGAAGGGGGAGTGAATGGGTGGCAAGGTTAACGCTCACATGTGGCAAGACAGCTGTCCTAAACCTACCACAGCCGGTTCGTAAGTCCGGAATCCACTGGTCACCCCCCAGAAGTGTAAAAAAATAGTATTATGATGGGCCCGACTCCGGTCGGTGAATTCCATGGCAGCTCCGTTTGTATTTATTTATTTATTATATATATGGTGCCGAACTTGTTTATTAATGGGTAACTTGTAATGTTTTTAAGATAAATGATTTCCCCTTGTTAACCTTAACTTGGTATGGTTTAGTTTAATATTACGTAATTGTTTTTTGCAATGTTAATGTAAGCATGTAATTGATTTTTGCAAACTTTCTGTGTAAAAGTTTAAAGTACTTATGAAAATTAGTTTTTTTCGATAATGTAGTTATGGTAGGTAATTGGTAATAGTACCTACATTGTACATTTATGTATGGTTCATGGTGTCATGTTCACAAATAGTAGCTTTATACAAAATGGTAATCTCGGTAGTATCTAGGTAATTTTGTTCTATTTTATCATACAATCTTATTTTATCCAATGTTTGTTTTTTTTTATATACTAATCTCGATTATTTTTTAAAAATATCTGTAACGGCCTAGAATGATTTCAATTCTTTTATTTATACCTATGGCCTGCAATCCCTTTCATTGGCACAAAAAAGGTTTTTTTTTTTGCAAAACGGCTACTTTAGGCTATCTTTTCTGCTAAAATCGGCGACTAGTCAAGCCCAGCACTTGGCAACACTGGTTTTCAGCACTGAGTTTTCAGCTCATCAGCTGTCAAACTGCCAAACGCTTTTGTTCATTTCTCGCTTTTGCGTCTTTCCTCAGCAACATCAAACATATCGGAAAACATTTTAGGAGCGCGATAACCAAACATATCGCAAAAACCGGGGCATCAATTTTAACCTCGACGCTATCAAATTTAACCTCGAAAATTGACAGTTAGCGTTTGATAGCTCGCTAACGGCTGGATAGTGGCGCTAACCGGTCACCAGGGTTCGGTTAGGGAATCTAACTGCGGTTAGCTTAACAGAGCATGGTGCAAGCAGTTTCGGATATTTAAATGCAGTTAGGCTCTTTAAACACGATTATCTATCTTATCCGAGTTTGGTGCAAGTCGCCCTAATTAAACTTTCTGTGGTTTTAAAATGATGTATAAGTATTATCTAACTAAGTTATATGAAATCGGAGACTATCGCGGTTGTTTGACATTATAAATGAGATAAAAAACGAATTTACCGCGTGAAGTTTATAACACTCGACGCTTCGGCGACGTTGTAGCCGCCGTTGTCTAGGATAGACTCTACCATAGACATGGCGGCTGAAATGTTGCCGAATCGTCGGGTCTTCGAGATTTGAACTGGCCGTCCAAATCGCCAGATCTAACGGCGCCAGACTTTTCCTTTGGGGATTTTCAAAATCTCGTGTTTACCACAACAAACCACGAACCTTGCAGTTCTTGAAAGCTAACATTGAAGAAGAAATCGCCAATTTGGAGCCAAATGCTTTGCGAGCAACAGTTCAAAATTCCGTAAAAACTAGCACAATTGTGCATCAACTGGCCATTTGAGCGATATAATTTTTTCAAATAAATGTCATCAATTTTACACCTTCATATAAAATTTTCATGAAAACAGAGCTCTTTATTTTTAACTAGCTGACCCGGCGAACTTCGTACCGCCTAACGGTCAATGAATGTCGTGTTAAAGATTAGCTGAACTTAATTTATGATTTTATGGAAGTAATACAAAATAAATATGTTCACTACTTTATTAAGATAATAACACAAAAAGAAATATAAAAGTACAAAAATTAAGTATATCAATCGCGTGTCAGCAAGACAGGATTGAATTAAACTATGTAATAATTGTGGTCCGAATATTGTGGATATATCTTGTCGATTCGAAACCTTTATTTAAATACTTTCTTTACTTTGAGGGGAGAGTTTACCGTATCGACGAGATGAACATTAAATGTTTGACAGTTACGAAACCCATGAATATTTTATATGGGAAAATGATTTTTCTTTTATTTAATTTTTTCGGAAAATTTTCTTTTATTTTATTTTTTTGGAAACAATATGTATGGGAAAATGTTTTTTCTTTTATTTTATTTTTTCGTTAATTTGCCAATGTTTTTAATAGTTATTCTGCTATTCGGGACGGAGACAAATACTACAAACCAAAAACCATGAAAATCGGTCCAGCCGTTCTCGAGTTATAAGTGTTAGAACAAACCGGCCTTTGTTTTATTATATATAGATTTCCTGTTCACATGGTAACCAATTCACATTATGACATTACTTTTGCGCCATCCTGTATTATCCGCTCTCAAACTATGTATACCAATTTTAATAACGATTGTTTCAATGGTACCTACCTATTGAAATTGATGCGCTGCAGCTCCATCCAATAGCAAGCTACAACAACGAAGATATCATCAAAACCTTATCCATGAAAAAAATACTTATATGTGCCAACTTTCATGGTGATTGGTCGAAGGGTTTCAAAGCTTAGACAGGATGACAGATATACTAACGTTTGAACACATTTTTTTTATTATTGCCTACTCGATTAGGTATCTTCAGTAAAAAAAATATTGCAAGCCTAAAAGGCGGTATAACTGTATAATTGTGAAACTCCACACTACTACACCACAATCACAATAAAATAACATTGGAATTGAAATATATGTGTTTATTTTCTCTTTATATTTTCTTGTTGATTAATAAAACCTGTTTTAACATTTTAGACAGTGGAAAATTCCATTCTGCTTCAACTTATGACCCTGAAGCATGGCGGCTTGAGCTAGAAAGAGCCGCTCCAGCACTGCGGATTCGGTAAGCAATCCTCGCTCGTCCATTTTATATTCCAGCATTACATTTTTATAGTATAGACATATACCAGGTCATTCAAATAGTCCGAGAGGCAGTAACTATAAACACATTGTCAGACTTCTTAACAGTGTACATGCTAAGCTCCATACATGTCACAAAAATGAAGTCCCTGCCGCCGATACGTAGTTGTCGGTAGCTATTACCGATTGGTATAATGTGCCGCTTTATATAATGGACTTCATTTTTGTGAAATATATGGAGTAATGCTGACGCCCACGCATTCCATTGATAAGCAGACTGACCATCTGTTTAGAGTTCTGTATTGCATCCACTGTGTACTGGTGAATTTTCAGCTTTTTCAAAACACTTTAGGGGTACTAATTAAAATTATACCTTTCCTAGTACCCAGCGCTAGGTGTCCCGGAGTCTGGCCTGCTAACTACCCCAGCCTTCTATGGCCAAATTATTGTCTGATCTGAAGGTATCAGCTTTTACAAAGCTGTTGCACTTTCTTATTGCTGCCTCTTGGAATAAACGCTTTTGGCTATGATAATACTATGTATATTAAAATTATCTTATAAAATCATTTTTTTTTCAAATTACTAGCTGAAACTCGTCATATTACTAGCTGAAACCAGTCAAGATCGACGTTCAGTTTGTAACCCCTTCCACCCCCTCTCGCCCCCTCCCCCCCAAACCTTCCCCCAAACCTCCCTCTCTCGCTCTCTCCCTCTTCTCCCCAACCCTCCCCACTCTCCAACTCCCCCGCCAAATCCTCTTTCCCTCCACCCCCTCTCCCTCCTCTCTCTCGCTCTCTCTCTCTCTCTCTCTCTCTCTCTCGCTCTCTCCCGCTCTCTCTCACTCTCTCTCGCTTGCTCCCATCCTCCACCCCAACCCCCCTCTCCCTACCCCTCCACCCCAACTCACCCCAACTCAACCCCTCTAACTACCCTATTTACCCACCCACCCTTCACCTCCTCCCCCTACATCTAGCCTCCCTTTTTACACCTAGCCGTTCTCTCACTAGTGGCTTTCTCTCACTAGGGCCATAATTAATATATAGATTATTCTTTATTCAGAGTCATGAACTAGCCCCGAAATAGCCCCGGCAAGTGACTTTATTATTATTATTATTTATCCTGGACAGGCAGCTTTGCTTATACGTCCAGATCAGATCTTGCAAAACTAGTCCTAAACAAAATTAACAAGTTTTTAGGTACAAATAGAATACAATAGAAAATATAATAGAATAACTTTATTGTGCTATTGAAACATTATTTAATGAATGTTACACTGGATTTATAAAAAAAGAGAATTTATGAACAAATGGCGAACTTAGTTAGTTAGTTAGTTAGTTTGTCTGGGATTTTTCTCGCACTTGGCCTCTTGATTGGGCCGTTGTGCGTGGCTCATGTTTCTATTTGTGTTTATGTTTCTCCAGCTAACCCAGGCTGTCCCAGAAGGTTAGCAGCCTGTTTAGGTTGCTACAGGCCTCCGGGACAGATGCTGGAGATTGTAGTATTCTTGCCCGTTGCTCTGCCACGCTCCTGCATTCCATGAGCACATGCTGTGGCGTTTCTTCTTCCTCCATGCATCCTCTGCATAGACGGCTGTCTGTCACACCTATGATAACCACGTGTTTGTTTAGGGGACAGTGGCCTGTCATAGTACCTATGACTTTACGGATTTTGTCCCTTTTTAATCTGGTGAGGTTGCGGGCAAGTTTTTTAGACGCTTCCGGAACCGCGTTCTTTGAAATGGCGGACTTATCGCTATAGCGATATCTTACAGGCAACAAATCGAGTCTGTTTTTAAATTGATTGACAGCTTGCACTAATAAATCAAAAAGTAGTTTATTCCACATATCCCTCATTCTATTTTGCACAACGTTCTTAAGAGGATTAGATTTAACTTTTGCACAATTGAGTTTTTTGCCATGAACTTAAAAGATTTGTATTGACTTTGACATCGTAAATATTCTCTAGCCCATAAGTAACGCAGCCCTCTATCCAGATATAAGTCTTTACACTCTATCTTAGGATATGACCCTTATTGTAGATTTAACTTTTCCATGGGAATTAAATATCCGAAGAGGACGAGTATAAATTAAATAAATACTATAATCTCGCAAATGCCGTCACCCGGAATCGCTTCACTGTTTACTTTCACCCGGTAGAAGTTACCGCTCACAGCCTACCAGCCAAATCTCTGTTTCACCTCTTTAAAGATCTTGGTCTCTCCAGGAAAATAATCAACTCCTTCTTAGAAAATTTATCTAAAACCGCGATTTCCGCATCTCAAATTCTATGGCTTCGAAGGGGGAGTGAATGGGTGGTAAGGTGAACACTCACATGTGGCAAGACAGCTGTCCTAAACCTACCACAGCCGGTCGTTAGTCCGGAATCCACTGCTCACCCCCAGAACTGTAATAACACTACATATATGATGGGCCCGACTTCGGTCTGTGAATTCCATGGCAGCTCCGCTTGTATTTTATTTATTTATTAATCGCATTTGCGGTAATAATAAATAAAACAAGAGATTTCTAACTCGCAATATATTGTGACCGACACGATTTCTCGGTACTTAGGATACCTAGAAATCGATGTGGTTGCTTGTTTGTAGAAACTAAAATTATAAAGAAAAACATTAAGTCACTTGAACGATGACATTTAATTAGTAAAAGGCAGATAACAATAAAGAAAAGATGAATTTTAAAGAACTCTAGAAGTGAAATTTAAATTTACAACTATAATATTCGATTAAAAACTTTGAAAACAATTAAAACTTTGGAAATTAATATTTAACACATTTCAAAAACTCTGGAATCTAGCTCAGAACAATGGGACTTTTCTCAGAGGCCGGCTGATCATGAAGGGTCAACAGTCAGACGAGTGGTAGGTAGAGAACAGCAGTAGGGTAAGTACATTAAAATTTCAAGGATAGAATGTTCTGGAAAGTGGATTCAAACTTCCCGCCTTCAGCTCGATGGTCGCGGCGACGTTACGTGGTCACGTGGCGGTGACTGGTACGATTTAAGCCGTAATCGTATCGTACGGTACGGCGACGAATAGCGGCGCTGGCGATCGACCAACCCGGCTCGGGATGATCTTCAGGAAAGCTGGAATGGGCGTATTCTTCGATTTCTGGTATTCTTCAGCCGTACCCTTGTACTCCGACCGGCTGGAACGGTTGAATTCGGAAGTACTCTTCAAACGGCTGGAACGATTGACGTAGGCAAGGCTCCCAGAAGTTTGCCCCAGTGGAAGTTCCTGAAATTATCCTCCACTTAGACTAGGGATTCAGGTGTTGGGGTAGGAGCGAATAAGGGAAGCAGAGATGGCACCCTGCGTTCCGAGGAAATCGAATCTCGCTCCCCCAACTCAGCCAGATAAACCCCTCAAGAAGCAATACCAAGATATAATTATCGAACGTACTCACCGAGAAATATAATGTCTAACACAACAGAGAATGAAGACCACCTCGGAACTTCCACTAACTAGCGCCACGGCTCCGATTTGAAATGCCGGGAAAACGAGTTTTTGGCGCTTAATATAGGCTCATATCAAATGTTCCAGAATTTTCTAGCTCGTACTCGACACAATCGATCATATCCGGTTCACCGTTTGCTGAGTATAAATTGTGTAGCTAATTTCTAAATTTTATTAATTTAATAAAGAAGTCAAAACCGAGATTTAATTTTATTATAAAAACCTTTTTGAATTTATTTATCCCAAAATTCAATACAAGGACAGGACCACCTTGACTCTATGTCGTAAAATGGTTACTTTATTAAAAATAAGTATTTTATCAAAATAAAAATTGCTGTTTTAAAATATTCAATGTTTTATTTATTTTGCATTTTAATAACCCAATCCCATAGCAATTTATCGCATAAATTATAATAAATTATTAAATATTAAGTCGCTGATTTCGACTCTTGCGGTGGTAGACGAAATTCGCTTGTATGGAATTGGCAAAACTGCATATATGTCAAACGATCGGTGTCGTGAATCAACAATGGCGAGAACTGGGAATCATCACGCGATAAATTATGGAAATTCTGCATTTAATTTACAGAAATCGCGTGACAATATGCATAAATTGTTTATTTTATTTATTCATATAGTTAATTATTAAACAATCACACATAATGTAATGAACATTTGCTTAAGTTTAAAATATGTTAGCTCAAATTTGTCCGAATAAACTTTTACTACTAATCTTACATTAAATTATGCCATTTTCCTGACTTCGCCCTGTCCTTGCATACATTTTTGGCTTCATCCAGCATTATTTTACTCATGCATTCTCCTATCTTAGCTTTTTTTTACTTATAAACTCTTAAAATAAAGTAACATATTTTAGTATATTTATAAAAGGGTTGCCAACTTGAGAGATTTTAATTCCCTAGTTTTTTATGTGAATAAAAAAAACAATGTTACATAACATATTGTTTGAACCCGCCTCCCGCCCCTGTAATGCATTGTAACGTTTTACAAGACCCCCCTTCCCCCCCGAATTGTGTTACGTAATACTTGAACGTCCCCTTGTAGAGCGAAAATGAATCGTATGGGTACATTCAAACGGTTCTTCAAAGGATGTTTTTATAATTTCAGATTAACTGCAGATGGTCGAGATTGGCGCACCCGACTTTCCCAGATGCAGACATATAGAAATGGTAAGTTGAAGTTTTAATTTTATGGTTGATTATGAAGGATCCTGCCTTTACAATACAATACAATACAATCAACTACTCCAGTAGATAGGCATTCCTACACTTGGATGCGTCACAAAATTAAATGTTTAAAATGTAATTATTAAAAACATAACCATCATGGTAGTTGTCATGGCTGTGATATTATATTCAATATTACATACTTACAAATAATCAAAATATACTAATGTCATTAAATAGTAAGAGAGAATAATATATTAAAATAGAAATGCAAATTCTATGTAGAATAATCAACGTAAAATAATCTTATTGTCAATCCAGCAATATGCCTTCGTATTTTTTAAACATAAATAGATGTATTTTTAAATTATATGAGAATTAGAATGTCAGCTATCATAATACCGTTATGTTTAAAATTTTACAAAATTTGCTAATTATCAACATGGAAAATAAACTCGAAATTTTCAAACTCCCTTATACCATAAATTGGGTTTCTTACCAAACTATTTATAATTATCTTTTTAAATTGGTCCTCTCCAAGGCTTTTCATTTTCTCTGGAATCTTATTATAGAAGGACAAATTTTGGTGTAAAAAACTGTATCGCACTTTGCTAAGTCGCTGTCGGTTTATGTGGAGATTGGATTTATTCCTCGTATCGTGATGATGAAAATCACTATTCACCGGAACTTCTGCTATGCGTCTACGAGCGTACATAATATTTTGGTAGATGTAGGAAGAAAATAGAGTCATGATTCCTGATTCTGCGAACAGTGGCTTACAAGAACTTCTTGGAGAGACTCTATATAAACTGCCTACCACTATTTCTGGAGGAGAAAAATTCTGTTTGAGAAAATAGACAACTATAAAGCCATATCCTTGTGGACACTTTTATAGAGTTTTCCATGCTATATATATAACACTGCCCTACATCGTTTTGTTGTAGTCGCTTGAGGAGATGCGGAAAGAGCTATGCTAATCGAAGTTCACTGCTAAGTCGCTCAATGGCTCTATTCAAAGGTTAGGTTCTTAATGGTTCCAAGAAGCTTGAGCCTGATCTTATAAATAGGATAGAAAACGAATTTACCGCGTGAACAATCTACTTTCTACGCATGATCCGGGAAGCCATTGAAATAAGAAGAACCCCGAACTTCAATAGAGACGACAGTTACAAACTCTCTTCTACGTGGAACCCTCTTCTTAAAATGTTCCCGTCGCGAACGCAAGGACGTAAGACAGGATACAGTGATTGTTGTGGGCAAGACGGATTTTCAAAATTCGCGCGCTCCGAGCCCGGCCCCCCACCACCGTTATAATCTATGCAGTATAAAAATACCTAAAAACACAGACGATCAGGCGCAATATAAAATCGAAGACTATCGCGGCAGTTTGACATTATAAATAGGATAGAAAACGAATTTACCGCGTGAAATTTGTAGGACCCGACGTTTCGGTGACGTTGCAGCCGCCGTTGTCTAGGGTAGACTGTCCTACACGTCGGGTCCTACAAATTTCATGCGGTAAATTCGTTTTCTATCCTATTTATGATATCTCGTTCTTCGAAGAATTACCCTTTGTCTTTAAAAATAGACTAATGGGGGAGATTCTTCACTACAAGCGAACGAACATAAACACCCTTAATAATCTTGATTCTGTTCTGCAAGCGTTGACTGTTTGTCCCAGAAATGACTACCCTACGTTGCACAAATAGAGTTGTCAACTGCAACGAGCGAACCCGTCACCTCAGGAAGTTTTAACGATTAGTCGTTCTATCACATGCCCGTAATAGGCCAACGCCTTATCCCCAAGATAACCAGGTGGGTTTAGATAACCCAGCAGGCTTACACTCACGCCCTTACTTCCAATTGCGACCAGATTACTCCGGTCTCTCGATTGGTTACGAGTTCGAGGTCGCTTGCGCGGTCCTCTCCCTTACAAAGCGGTGAAATGGTGTATACCGAATCTATCGCGGACCACGGCATCCTTTGCCCGGCTGTTCACCCAGGATCGGGTAGCCGATGGTCGTTTTAAGAGCAGTCGCCGTAAGGTCCGCAACCACCCCCGCTCTATAGGAAACAGTACTGCTTCCAGATTCCCCCGACTGTTAGTCAGAGTGCACAATCGATTGGCTTACACCGCACGGTGCGCAGACCGTCCAGGAGCGCCAGAAGGTTGATTCCTAGGGAAAACTAGCCCTAAGGTCAGAGTCCTGCCCGGGCTCGCACTTTATGCGTGGAGGCCGCCGGATGGGTGTTGACCCATGAGTGTGACCAACCCTGAACAGAATGGGTCGTCGTGGTCAACTCAGCAAGAGCCCATTAGCTCTCTACGGGCCCTATGTTGCACACACTGTACAAAATATTTCCTTGTCTACCTGTATCTATTGCTACGGTATAGAGAAGTTTTTCAACATTGAGGCATACAAAGAAATGGCTGAGGTCGACAATAAATAAAATACAAACGGAGCTGCCATGGAATTCACCGACCGGAGTCGGGCCCATCATAATACTATTTTATTTTTTTACACTTCTGGGGGGTGAGCAGTGGATTCCGGACTTACGAACCGGCTGTGGTAGGTTTAGGACAGCTGTCTTGCCACATGTGAGCGTACACCTTACCACCCATTCACTCCCCCTCGAAGCCATAAAATTTGAGATGCAGAAATTGCGGTTTTAGATATTTTTTCTAGAAAGGAGTTGATTATTTTCCTGGAGAGACCAAGATCTTTAAAAAGGTGAAACAAAGATTTAGCTGGCAGGCCACGAGCGCCTACTTCTACCGCGTGAAGGTGAACAGTGAAGCCGTTCCGACTTCCGGGTGACGGCATTTGCGAGGTCATGGTATTTATTTAATTTGTACTCGTGGTCTTTTGGGATATTTGATTCCCATGGAACACTTAATTCTACGATAAGGACCATCTTCCGAGATAGAGAGTAAAGAGTTATATCTGGACGCAGGGCTGTGCATCCGAGACTTTCAGGGAATTTATACTGCTTAGAGACCGAATCGACCTCCATAATCCAATCTGATGCTTTCTCGATTATTGAGGTGTTTTTTGCCTTTAGAGCCAACCCGCACAAACTGTATTGGGGGTTTGGAGGATACTGTGGAACCCTTGTTGGCACGAGCCACTGAGAGGCTAAGTACCTCGCGAATAACAGCAAGGACTTTGTCGTGGCGGTAAGTGTACCGTCCTTGATCCAAGGCCACCTTGCAGCCAGCTAGAATATGTCTAGCTGTGCAAGGGTTGTTGCTACAAAGGGGACATGAACTATCCTCGGCATAGCTCCAACGAGCGAGGTTACTGGAGTCTGGAAGTGTATGCTGAAAGGCATTTAAATAAAATTTCAGCATCTCTGGCGTCCAGTCATACAACATTAATTTCCAGTGCATTGGAGGAGGAATGCAAAAGTCTCCAATTGTTGTCCAATCATTCTGGCATTGAAGGCCAATAGCGTGAGCCATACTATTGCTGTCGTAATCTCCCCGCAAGAGAGACTTCTGCAAGTCCACATCGCTCATGGTTGTACTGCCATACCCCAGACCAGTGCCATTCTGGCTGATTCCAGTGAGGAACTTTTTGTGGAAGTCAACGCGGGCTTGTAGATCATTTGACTCACTACGGCCACTTACTACGAGCTTCGATATTGCCGGATCCTTGGAATTGCTTAGAATCGAATTTTTGGTTATTCTGGAGTTGGCGTAGAGCAGAGAGGGCAGTTTTAGAGCTAGCCCAAAATTGTGTTTGGACCTGAAGAGAGTCGAGGGGTCAGCTGGTTTGGCTAAGGACAACCAGGATTTTAGACTAGCTGTCACCAGTGCATCCAGACGAGACAGTTGGGTTTTGGTGAAATCGTAAATAAGAAAGGGCCATGACAAATGTGAAGTTAGATAGTTGTCATAGATCCAAGCCTTACGAGGGCCAGAAATTAGCAATGCATCTATCTTTTCCAGGCAACTACTGAAATGTTCTATAACATGATCGCCAGAGAGGTCTTTTTCCTGGCAGGTGGTTTTTCTGCCAAGAAATTTGAAGTGGTTATTAGGGTCTATAAGGGAGATAATAGAGCCCTTATAGACCAATTTTGGGTCATAGGACGTAAATTTTGTGTCTATGCGGGCGAGTCCAAGGCAAAAACATTTGGAGGGCTTCACTTTTATACAGCCTGACAAGTCGCAGAACAGCTCCACTTTCTGTAATAGCAGGGAAAGCTGCTTGGGGCTCCTGGTGATAAAAGTTAGGTCGTCGGCAAAAGCGAGGCACGACGATGTGTATTGGCCCGTCTGTTTTAAAACGGTAACCTCACTTCTTGTCGAACTGGGTCAGGCTTTCCAGCAGTATATTGAAAACGATATTGAATATCGTTGGAGAAAGGCAACAGCCCTGAAACAGCCCAATTGAATATGATATAGAGCGGGTAGTCCATTCTTGCGTTTCGACATGGAACGTCAGACAGTTTTAGTAGGAGGCTACAATGTCACGCACGACTGGTGGGAAGTTGTACCAGCGGAGTGCAAAGTGGAGGAGACTGTGTCGGACTGACCCAAAGGCATTCTCTAGGTCGAGCCAGCATACATTGATTTGGCGTTCGTGCTGTCTCGCATCCTTAATGGCAGCAGCCAAGAGAGGGCAGCCTGAGACGCCTGAAGCCTTTTTGTACTGACACTCCAAGGTACTCGTTCCGGTGCATGAATTCGCTCATCCTCATGTGGACTATGCCAAAAAAGATTTTGGCCACAGTATCTGTCAGAGCAATGGGCCGAGCGTCCTTTGGTCCGGTGCAAACCTTCGGAATTAAGATGACTGTTGCTCGGCCGAAATTCTGTGGGACTACACCGCTATTCCATATATGTCGGAAGATGGATCCTAAATATTGCAGCAGGCATGGGCACTTTTTATACACTAAGTAGGGAATACCATCCGGACCTGGAGTAGAGCCCGACGGCTTCCTTTTTATTTGATTTAAAATCTCATCTAGAGATGGGGGTTGAGAGGCGAAAGCTACTGTAGGCAGGTGCGGAGGTTTAATGCCCGGAGGAGGGCTGTAGGTATGGAGCCGCATTAGATCCTCATAAGTGGTCGAAAAGTATTCCGTGGCCATTTCTTCCGGGATTTGGATTGTGCCCTTAGCGGCAGACAAAACCTTTTTACTGTAGTTAAAACGGTTTTTGTCAAACCGGAATTCCTCTTTGGACTTGAGAAATGCTTCTTTGCGCTTGTTGTTTTGCGTGGCTACGCTCTGTATCAGTTTGAGTATAGAGCGGTACGCGCGCGAGAAGTTGTGGCAGAGGGCCTTATCTCCGGCTTTCTTGGCTTCACGTAGCTGGCGACGAAGTAGCCGCTTCTGCCTACGGAGCTTTGCTTTGAATGCGTTTTCTCTGTGAACCGTGTCGACATGGGTAGATTTTGGGTAAACACCCGAGAAGTATTCATGGACCGCCACCTGGAAGGACGACAGTTGAACACTGGCAGGGGCATTACGGTTCACAGAGTGGTCAAGGATTGAAGTTAAATTACTATTGTGAAATTCCCAATCCTTTTTCGCAAGTGAAGGGAATTTTAGAGGAGGGAAAGATATGATTGGCGCAGGTCGTGGAGACCGGTCGGGTGACAAACTGCGGGCAGATGTGGAGTCTAGGAACTCGACTCTGTCCGTGACTCGAAAGAGGATCGACTCAATGGCGTAGCTCTGTTGAACACTCACCTTGATATTGAGTGTCCTATCGAAGATGTAATTAACCAATTTGCCAGGAAGAATAGATGCATAGAATTCATCATTTAAAGAAGAGAACACAAATTGTTACTTTTGTATTGCATGTGATTTTTATTCGGTTGAGTGTTTATTATCTTGAAAGTAGTTTGAATAAAGATTTCTTAAGGTTTACATGTGACTTGATGATTTGGTATTACACCCATAGTTCAAGATATCTTTTAGCGTCCCCCCTTTGAGTTTTTTTTGTATCCGCGGCTGCGCCCAGTATATTTCTGTGCCTCCTGTGGAAAATTATTTAACTAGACATATCATAATTGCGTTTTTAATGGATAATGTAAAAAAAAGGCGATTTTTTTTGTCTAACTCACGTGTTGATATATCTCTCTTACTAATGGAGATAGGTTGATACAACTAGCACATTTTTTGGACTTTTATTCGAATGTTTCGTGTCTAGTGATTTATCATGAGTTATACTATGAGAAAAAACCGATTTAACTAAATTTATTGGTGTAAAAAGATTTAATCAATGTTGTATCAAAACAGCGTTTAAAATTTTCCACACTTTTTCTTGTATTTTGTTAAAACTAGAGTTAGCCCAAATAGTACCAATACGTTCTGCATTAATCCTCCAATAATTTTCAGTATTTTTTGTTTTACGATTATTGCTTTAGCACTATATAGGGGCTACCGTTTTAAAACAGACGGCCAATACACCTCGTCGTGCCTCGCTTTTGCCGACGACCTAACTTTCATCACCAGAAGCCCCAAGCAGCTTTCCCTGCTATTACAGAAAGTGGAGCTTTTCTGCGACTGGTCAGGCTGTATAAAAGTGAAGCCCTCCAAATGTTTTTGCCTTGGACTCGCCCGCATGGGCACAAAATTTACATCCTATGACCCCAAATTGGTCTATAAGGGCTCTAATATCTCCCTTATAGACCCAAACAATCATTTCAAATTCCTCGGCAGAAAAATCACCCATCAGGGAAAAGACGTCTCGGGCGATCATGTTATAGAGCATTTCCAAAGTTGCCTGGCGAAAATAGATGCCTTGCTAATTTCTGGCCCTCGTAAGGCCTGGATCTATGACAATTATCTAACGTCACATTTGTCATGGCCCTTTCTTATTTACGATTTTACCAAAACCCAACTGTCCCGTCTAGATGCGCTGGTGACAGCTAGTTTAAAATCCTGGCTGTCCTTAGCCAAACCAGCTGACCCCTCGACTCTCTTCAGGTCCAAACAAAATTTTGGGCTAGCGCTTAAACTGCCCTCTCTACTCTACGCCAACTCCAGAATAACCAAAAATTCGATTCTGTGCAATTCCAAAGATCCGGCAATATCGAAGCACGTAATAAGTGGCCGTAGTGATTCAAATGATCTACAAGCCCGCGTAGACTTCCACAAAAAGTTCCTTACTGGAATCAGCCAGAATGGCACTGGTCTGGGGTATGGCAGTACAACCACGAGCGATGTGGACTTGAAGAAGTCTCTTTTGCGGGGAGATTACGACAGCAAGAGTATGGCTCATGCTATTGGCCTTCAATGCCAGAATGATTGGACAACAATTGGGGACTTTTGCATTCCGCCTCCAATGCACTGGAAGGTAATGCTCTATGACTGGACGCCAGAGATGCTGAAATTTTATTTGAATGCCTTTCAGCATACACTTCCAGACCCCAGTAACCTCGCTCGTTGGAGCTTTGCCGAGGATAGTTCTTGTCCCCTCTGTAGCAATACACCTTGCACAGCTAGACACATTCTAGCTGGCTGCAAGGTGGCCTTAGATCAAGGACGGTACACTTACCGCCATGACAAAGTTCTCGCTGTTATTCGCGAGGTAATTAGTCTCTCAGTGGCTCGTGCCAACAAGGGTTTGACAGTATCCTCCAAACCCCCAATACAGTTTGTGCGGGATGGCTCTAAAGGCAAAAAACATTTAACTACAAAACCTTTCTCAATAATCGAGAAAGCTACAGATTGGATTCTGGAGGTTGATTCGGTCTCTAAGCAGTATAAATTCCCTGAAAGTCTCGGATGCACAGCCCTCCGTCCAGATATAACTCTTTACTCTCTATCTCGGAAGGTGGCTCTTATCGTAGAATTAACTGTTCCATGGGAATCAAATATCCCAAAAGACCACGAGTACAAATTAAATAAATACCATGATCTTGCAAATGCCGTAACCCGGAACGGCTTCACTGTTCACCTTCACGCGGTGGAAGTTGGCGCTCGTGGCCTGCCAGCTAAATCTCTATTTCACCTCTTTAAAGATCTTGGCCTTTCCAGAAAAATAATCAACTCTTTCTTAGAAAAATTATCTAAAACTGCGATTTGCGCATCTCAAATTCTATGGCTTCGAAGGGGGAGTGAATGGGTGGCAAGGTGAACGCTCACATGTGGCAAGACAGCTGTCCTAAACCTACCACAGCCGGTTCGTTAGTCTGGAATCCACTGCTCACCCCCCAGAAGTGTAAAAAATAGTATTATGATGGGCCCGACTCCGGTCGGTGAATTCCATGGCAGCTCCGTTTGTATTTATTTATTATTATTACTATTAAATATAATGTTACTATTAAAATAAAATCACCAAATATCAATTTTCACCAAAGCTTTTTTTTGTGTTTAATGATATGATTCAATTTAAATCATTAGACACGTCAAAAAAGTCAAATCAAAAACTACATTTGGTACAACTCTTCAATTTTTTTAGTTTTTCTGATATTCTACCCGATAAAAATTTTAAAAATATTTACATCATTAAATCATACGTTTTCATGCAACATGTATGATTTCAGGCAACATTCATTAATGCTTTTTGGCTAGCTTATACAGGTAATGAAAAATATATTTTAAAAATTTTATTTTTGCTTTCCTGAAAAGTAGTGATTTTTGAGTTAAATCGTTTTGCACACGAGGCACAGATTTGATTTGTGAGTTTTTAAAAATCAGTATTATCCGAGAGATTATTATTGGTGAGGTGCCAATGTCAAGTTTTTGCCCTGGCTTGGAAAAATCATAAATCCGCAGCTGGAGATACTGTATGTGAATCTCCGATCTGGAGATTCTGCGAATAGTATTTTTCTTATATATCCAGATTTGGCAGAGCGTAAGAAGACGACTGGAAATCAGTTAACTCGCCTCCATGGCCAATTATCATCGGCCCTGGAAAAAGTGCGAGCTCGAGAAACCATACTCAATGGCCAATTCGACGGATTGGTCAAGGAATTCGCCGATCTTCAGAACACGCTCAACGCAGTGAGGATGGAATATAAGGTAATTAATATGATTATTGGTTAAGCAATTTTCTTACCAACAATTTGTTGGTAAGAAAATTGCTTGGCAGAGCAACGGGCAAAAATACTACAATCTCCAGCATCTGCCCCGGAGGCCTGTAGCAACCCAAACAGGCTGCTAACCTTCTGGGACAGCCTGGGTTGGCTGGAGTAACATAAACATAAATATAAACATGAGCCACGCACAACGGCCCAATCAAGAGGCCAAGTGCGAGAAAAAAGCCCAGACAAACTAAACTAAACAATGCCCATATGCACTGACTATCACTACGTAGTAAGCTGGACTGGTCATAAACAACATTCTTTTATTTATGTATTTATTAAGTTAAGAAATTTTAAATAAGTTAAAAAACGAGTTTACTGCGTAAAGTTTGTACGTTTCGGCAATGTTGCAACCACCATTGTTCAGGGTAGACTGCACAACGGTGATAGCAAATATTTAAACAAAATAATTCCGCGTCGCTCCTAACTAGGTAGTGCCTGTTCTAAGGAAGACACAATTTTATATGATAGCAATTTAAAATGTAATTTTAATATTCATTTTATTTTTGCTATTAATACTAGCAACTATTACAAATAATAGGTATTATATACTAGCATCGTTTGATTATATACTCATTCCGCCAGACTTACAGCTTACAGACTGTAGTGTTTGGGCGAGTGGAAGCGAAGAGGGCCAATTCATCCTGAGTTAAACCTCCTTCTCAAAAGCCCAAATACGCTGATCCAGGATCAACCACAAAAAAAATTTTTGGTAGAGAAGTCCTATAAAATTCTAATCCCCACCAGGGAAGACTGGAAGAATTGGCTCCAAAGCCACAAAGCTGACGCCTGGTTCACCGACGGATCAGTAACGAATGGACGTGTGGTAACATTAATGCCACCACTCACACACACACACATGCATATACTAGAGTCGTCGACTATAGCGGGCGAGCCCGTTCCTCAGGAAGTTTTAACGATTAGTCGTTCTTTCTCCCTGGAGTGAGCACAGAAGACTTAGGATAAAAACAGTCCACCGTCTAGCTCCGCCACAAACCCATAAGAGGCCGACGCCTTAACCACGAGATAGCCAGGAGTGTCACCCAGCGGGCTTACACTCACACCCTTACTTCCAATTGTGACCAGATTACTCCAGTCTCTCGATTGGTTACGAGTTCGAGGTCGCTTGCGCGGTCCTCTCCCTTACAAAGCGGTGAAACGGTGTATACCGAATCTATCGCGGACCACAGCATCCTTTGCCCGGCTGTTCACCCAAGATCGGATGGCCGATGGTCATTTTAAGAGTAGTCGCCGTAAGGTCCGCAACCACCCCCGCTCTATAGGAAACAGTACTGCTTCCAGACTCCCCCGACTGTTAGACACAGTCGATTGGCTTACGCCGCACGGTGCGCAGACCGTCCAGGAGCGCCAGAAGATTGATTCCTAGGGGAAACTGAATATAAGGCCAGAGTCCTACCCAGGCTTGCACTTCATGCGTGGAGGCCGTCGGATAGGTGTTGACCCGTGAGTGTGACCAACTCTGAACAGAATGGGTCTTCGTGGCCAACTCAGCAAGGGCCCATTAACCCCCCACACACATGCATATGTGTGCGCGGGCATTCGATCGAGGATGCTTCGATGAGTCAGTCAGTCATTTGCACCCGCGAGGGGCGCGCGCGTTCCCGCTGCAGCCAGCACCTCGATCTCTCGTACGCACCGCACTCACCTCTCAATTGTATTATATCAGTTAAGTGGAATTATACGTGTAAATCAAAACGGGACTTTTATTCGGACTCCAATCAACCAGCATGCCGCATTCCCGTCCGTACAGCACATAAACCACAGACGGACCCAAAACCAACCACAGAATCAGCATCCCCCTTGGAAAATATGCCACGGTTTTCCAAGCCGAGGTGTTTGCCATATTGTAATGCATAAAATTACACTGTCGACTTGAGGTAAAACATAGAAAAATCCTCATCTGCTCTGACAGCAGACAGCATTGGACACTCTGGCTAAAGCCACCACAGAATCGTCTGTGGTCTGGGACTGTATGCAAAAGCTCAATTGGGAAAAGATCACCTTAACCCTTCAGGCCTCGGCCCCTCAGCCGATTGACAAGTTGCTGTCCCAAAAATGTTTAGTAAAAATTAGTAAAAAAAATGAATTACGACACTGTCTCACCAAAACATTAATTACTGCCAAACCACTGTACCCATAATTAAAATGAAACATATTAACATATTAAAACATAACAAAATCAAACAAAATAAATTAAAATAAAATTAAAACGGGGCCGTCACGCTGAATCGAGTTGTGGCCGATATCGGCCAATCGGGGCTTGAGGGGTTAATATGGATCACCCAACAAAATCACCTTAATATGGATACCGGCTCATCAAGGCATACCCGGCAACGAAGAGACCGACAGACTGGCAAAAGTGGGCACACTGGAATGCCCGATGGAGCCAGTTATTGGGGTCCCCTTCGCTATAGGTAAGAAAATCATCAGGGACTGCTTGGAGCAGGAACATCGGGCAACCTGGAAACAGAGGCAAGGATGTCGCCAGGCAAAAGCCATGATGGAGCAACCACTTTCAAAGAAAACCTACTTGACATGAGCAAGAAGAACCTTAGAACCACTATCGTTCTCCTCACCGGACACACGACCCTAAGAGCACATCTATTCAACCTTGGCTTGACGGAGAGCAAGGACTGCCGAATTTGTCGCTGCCCAGGCCTCGCCGCAAAAAGACGCTTACTGGGACGAGCCTTTCTCGAACCCAGCGATCTGCCCAACTTGAAGGTCAGTGATCTGCATGGACTGGTAAGCAGTACCGGGCTACTAGCAGACCACTGACCCAACCACAAAGTGGGTAGTTACAAAAGATCTTATAGATTGAGGTGACATCAAGGGCTGGAAACAAGCCCCCCACTCCGTTTACTACTACTAGCAGCGTAAGCCCAAAACGTCAAAACGTAAAAATCTTCGATACGTAAGAAATATTTAAACACAATAATTCCAGGTCACTCCTAACTAGGCAGCACCTGTTCCAAGGAAGCACCAATTTTATATGATAGCAACTTAAAATGTAATTTTATTATTATCATTTTATTATACACCTGTAAGGCCGATGCGATGCACATCTCTTTAAACTTGTGACTGTTTTACACTAAGAAAAATGTCTATTTTTTTTAAAGCTGTTAGTCAGGACTTATCAGCCAGTTTGATGCTGCAATTGACTTATTCAACTTTGCTTGTTGGTGTTCATGATATACATGTTCTCGAGGTTGGGCATTCTATAATAACCGTGAAGCATTTTATGAAAAGATGTTTTCTAAGCTATTAGTTTCATAATAAGATCAAAAAGGTTACAAAATTGCTATAGTAAAATTTAAAAGGAACAAATAGAGTTGTCAACTACAACGGGCGAACCCGTCACCTCAGGAAGTTTTAACGATTAGTCGTTCTGTCTCCCTGAAGTGGGCGCAGAAGACTTGGACAAAAACAGTCGACCGTCAAGCTCCGCCACATGTCCGTAAGAGGCCAACGTCTTATCCGCGAGATAACCAGGTATGCTACCCAGCGGGCTTACACTTATGCCCTTACTTCCAATTGCGACCAGATTACTCCAGTCTCTCGACTGGTTACGAGTTCGAGGTCGCTTGCGCTGTCCTCTCTCTTACGAAGCGGTGAAACGGTGTAAACCGAATCTATCGCAGACCACGGCATCCTTTGCCCGGCTGTTCACCCAGGATCGGGTAGGCGATGGTCGTTTCAGGAGCAGTCGTCGTAAGGTCCGCAACCACCCCCGCTCTATAGGAAACAGTACTGCTTCCAGACACCCCCGACTGTTAGTCAGAGTGCTCAATCGATTGGCTTACGCCGCACGGTGCGCAGACTGTCCAGGAGCGCCATAAGGTTGACTCTTAGGGGAAACTAGCCCTAAGGCCAGAGTCCTGCCCGGGCTCGCACTTCATGCGTGGAGGCTGCCGGATGGGTGTTGACCCGTGAGTGTGACCAACCCTGAACAGAATGGATCTTGGTGGTCAACTCAGCAAGGGCCCATTATCTTCCATTTAAAAAGAACAAACGAAATATGTTCTTTAATTATGATGTTTCCAAGATTTTAACTACAGTCGACTTTATATTGAAGAGGAAAAAGTGGGATTTATTGCCATTTCATATTGCTTCCAGACGGTGAGCGGTGGAGTCACCGAGAGGCAAGAACAGTTAAGTGACATCAACGACAAGGTCGAAATCATTAAACAAAGGACCGAATCAAAAGGTAGAGCAGTTTTTATCAAAGTATATTTTCTCCTAACTATTGAGCTGTTCGTAGTAACCGACTATTGATAATCGGACTTATAGTCGGTGGAAGAGTAATTGAAATTTTGATATGCAGTACTAGGAGCGCATGTTTAACGAGGAGTTATGTCTTAATATGCTTCCATATAACAGCGGCTGCTGCATTTCAAATTTCGAATATTTTTGAAAATGTCTCTATTCTTCCCTTTTACGTGCCATAGCTCTTTCTCTTTCGCGAGAGTCGAATGACAGAACCTCCTATTGCTTTATGAGGTTCTGTCATAGCATCTTCAAGAGGCTCTATCTCGGTAACTACTGGACCGCAGTTGTAATAGGCCTCATTCGGTACATCTCTGACTCTGACTCTCTCGCAGTCGAATGTCAGTTGAGAATTGCAGTTATGGTCGTAAAAGTCCGTCAACTAAAATGGCACTGCAAGAAGACGAAAGACCCTGAAACAATATTTTAAACATAACAACCAAATCCATTGCAATCTCGAACTTTGGGAGCACATGTTCTATAAAGATTATCTTATCGTTTGTAAGAGCGGCTGCATTTTAAATCTACATCGTCATCTCTTTCGCGCTCCCTAACCTTGTCCCTATCTCGTGAGATACAGAGCCACAGCTGGATTTCAGATTTGAAACCTTTTTGAAACGTCTATTCCCTTTTACTCGCCGTAACTGTCTTGCGAGAGTCAAATGGTGACTGACTCGCGTGACGATCTCCTATTGCCTCATGAACTCCTGTCACAAATTCTTTAAGCGGATTTATCTTTCTACTGGACCGATTCTGATAAGAACTATCTATATCAATTGAAGGTGTGTTTTTCCATCGTATGGGTGGTCTGACAAAATTCGGACTAAGTTCTCCTTATACACATTTCTGGCAAATGTCTACATATCCGTCACAGTAGATATATGAGCTAAAGCAGTATGGAATCTAAGCCCATTTGTTGAAATAAATACCTACTCTCCATTGGAGCGCTAGGGTTGTCAATTTTCATTTTTTGGAAAAATGATAAGTTACTTTTAATTATTAACAAAATCATTTATTTGGGGTACAGTTTCGATGACAATGCATTTTTATGGCATGATCATGACCTGATTTTACAGCCAAGATCGGCTCCTGATGAGGATACTTTTCCACTGTCAACAGCACAGACACACAATTTTGTGTACGCATTCAATTATGATAGCAACTTACAAGTTTCAACATTACATGGCTGATGTATGGCTGATGAATTATGTGTCTCTGCTGTTAACCGTTGAGGAGTCCCCTCATCGGGAGCCAACCCAGGGTACATCATCCATGTCATAGTGAAACTTAGAAGGGGCTATCATAATTAAATGCGTATACAAAATTTTGAGTCTCTGCTGTTGACCGTTGAGGAGTTCCCTCATCGGGAGCCAACCCAGGGTACATCATCCATGTCATAGTGATACTTAGAAGGGGCTATCATAATTAAATGCGTATACAAAATTTTGAGTCTCTGCTGTTGACCGTTGAGGAGTTCCCTCATCGGGAGCTAACCCAGGGTACATCATCCATGTCATAGTGAAACTTAGAAGGGGCTATCATAATTAAATGCGTATACAAAATTTTGAGTCTCTGCTGTTGACCGTTGAGGAGTTCCCTCATCGGGAGCCAACCCAGGGTACATCATCCATGTCATAGTGAAACTTAGAAGGGGCTATCATAATTAAATGCGTATACAAAATTTTGAGTCTCTGCTGTTGACTGTTGAGGAGTTCCCTCATCGGGAGCCAACCCAGGGTACATCATCCATGTCATAGTGAAACTTAGAAGGGGCTATCATAATTAAATGCGTATACAAAATTTTGAGTCTCTGCTGTTGACCGTTGAGGAGTTCCCTCATCGGGAGCCAACCCAGGGTACATCATCTATGTCATAGTGAAACTTAGAAGGGGCTATCATAATTAAATGCGTATACAAAATTTTGAGTCTCTGCTGTTGACCGTTGAGGAGTTCCCTCATCGGGAGCCAACCCAGGGTACATCATCCATGTCATAGTGAAACTTAGAAGGGGCTATCATAATTAAATGCGTATACAAAATTTTGAGTCTCTGCTGTTGACCGTTGAGGAGTTCCCTCATCGGGAGCCAACCCAGGGTACATCATCCATGTCATAGTGAAACTTAGAAGGGGCTATCATAATTAAATGCGTATACAAAATTTTGAGTCTCTGCTGTTGACCGTTGAGGAGTTCCCTCATCGGGAGCCAACCCAGGGTACATCATCCATGTCATAGTGAAACTTAGAAGGGGCTATCATAATTAAATGCGTATACAAAATTTTGAGTCTCTGCTGTTGACCGTTGAGGAGTTCCCTCATCGGGAGCCAACCCAGGGTACATCATCCATGTCATAGTGAAACTTAGAAGGGGCTATCATAATTAAATGCGTATACAAAATTTTCAGTCTCTGCTGATGACCGTTGAGGAGTTCCCTCATCGGGAGCCAACCCAGGGTACATCATCCATGTCATAGTGAAACTTAGAAGGGGCTATCATAATTAAATGCGTATACAAAATTTTGAGTCTCTGCTGTTGACCGTTGAGGAGTTCCCTCATCGGGAGCCAACCCAGGGTACATCATCCATGTCATAGTGATACTTAGAAGGGGCTATCGTAATTAAATGCGTATACAAAATTTTGAGTCTCTGCTGTTGACCGTTGAGGAGTTCCCTCATCGGGAGCCAACCCAGGGTACATCATCCATGTCATAGTGAAACTTAGAAGGGGCTATCATAATTAAATGCGTATACAAAATTTTGAATCTGCTGTTGACCGTTGAGGAGTTCCCTCATCGGGAGCCAACCCAGGGTACATCATCCATGTCATAGTGAAACTTAGAAGGGGCTATCATAATTAAATGCGTATACAAAATTTTGAGTCTCTGCTGTTGACCGTTGAGGAGTTCCCTCATCGGGAGCCAACCCAGGGTAGATCAGCCATGTCATGGTGAAACTTGGAAGTTGCTATCATAAATGAATGCGTAATACAAAATGTTGGGTCTCTGCTGTTGACCGTTGAGGAGTCCTCTAGTCAGGAGCCAACGCTGGGTGGACGGATTTCATGCAAAATCTGCATGCCAAATTTCAGCTCAATCGGATGAAGCGTTTCGGCGCTCACAGAAGTGCGCCCACAAAAGAAAAATGCCCAACACTGCATGCGGATAGGTAGTTAGTCCATCATCAGATGCTGGGCATCACACAAGGTTATAGTTTTTGTCAAGACAATTCAAACGAGCTCAAACATGACAGGTTTATCGTGTGTAGTTTTGGAGTTCCTATGTCTACCTTCCGTCTCCATCATCAGACCCTGGGCACCACACAAGGTTATAGTTTTTGTCAAGACAAATCAAACGAACCCAATAATGCCTTTTTTAATTCTGAGATTCTAAGGAACACTTTGATGAAATTTTACCTAAATCGGTTCAGCCGTTTTTGAGCCAAATCAAAACATACAGAAAGACATACATACATATACTGCCCTCAAGAATTGTATATAGTAGTATAGATAAGCAACTTAACAATCAATCATTCTTACCTTTGGTGGCACCATTGAATTACACTATAAAATCAATGGTGGCACCCACAACTGACCGCCCCCCACCGACAAGTGCTTAGATTAATGTTGGAGCGTTCTGTGTGAGTGCGTTCGTTTCGATCGTTTGTACGTAGTTTCCATACTGCTTTAGCTCATATATCTACTGTGTATCCATAGTAGGAATGTGCTAAGTTTGGCCAAATTTATCACCATGAGAGATTAAGAGCGCTCCAGCATTATAGGCGCATGTTCCACCAGGAGTTACCATATAAGAGTAGCTACTGGATTTCAAATTTGGAATATTTTTCGAAACGTTTCTTCCCTTTTACGCTCCGTACTCTGTCTTTCTTTCGTGAGACTCAAATGGTGGCTGACTCGTCGGATACCCTCCTATCGCCTCATGAACTCCTGTTACGAGATCTGCAAGGATTGGCGACTACTGGACCGATTCCGATAAGAACTATCTTAATTTATTAAGAGTTTGTGTTTATCCGTCGATGGTCTGACATGATTCCGAGTAACTTATAATAATAAATAAAAATAAATAAAAAATAATAAATAAAAAATAAAATACAAACGGACCCGCCATGGAATTCGCCGACCGAAGTTGGGCCCATCTAGTATTATTACACTTCTGGCAGGCCACGAGCGCCAACTTCCACCATGGTATTTATTTAATTTGTACTCGTGGTCTTTTGGGATATTTGATTCCCATGGAACAGTTAATTCTACGATGAGGGCCATCTTCCGAGATAGAGAGTAAACAGTTATATCTGGAAGCAGGGCTGTGCATCCGAGACTTTTAGGGAATTTATACTGCTTAGAGACCGAATCGGCCTCCAGAATCCAATCTGCAGCTTTCTGCTTCGGTGATTTTTAATTTTTTTTTTTTTATTTGTTGAGATTTTTTAAATTTTTTTTTTATTTGTTGTGTGGGGCTTTTCTAAGGTCTTTATGAGCCTTGTAACACTGCGACCATTGCTGATCTATTGTGCTCGCCACCTACTATAGTTCTGCGCTAAGCCTCGTGTCATTTAAGAACCGCAGCAGGCTTTTGGCGCCAGATTGTTTTACCTCCTCAGGTTGGAGGTAATGACCACCCAAGTGGGTGTATCTTTTACGCATCAACGGGCCACACTCGCACATGAGGTGCTGGGGAGTTTCCTCTGCTCCTTGGCAGAACCTGCACATTTTTGTGTCTCCGAGCTTGAGGTTGAACATGTGTTTGTTGAGGCCACATTGCCGCGTGAGCGCCCTCACCAGTATGCATAGATTGTTCCTATTTAGTATCAGACGGCCTCACGGGCCGTCTTATGGTCGTAGGCCTTAATTAGCGCTTTGGATTGATTCAACCTTGGCGTGTTGTTCCAGTGGTTGACGGATTGTTCTAAACATATTTGTTTGAGAATTAGGTTTGCAAGGCTTTTTGGCACGCCACAGCAAAGTTCAGGGCCGTATAACGTTCCCTTTGCTCCCGTCTTGGCAAGTTCGTCGGCTTTTTCATTTCCCTCGAGTCCTGCATGGCCGGGAACCCATCTTAGAATTACCCTGTTCTTTTCGCCCAGGGAATTCAGTAGTGATACGCAGTTTTGCACTAGCTTTGAATTAATAGTATTCGAGGCTAGTGCCATAAGAGCTGCCTTGCTATCCGAGTGAATATAGATAGGGTGGTTGGCGTAGTTCTTATGGAGGTTGATATACGCACATTCAATAATGGCGTATACCTCCGCTTGGAATATGGAGGCTTATTTCCCTAAGTCCATAAGAGATTAGGAGCGAGTGATTCATTCACCAGGAGTTACCATATAAGAGTAGCTGCTGCATTTCAAATTTGGAATAATTTTTCGAAACGTCTATTCTTCTCTTTTATACGCCGTAACTCTGTCTTTCAAGAGTCAAATCATGGCTGACTCGCCGGACGACCTCCTATCGTCACATGAGCTCCTGTCACGAAATTTTCAGGGGGATTTATGCCTGGCAACTACTGAACCGATTCTGATAAGAACTATCTATGTCAATTGATAATAGGTGCCTGACATGATTCCGACTATCTTCCTCTTATACACATTAATTATTAATAGGTTTTGTTATTCGCATATGCAAAAAGTTTAATAATTTGCCTTGGACTCGCCCGCATGGGCACAAAATTTACATCCTATGACCCCAAATTGGTCTATAAGGGCTCTAATATCTCCCTTTTAGACCCAAACAATCATTTCAAATTCCTCGGCAGAAAAATCACCCATCAGGGAAAAGACGTCTCGGGAGATCATGTTATAGAGCATTTCAAAAGTTGCCTGGCGAAAATAGATGCCTTGCTAATTTTTGGCCCTCGTAAGGCCTGGATCTATGACAATTATCTAACGTCACATTTGTCATGGCCCTTTCTTATTTACGATTTTACCAAAACCCAACTGTCCCGTCTAGATGCGCTGGTGACAGCTAGTTTAAAATCCTGGCTGTCCTTAGCCAAACCAGCTGACCCCTCGACTCTCTTCAGGTCCAAACAAAATTTTGGGCTAGCGCTTAAACTGCCCTCTGTGCTCTACGCCAACCCCAGAATAACCAAAAATTCGATTCTGTGCAATTCCAAAGATCCGGCAATATCGAAGCACGTAATAAGTGGCCGTAGTGATTCAAATGATCTACAAGCCCGCGTAGACTTCCACAAAAAGTTCCTTACTGGAATCAGCCAGAATGGCACTGGTCTGGGGTATGGCAGTACAACCACGAGCGACGTGGACTTGAAGAAGTCTCTTTTGCGGGGAGATTACGACAGCAAGAGTATGGCTCATGCTATTGGCCTTCAATGCCAGAATGATTGGACAACAATTGGGGACATTTGCGTTCCGCCTCCAATGCACTGGAGGGTAATGCTCTATGACTGGACACCAGAGATGCTGAAATTTTATTTGAATGCTTTTCAGCATACACTTCCAGACCCCAGTAACCTCGCTCGTTGGAGCTATGCCGAGGATAGTTCTTGTCCCCTCTGTAGCAATACCCCTTGCACAGCTAGACACATTCTAGCTGGCTGCAAGGTGGCCTTAGATCAAGGACGGTACACTTACCGCCATGACAAAGTTCTCGCTGTTATTCGCGAAGTAATTAGTCTCTCAGTGGCTCGTGCCAACAAGGGTTTGACAGTATCCTCCAAACCCCCAATACAGTTTGTGCGGGATGGCTCTAAAGGCAAAAAACATTTAACTACAAAACCTTTCTCAATAATCGAGGAAGCTACAGATTGGATTCTGGAGATTGATTCGGTCTCTAAGCAGTATAAATTCCCTGAAAGTGTCGGATGCACAGCCCTCCGTCCAGATATAACTCTTTACTCTCTATCTCGGAAGGTGGCTCTTATTGTAGAATTAACTGTTCCATGTGAATCAAATATCCCAAAAGACCACGAGTACAAATTAAATAAATACCATGATCTTGCAAATGCCGTAACCCGGAACGGCTTCACTGTTCACCTTCACGCGGTGGAAGTTGGCGCTCGTGGCCTGCCAGCTAAATCTCTATTTCACCTCTTTAAAGATCTTGGCCTTTCCAGAAAAATAATCAACTCTTTCTTAGAAAAATTATCTAAAACTGCGATTTGCGCATCTCAAATTCTATGGCTTCGAAGGGGGAGTGAATGGGTGGTAAGGTGAACGCTCACATGTGGCAAGACAGCTGTCCTAAACCTACCACAGCCGGTTCGTAAGTCCGGAATCCACTGCTCACCCCCCAGAAGTGTAAAGAAAATAGTATTATGATGGGCCCGACTCCGGTCGGTGAATTCCATGGCAGCTCCGTTTGTATTTATTTATTATTGGTATCTTTATTTCAACATATTTTTTTTTCCAAATAGGAATGTCGATCAACGACAACTCCCCACTGGTGAATGCGAAGAAAGCCATTGTGAACTTGAAGAAAGAAATCCAGGCCATGGATATTCAGCTGCACATCCTGCTATGGTGTTTAACCAATAGATCTAGCAGCCTACAAACTGGGGAGTTTGCAAACAATCGGCTGACCATCGAATATTAAGAAGTGTGTAAAAAATATGGGATCTTCTATCTGGATATCAATATTTTCTAATGAAAACGAAAATCTGGCTAAATAAACTCCCTAAGTCATCCTGACATTGATTGATCGAAAGCCATGCTCTGCACAGTTGTTTTGAGGAACACTTTACCTTGTAATTATATAGGGTTTTAGATTTGTCAATGCTTTAGTACGTTTTGGCAACTGCGCCAGGGACATGCAGGTGGCGCTGATAGCATTGTCCGGTCAAACTGTTAGCAATTTATTTGGCTATCTATAATAACATAGATAATGAATGTTTTTTTTAAAAGAACTGATTATAAAAACCTATTATTTAACCAATTATTGGTGCCATCTATTGCATTTTTATATAGGCTGATTAAAAACAAGAAATAATACGGGAGATATTAGAATGGCATCTATTAGTATAGACTAATATTAAATATTGGCGTAGTTATTATATATTGAAACCTGCATACCAAATATGATATTAAAATAATAAGAGCCATGATAAAAAAATGCATTTGTTATATTAATATTTTATTTTGAGATAATATAATGTATAGGCGTGTTTATAACGACATATATTGGGCTACTGAACATAAGAGAAGATTAAAATGAGTGCCATCAACACGGTGCATTTCTTAGTAAAATCGTAGCTGTCGAAACGTAGCATGGCATTGAGCAATCTATACACTGTAAAATCAATGGTTCAGGGCTTAACGATAATAGTCATTAAAGCAGCATCCTTGTGAAATCTTTCTCTCTTCTTTGAACACTGCATCTGCAATTTCCTATACATATGCAACAATTCCTGGGGTGTCCAGTAAAACAGTACTTCGAGAAAATCCCTCATCGACATAGTAGGTCTCTATATTGTTCAATTGTGCGTGTATAATGTTTTCTTTATCATTGTCATTATTGTCAATAATTATGTTTATAATGTTATGTATTTTTTTGTGTACCTCGTGAAAATAAATTAAATAATTTATTTGTCAATAGTAGACTAGCAAGATTAATTATTAGGTATCAAGAGGGAATTATTTTTTTTTCTCTTTTTGTTAATGCCATATGTCTTCTTGATATGACATTCAGCAATTGTTGTGGCTCTTGAACATTTTACTCTCTGATGTTCCTTTGGTTAACTTAACTGGACTTGAACTGTATGTGCCCAATGGCACATCCACAATAATGGGTGCTAGCACATTATTATGCTAGCAAGTCTTGGGGCGCTCTCCTCTTCAATCTGCGGAAAGCCCGGTTTTTCATCAGCTTTGAAGCTAGTTGATTTGGATGATGTAGAACTCGGTTTTGGTAGGATACCATTTTAGTTTTCATTTCTTCTTTCACTGTTGAGATTTCCAGGTTATGATGTAGACGGTCGTTCATGACATACCATGGTGCATCAACTATTTATTATTCTCAGCATCTTGTTTTGGAACCGCTGAAAAATCTCTATATTGGAATTGGCTGCTGTGCCCCACAGCTGTAATCCATAGGTCCAAATGGGCTTCAGGATGTATTTGTACACTACTAATTTGTTTTCTAGTGAGAGTTGTGACTTGCGGCCTATTAACCAGTACAGTTTCCTGAGCTGTTGACTTAGCGCTTTCCTTTTCGTAAATATATGCTTCCTCCACGTAAGCCGTCTATCCAGGTACAGCCCAAGGTATTTAGCATCATGCCCTTGTGGTATTTCGATGCCATTTAATTTTACTGGTGGACATGTTTCCCTTCTCATGGTGAAGGTCACTTGCACCGATTTGGTCTCATTCGCTTTGATTTGCCATTTCTTTAGCCAGATTGAAATCTTATCGAGACTCTTGTAAGAGAAGTGAAGCTTCCTCAGGATTTTCATGTACGGCTAGTGCAGCAGTATCATCGGCGAATGTGCCCATCTCTACCTTCTCGGTTAATGGGAGTTCTGTAGTATACAGAAGATACAGTGTAGGGCCCATCACACTTCCCTGGGGTACTCCAGCATAGATTTTGTGCAGGGTAGTTGTCTCTTCCCCTTGTCTCACAAAAAAGTATCTATCTTTGAGGTAGGATTTTATAAATAAATAATAGTTTATTGGGAGCGTTGTCTTTATTTTATATAATAGGCCATCGTGCCAAACACGGTCGAAGGCCTGTGAAATATCTAGAAAAGCTGCAGAACAGTATTTCTTCTGTTCAAAGGTATCATTTATTTTTTTCGACTAACCTGTGGACTTGCTCAATAGTTCCATGTTGCCTTCTGAATCCGAACTGATGATCAGGAAGTAGTTTATTTTGATCAATAATCGGAGATAGTCTTCTTAGGAAGAGAGTTTCCAGAACCTTAGAAGGAATCGGGAGGAGACTAATTGGTCGGTAGGATTAGACATCTTCTGGGCATTTTCCGTATGGACCGCTCACGGGGCTCACAATGCCCCGTGAGCGTCCTCACCAGTATGCATAGATTGTTCCTATTTAGCGATAAACTGTTCCTATGAACCGTTAACTGCCGTTACTTTTTCACGATCTGTGTACTATGCTTATTCCACTTCAGATTGCTCACTATCGTTATGCCCTGATCCTTTTGCTTTGTGTCACTTTGAAATGGCACGGACCCTAGATTGTACTGATGTTTGTGGTTGTCCTTGCGGATATGCATAATAAGTAATGTAATCTAAAAACATGTAATGGGTAACCAATTAATTACCTAAATATAAAAAAACAACTTTCAATAGTCTTTTGTTCCTTTGTGTATTTTGAACACCAACCTTAAAATTACCAGATATTAAACATGTCATTGATAAAATATAATACAAAAATGCAAGGAAATGCAAAGCAAAGGGGCTTACATTACGAAGAGAGACAGCAAGAGAGTGGCGAGCACCACAATTGGACCTAAGATATACTGCCACTGGCGAGAACTGCCCGGATATCACAACATCCAATATACATTGATATGTATATCGGCTTACATTGTGACGTGACACAGCAAGAGAGCGGCGAGAACTACAATTGGACCTGAAGTCATCGTGCCACTGGCAAGAACTGCCCGGATATCAAAACATTTAATATACATTGATATGTATATCGGCTCACATTGTGACGAGTCACAGCAAGAGAGCTGCGAGAACCACAATTGGACCTGAAACTATACTGCCACTGGCGAGAACTACCCGGATATTAAAACATCCGATATACATCGATATGTATATCGGCTTATATTATGAAGAGACAGCAAGAGAGCGGCGAGAACTACAATTGGACCTGAAGCTATATTGCCACTGGCGAGAACTGCCTGGATATCAAAGCATCCGATATACATTGATTAAAATAATAACAACAAATGGCTCATGAATAACCAAAATTGTCAAAATGACTATCATAGATATATGCTTCGGATCCTAACGCGAGATGAAGGACAGATCGAGAACTAAGACTCAACCTTCGACTATTATATTCTAGAAATAATAGATGCAGCATCTTGTAGGTGTTGTGAAATTAAGGAGAAGATCGCCGGGCCTGTTACTTGTAGGTACCCAGCATTATTCACAAGAGAGTGAATTAGAGGAACTACTTCACAGAATAAACTAAAATATGCAAGCCTAGCTGGCCTGAGGACCTGTAGCCAAAAAAGTATAAAAGTTCTCGGCTTTTAAGGTAACCCTCTAGAACATCAACACTTTCCATATTGTTTCTTTGATGCTTCGATCCCAGTTTCGAAATACCAGTTTGGAAACGTCAGCATGGATCTCTTCATTGGATGAAAATTCCTTGCGTTTCAAGGAAATCATCCCTTAGGGCCAGATATGGAGAGTATGGTGAGCGCTTGTAGCATGCGAGTTGTGAACCGGTGCATTGGCTTACAAAAACAGCAAACCATGACGGATGAGTCTATGTCTTCTCGATAACACAGTTGGTTTTTTATTTCTTGTGTGGGGCTTTTCTAAGATCTTTATAAGCCTTGTAACACTGCGACCATTGCTGATCTAATTGTGTTCACCACCTACTATAGTTCTGCGCTAAGCCTCGTGTCATTTAAGAACCGCAAAAGGCTTTTGGCGCCAGATTGTTTTACCTCCTCAGGATGAAGGGAATGACCACCCAGGTGGGTGTATCTTTTATGCATCAGCGGGCCACACTCGCATATTAGGTGCAGGGGAGTTTCCTCTACCCGTTGGCAGAACCTGCACATTTTCGTGTCCCGGAGCTTGAGGTTATACATGTGTTTGTTCAGGCCACAATGCCCCGTGAGCGCCCTCACCGGTATGCGTAGATTGTTCCTATTTAGCGGTAATGTCTCACCGGCAGTCTTACGGTCGTAAGCCTTAATTAGCGCTTTGGAATGATTCAACCCTGGCGTGTTGTTCCAGTGGTTGACGGATTGTTCTAAACATATTTTTTTGAGAATTAGGTTTGCAAGGCTTTTTGATAAGCCACAGCAAGGTTTAGGGCCGTATAACGTTCCCTTTGCTCCCGTCTTAGCAAATTTGTCGGCTTTTTCATTTCCCTCGATTCCTGCGTGGCCGGGAACCCATCTTAGAATTTCCCTGTTCTTTTCGGACAGGGAATTAAAACAGTTGGTTAAAAAGGAGGTCAAGGCGAAATGGCAGGCTTACTGAAGAGGGTGAAACTTGATGACCTGCAACACCGCTTATGCTGCAGTTCTCATGTTGTCGATTTGTACAATAAATAGGTTGGCCAAAGAATTTATTATTCCAGAAGTACTACAAAATTATAAAAATTTGTCCCGTATTTAAGGGAAAAGGTGACAACTTCAACATTTGCAATTATAGTTCGATTTATTTAGCTCCGACTTTAACCCTTCCTATGTGAGCTAACCATTTTTGGTTAGACGCTTTCCGCGCTGTGCTAACTGTAATATTTATTCATTATTATCTTAATTGTTTTACGAGATAATGTTGTAACGTTATAATATTTCAAATTTCAATGTGATCATTTTGCAGTTATTCTTTTTACGATCCGTATAGTAGAAAACTATCCCGGGCAGAAATTTTACCCCGCCATAGGAGGGGTTAAAGGTCCGAGTTTTAAAGAAACGAGTCCGCCACCTGCCGCTCTCTTTCTTGCCCTGAGGTCAGAAGGCAAGCTCCTTCTTCTTCGCTGTTTTATATCAGACTGACGAACTAGTGGAGGGTGAGAGTTGGACGATGATAAAGGAAAATATAGGAATGGGCAACGAACAGCGACTCTCAATCGCGACCTGATCAATATTGATCAATTACCGAAATTCAAACCATTTAACCATTTAGCCATTTAACAATCACCATATAGAAGTCAGATAATTTCTAACAGAAGTTGCAAATTTAGCTGTGATAACATAGCGGCGTTATACACGAAACTTCTGTGTCATTTCTGTCTAATTATCCGACTTTAAACCGCATTCTATGTGCTATAATATTAATTTTCAAGTAAATCAACACCGTTTATATAAATTTAAATACTTATAAACTAATGTGCATGTTATGTTTCCGCTGCATTGTCCGTGGTATGAGTTGCAAATGCTGTCTATGGATTTATCTGTGGCACTTGTCATCTCGCTTCGAGGAGGGACGAAACGACCAGCATGCCAAAACTGCCCAAGATGTATAACGAACCAGGGATAGAACACAGCAGCCGGTATCTTTCATCTGTAACAGAAAAATCATATTATTTGCATTATTCTTTGCAATATGTCATATTATTATTATTATCAATATTATCTATTCTGGATAGGCAGCTGCTGATACGTTCAGATTGGATCTTGTAAGGCTAGTCATAAACAATATCAACAAGTCAGCTGTTGTTGTTTAAAGGTTCACAATATTTCAAGATTTCAAGTATGAATGGCGCGCCCTCTGGTGGACCGATTTCAACCACAATTTCGACTCTTGCCATGACCGAATGATGCCTGCATGCCAAATTTCAGCTCAATCGGATGAATCGTTTGGGCGCTATCGTATTCACAATACTTTCCTTAGTGCGGGGAAAGTAAAATTCGCATTGAAAAATCGAGAAGTGCATTCTTGAAGATGAAAAAGGTATTTTTCAGAAGAAACATCAGCCTCCACCCAAATATTAGACGTCTAAGATGCTTCTAAGATTCTCAACATTATTAAATGGGATATAAAAATGGACGCTTACAGACACTTAGACCTTTCGAAATGTAGTCCTATTGGACAGTTTATAATATGTAAAAACTGGGTTGACAGAGTCAGGAATGAACATGTTTAATGTGTTATTGTTTAATATGTTATTGTTATTGTTTAATGTGTTATTGTTATTGTTTATATTTGTATTGTTTAATGTGCTGTACCATCCTACAAATATTTTTGTAGACAGGCCAGTGGGAAGGGTTATAGCTCTTCTTAATTCCTTACCCACAGAAATAGACATCTTTTGTATATACCTTTGGCAACTAAAAAGGCAACTCCCTGCTATCTCATGTTTATCATAATCTGTCTTTTATTTAGTTTTATATATTTTTTTTTCTTGTTTAATATTAGCAATAATTTAGTTATGTAATTCATTTATTTTTAGACTTACACTCTAGCTTTAACATTCAATGGAGAATTGGATTCGTCTGTAATGCTCTTGAATAATATTTGAAACTAATAAATAAATAAATGTCTTAACCCTTGGAGTAAATGGGTATTTTCATGGATGCATCTGTCTCTTTTGCAGGATTTTCGGCGACATCGACTTAAAGTACTATAACTACGAAACTACTACACCAATCATAAAAAGAACAACTGCACAATGATTGCATTGAAATTTCGAATATAGAATATTGAAATATCATTTTGTAAAACAATTAGATAATTATGAATAAATATGAGAACGTCAAAGAAGTGAAAAAAACGCACGACCAGATTTGGTCGACTCGTACTCAACGGATAATTGTTTCGCGACCAGATTTGGTTGACTCATACTCAACGGGTTAAAGCGTTTGAGCAAGAACATTGAACGTAAACTCGAATACTTCACTCATGTCATGATTCATCATATATTAAATAGGCTTGACTTTGGACAATAGACTGACCTGGTCTTCTCAAATCTACAACACAGCGGCAAAAATTTGCAAACTCATGCATCCATTTAAGCTTTTACGAAACGTAATGTCGAAACCGTTACTAAAAGTTGTTTATGTGTGCTTGCACATAGCATTTTATCATATCGGATTCTTGGATAGGGCAGTGCAGCACTAGCACCTCGATCCGCTTATTAAAGCTCAGAAGGCGCTGTTTAAGAGTTATCTATACTAATATTATAAAGAGGTAAAGTTTGTGAGGTTGTAGGAAGTAATCTCTGGATCTACTGAACCGATTTTGAAATTTCTTTTACCAATAGAAAACCACGTTATTTGTGAGTGTCATATATTAATCCGAAAACTGAAAAGACTTTTTCGTGGTAGTCGGATTTGCAAAGTAAGTCAGAGAAAAAACGGTTGATTGAAAACGTTTCTTACGAACGCTGCTTTAACGATGAGAGATATATGATTGAGTTCTAGAGAAAAGTTGTAGGGCTTGGTAATGCCTACAAAAAAGTCAGCGACAGCATATGTCTCAATTTTATATTCACAAAAAGTAGTTTTTTATATTAAAAAAATAATTTAAATCGTTAGGTCATGTTTATTGGTCATATTATCAACAATTATGAATTCATATCAAAATAAGTAAATTTATCATCTGAAGTGTTTAAAACAAAAGACTTTTCCCTTTTGCTGCATAAATGGTTAAAGAGATAAAGACACTCACAAGAAGACACTCACAAATAACGGTAATATAGTCAATTTGGCATGCAAATACATACATACATATGCAAATATAACCCTTCTTTTGGCAGTCAGGAAATAAATCATAGCACTCAGTACTAACCGAACCACACTCATAATTTTCATCACAAGTAAAAAGTTTTACTGCCCAACGAAGTGGGCACGGGTCAGCTAGTCAACAATAAACCATTTAGATATTCGTCCGAGCAACTTTATCAATATCAGTTTAGCAAACATTTCTTCTTCTTCTTCTTCTTATATAGAATATAGAATGATCTATATTAATATTATAAAGAGGTAAAGTTTGTGAGGTTGTAGGAAGTAATCTCTGGATCTACTGAACCGATTTTGAAATTTCTTTTACCAATAGAAAGCCACGTTATTTGTGAGTGTCATATATTAATCCGAAAAATGAAAAGACTTTTTCGTGGTAGTCGGATTTGCAAAGTAAGTCAGAGAAAAAACGGTTGATTGAAAACGTTTCTTACGAACGCTGCTTTAACGATGAGAGATATATGATTGAGTTCTAGAGAAAAGTTGTAGGGCTTGGTAATGCCTACAAAAAAGTCAGCGACAGCATATGTCTCAATTTTATATTCACAAAAAGTAGTTTTTTATATTAAAAAAATAATTTAAATCGTTAGGTCATGTTTATTGGTCATATTATCAACAATTATGAATTCATATCAAAATAAGTAAATTTATCATCTGAAGTGTTTAAAACAAAAGACTTTTCCCTTTTGCTGCATAAATGGTTAAAGAGATAAAGACACTCACAAGAAGACACTCACAAATAACGGTAATATAGTCAATTTGGCATGCAAATACATACATATGTAGTGCAAATATAACCCTTCTTTTGGCAGTCAGGAAATAAATCATAGCACTCAGTACTAACCGAACCACACTCATAATTTTCATCACAAGTAAAAAGTTTTACTGCCCAACGAAGTGGGCACGGGTCAGCTAGTCAACAATAAACCATTTAGATATTCGTCCGAGCAACTTTATCAATATCAGTTTAGCAAACATTTCTTCTTCTTCTTCTTCTTCATCAGCGCGCATTCGCCCACCGTTGGGCATACGCCTCTCCAATCACTCTCCATCCGGATCGGTTGTCCGTTTCCCTCATCCAGACAGGTCCAGCTGTCTCCTTGATGTCATAAGGTTGTACTGTTCATCATGATTGGAGGTATTTAGCCCGATACCCGCCACGTCTTGGCGAGCTCCACACTTTCAGGAAAATATTTTCATTTCATAGGCTTGTGGCAACCTGGTCGGGTTACTTAACTGCCGAATTACACTATATTCACTAAATTTATTATTTAATTATTATTTATTATTGAGAAAATTTCAAAATATATGCTGACACTTAGAATTTAAATTTCGAATATTTGCTAAATCAATATTACTATATTATTAGAAACATAAAGAATTGCACCAGCAAACAACTCATGAAATTAAAACATGATCGATAACAAATAGAAACCACAAAGTTTCCAAAGTGAATAGCACCCATGCACAGGGACATTTCTTATACTTGGCACCACTACTGTTCAATAAAACCAACGATATACCCAGTATTAAAGCTCAAGGTAAAACTAAACAAAACAAGACTAAACGACTGGTTGGTCACCCAGGGAAGCAAAGAGACTGAGATACTAATTTATTTGATTCCTAGCTAAAATACCTTCCTTAATTAAACCCTTCGGCTACGTAACGACCAAATTTGGTTGCACATCAGAACACCGTTGACTACGTAACGACCAATATTGGCGGCTTGCTCCCGGAGCGCTCGGTAATATTATTTTCTAATTAGAACGCATCCTAAAATTCATACCAAATATCTCATTATTACCATAGATACATAGACGGCCGCTAGAATAATTTCGCGCGTCATTTCGCGGATATTTCTGTTAAAATTCCATTGTCAAACATCATATTTTTTTTTTCCGAGAAATCAAATTTTTTATTGGTTTTTATCAGCTAATATCTAAATATTTTTGTATGTAAATAAGCAAAACGAAATATTACCTTTGATAGATAATCTAATAAAGATCCTGATAGTATTTACCATTTTCAATTAGGGTTCCGTATTTTTCCGTAAGACAAGTACAAGTTAGAAATGCCGAGTTTTTTTCCCTTTTTCGATTTTCTCATATTTATTCATAATTATCTAATTGATTTTTGAGTTTTGAATCTTTGAGTTTTGAGCAAAAGAAGCTACTAATTTCTTCCCCTAAACATACACCCGATTTGTGTATTTCTCAGACAAGTAAATCGCATAAAAGACAATTTAATAGATCAGTGTACAATACTCATTGGGTCGTTGGTTGTTCCCATTTCAATAAATTGTTTTGTTACTGCTGTATTTTTTTTTCAAAGGAATTAAATGTTTGGAATTTGTAGTTATGATGATCTAAATAATTTAGCCAGCGCGATAAAAAGACACAAGAATTCACAAAAACACATGAATGCGGTTATTTCGTTTAGTAATTTTGGTAAACAACGAATTGAGTTTGAGACATCTTTATCTCCAATACCAATGTCACAAAATATCACTCTACCGAAATCTCAGTGTTTTGTAGAGATTAGTCGATATTGTTTGTCATTTAGAGCAACAAGAACTTCCATTCAGAAGTGACGATGAGTCCAAAACTTTTTAGAACTCGTATCACTTCTTTCAAAATACGATGCAGCTACACATTTTTAGAAAAACACATGCAGCTACAATTTTTTTTACAACTTTTACACTTGTTTTACTATAAAAAACGTAAAAAACACAAAAAGGTATGTCGGGCTTGCCCTATTCACCAACCCTAGGTACGCCACTGGTCCACCCTCTAACTAGGCCTCCACGCATGAAGTGCGAGCCTGGGCAGGACTCTGGCCTTAGGGCTAGTTTCCCCTAGGAATCGACCTACTGGCGCTCCTGGACGGTCTGCGCACCGTGCGGCGTAAGCCAATCGACTGTGCACTCTGACTAACAGTCGTGGGGAGTCTGGAAGCAGTACTGTTTTCTATAGAGCGAGGGTGGTTGCTGACCTTACGGCGACTGCTCTTGAAACGTCCATCGGCTACCCGATCCTGGGTGAACAGCCGGGCGAAGGATGCCATTGTCCGCGATAGATTCAGAGCTTGACGGTGGACTGTTTTGTTCAAGTCTTCTGCGCTCACTTCACAGGAGATAGAACGACTAATCGTTAAAACTTCCTGAGGTGACGAGTTCGCCCGTTGTAGTTGACAACTCTAGTGTTGGTGTTAGCAGGGGGGAGCTAATAGGCCCTTGCTAAGTTGGCCACGAAGACCCATTTGTTCAGGGTCGGTCAAACTCACAGGTCAACACCCACTCTAGGAATCAACCTTTGGGCGCTCCTGAATGGTTTGCGCACCGTGCGGCGCCAGCCAATCCATTGTGCATTCTGACCGACAGCCGGGGGAGTCTGGAAACAGTACTGTCTCCTATAGAGCGGGGGTGGTTGCAGACCTTACGGCAACTGCTCTTGAAACGACCAATCAGCTACCCGATGCCGAGTGAAAGGCCGGGCAAAGGATGTCGTGGGCCGCGATAGATTCGGTTAACACCGTATCACCGCCTCGTAAGGGAGAGGACCGCGCAAGCGACCTCGAACCTGTAACCAGTCGGAAGACCGGAGTAATCTGGCGCGAGTGTCGGGTGATTAGGTGATTAACCTGGCTATCTTGCGGTAAGGCGTTGGTCTCTTACGGGCGAGTGGCGTAACTAGACGGTGGACTGTTTCGTCCCAAGTCTTCTGCGCTCACCTCACGGGAGACAGAAAGATCTAATATCGTTAAAACTTCCTAAAGTAACGGGTTCGCCCGTTATAGTCGACAGCTCTAGTTGGTGTTACCGGTAATTCAGTTTAAATTTATTGCGGACCGTGGCGCCCTTTCACACGTAATGGGAGGGCCAAACAGTTGGGCGGTGTCGACTACAAAAGGCAAACCCGTCACCCTAGGCTGGTATTACGATATGTGATCGTTCTTTTAGCCGTGGGATGAGCGTAGAAGACTTAGACAATGACAACTAGAGTTGTCAACTACAGTGGGCGAGCCCGTCACCTCAGGAAGTTTTAACGATTAGTCATTCTGTCTCCCTGAAGTGAGCGCAGAAGACTTGAACGAAGACAATCCACCGTCATACTCCGCCACATGCCTGTAAGAGGCCAACGCCTTAACCGCAAAATAGCCAGGAGTGTTACCCAGCGGGCTTACACTCACGCCCTTACTTCCAATTGCGACCAGATTACTCCAGTCTCTCGATTGGTTCCGAGTTCAAGGTCGCTTGCGCGGTTCTCTCCCTTACAAAGCAGTGAAACGGTGTGTACCGAATCTATTCTGGACCACGGCATCCTTTGCCTGGCTGTTCACCCAGGATCGGGTAGCCGATGGTCGTTTAAAGAGCAGTCACCGTAAGGTCCGCAACCACCCCCGCTCTATAGGAAACAGTACTGCTTCCAGACTCCCCCGACTGTTAGTCAGAGTGCACAGCTGATTGGTTTACGCCGCACGGTGCGCAGACCGTCCAGGAGCGCCAGAAGTTTGATTCCTATGGGAAACTAACCCTAAGGCCAGAGTCCTATCCAGGCTCGCACTTCATGCGTGGAGGCCGCCGAATGGGTGTTGACCCGTGAGTGTGAAAAACCCTGAACAGAATGGGTCTTCGTGGCCAACTCAGCAAGGGCCCGTTAGCTACCCTTAGACAATGACAATCCACTATCTAGCTCCACCAACTAGCCCGCGAGAGACGAAAGACCTCGAACCTGTAACCAGTCGGGAGGCCAGAGAAATCTGGCCATAACTGGTAGCAAGGGCGCTTGGTCTGCCCGCTGGGTTAACTATCATACTGGATTGTCATTGTCGGCGGATTGTCATTGTGGCGGAGCTACATACTGGATTGTCATTGTCTTAAAGTATTCTACGCTTATCCGACGGCTGAAAGGATGATTATATATCGTTATAACAGCCTGGGGTGACAGGTTTGCCCATTGTAGTCGACACCTCCCAACTATGTTATTGATCAATCTAATACCCTTTATAATTGATAGAATGTAGGGCCGGACTGTTAACAGGCTTCTGAGACACTTTTTACTGCTTTTACAATACTGTCATACAATCTATTGATTTTTGCTATTCTTTAGTATATCTTTCATGTTAGTCACTCACACCAATATTAGTAATTAAATATATTTTTTTTAAATAAAAGAAAAAATATTAATTCATAAAATTTATTCAAAAAGAATAACAAAATATCGTAGTATCTACGCTAAAAAATAACAAACAATCAAATAATTTGAAATACTAAATAATACTATAAAATTCACAAAAATGCTGTACTAATCTATGTTCGAGCAAAAATTAAGTACTGTGTAATACTCGATTATTTTAAGAAAATGTCTTTCTAGTCGGACGGAATAAAAATACTATGGGTATATTCACTGCATTTTCTCGAGGGTGACTGTCCCTAAAAGGTGTGAAGTGAGCAATGCACCGCCAGCAATGCAAAGTTATAAAGTTACAAAACAAGATATGAATTTGTTTATCATTTATGTAAAAACGAATGATTCAGAGACAGAAACGATATAATAATTTATTATATCGTTTGTCTCTGAATCCTTCTAGTTTACTTATATGGTATACAGGATGAGTTTTCAATTAGTGACATTCTTGAAGTGGGTAAATCAGTACCAGCAAATAGGCCACTTAAAAAAAATTTAAAAAACAAAAAAAAATGGTTTTTCATAGATTTTTCTTTGTTTTTTCTTTAAATTTAAAAAATTTGACTGTTAAATAAAAGTTTGACAAGCGTTCAGCGCGCTGCGCCATCTAGCAATAGGTAAAATATTGCAAAATAAACAATATTTGTGATATTTTTTCCGATAAATGTACAGGATGAGTTTTCAATTAGTGACATTCTTGAAGTGGGTAAATCAGTACCAGCAAATAGGCAACTTAAAAAAATTGAAAAAAAAATATATGTTGTTTTAAAGATGTTTCTTTGGTTTTTTTTTTAGAAAATTTGAAAAATTTGACTGATAAATAAAAGTTTGACAAGCGTTCAGCGCGCTGCGCCATCTAGCAATAGGTAAAATATTGCAAATAAACAATATTTGCAATATTTTTTCTACCGCTAAATGGCGCAACGCACTCAACTTTTTTAATACTATTTTTCAAAACATTAAATTTTCAAATATAAAAAAAAATCTCAACAATTTTTATTTTAAAGTTTTTTTCAAAAGTTGGGTTTTAGCAAATAATAATAAAAATAATATTTTTTTGTCAAGAGTTGCTTATTAACTGATTCACCCACTTCAAGGATGTCACTAATTAAAAACTCACCCTGTATGAAAAACACATTGATATAATGTTTTGTAACTTACGGCCTTGCCTAATACGGCTTTGGCTTATATTGATATGATGACTCTTGTAACCGATACAGCTGCTAGCATTCATAAAGTTTCTATTTCTACCCCAAATGTGAATAAAAATATATAAAACAAGTAAATATATTAAAAGGAATAAAAACCACTGCCGTTACAAAAAGTGAATTTCTCATTATTTTTATTACACCTTTTTTTATGGAATATTCATGGTTTATGTATTTTTCCATATACATATATATATTTCCGGAATGTACTCAATCAGGCGTTAATTTATTAACATTTTTAGATTTGGACATTTAACCCGGTAACTCCCTAACATCCCTTGCGGGACCAACGGCCGACTCCCCCAATTTCCAGGTTATAATTTTTTATATGTCAAATTTCAATGCGATCATTTTAGAGTATTTTTTTTTATGATCCGTATAGTGGTTTACAAGTTATGGTCATTTGTATCAAGGTCGTCGACTCGCGTCGATTTTACGCGTGAAAATGTCGCGGGCAAAAGTGATAGCTGAATTTTTACTTCGCGAGAGGAGGGGTTAAACAACTATTTACTTGATATTTGGATAGTTAAAGTACCCTATGACACTCGGGCTGACATAACGATTCTAACAATACCACATTTTTTATTTTTTTTAATTATTTGTTGAGTGGGGCTTTTCTGAGGTCTTTATGAGCCTTGTAACACTGCGACCATTGGTGATCTATTGTGTTCGCCACCTACTATAGTTCTATAGTTCGCCACCTACTAGTGCCCTCACCAGTATGCGTAGATTATTCCTATTTAGCGATAAGGCCTCAAGGGCCGTCTTACGGTCATAAGCCTTAATTAGCGCTTTGGAATGATTCAAAGCCGTCAACCACTGGAACAACACGCCTGGCGTGTGATGATTCCAGAAGCTAACATCGGGTACCTCAATGAAATATATAATCAGGATAATGGTTGATTATGGGTAAAAATCGCTCAATACATAAGAAGGGGGTCAAATCGCTCAATACATGGGAAGGGGGTCAAATCGCTCTCGTCAATTTTGTTTACACTAATAAACACTAAATTACATCAAGCGACTAGAAATGGTACTAATGTAAAAAGATAGTTCGAAAGAGTACATACAAATGAGTATAGAGGGCGTTAAATTTTATATAATTATTTGAGGTTTCAATCAAATGTCATTTAAGATAATGAAAGATGCATCGCATCACTGTATCAAATATAAAGAAGATAATAAAAAAATATCACGAGGAAAAGGTGAATAATTAAATATACTTTGATTTCAATTGAACATAACAACATAAAAAGACTGATTTTATTAAATATCTGTAGTTAAAAGGAGACAGTACTTTACTTTACTCATCCTCTCTACCTTGTTATAAATACAATAGTTCACTTTCTGTAATGGCAGCCATGTTTTTTAATCTTTTTAATTGTTATTTACTTGCTAAAAAACTCTCAAACGCAAACAAATCAATTTAATTGAACTATGTCTGACGTGAGGATGACACAACACTGTTACCTTTTCAGTGCAAGCAACATAACGAATCATAAACACCGAATATCTGCCATAGAGCAAGTTAGCGACATCTATAAAAAATCGGGCATGAACTTATGCGATCATCTGATACGATTGCGTGACGCTAAATAAGTTGCCTACCTTGCCTGCATGTTGGGTCCATCGAAATAAATATTGTAACGCCTTTGAAAACATGTAAAGATCCGCCATATCGCAGCGCTCATGAATACGATTTAGAAATATCCCGTGTCAAACTAATAACATACACAACGATGAGTCTTCATTGAGTAGTCATTTTATATACTTATAATTCTCGTAATTAACAGAGCGGCAGGCGACTACAATTTCGAAATATGATTACCCCTAGTTTCTCTTCATATTATTCATTGATGTAGTATGTTCAGATAGGTCCTTCAGGCCAATTAGCCTCACATCGTTTCTACTGAAAGCGATGGAAAAGATACTGGATAGCTATATCAGGGAAAAAATCCTAACGGTCAACCCTATCAGCTGTAACCAACACGGCTACCGCAGAGGCAAATCCACGGAAACCGCTCTGCTCTACCTAGTAGACAGAGTGGAAAAGGCGTTGGAAGACAAACAAATCGCAGTATGCGCATTTTTAGACATTGAGGGCGCCTTCGACAAAACCCCAATTAAATCACTGGTGAAGGGGCTAGAGTCAAAACAAGTTGACAACACCACAACCAGATGGGTGAAAGCGATGCTCTCAAACCGCACGGCCAAGGTAGCTCTTCACAGAACAAACTTTGAAGTCACCACCACAAGAGGCTGTCCGCAGGGAGGCGTACTCTCGCCCCTACTATGGACTCTTGCAATAGATCAACTCCTGCATAGGATGGCAGAGGCCAGGATAGACACACAGGGCTATGCTGATGACCTAGTAGTCATTGTCCGGGGCTTCTGCCGAAACAGGATCTCACACATGATGCAAAAAGCGTTAACAATCGTCAGCAATTGGTGCAGAGAGAACGAATTATCGGTTAACGCCGATAAGACCGTCCTCGTGCCATTTACCAACAAACGTCAACTAGGTGGACTAAAAATGCAAATTCTAAACCACAGGCAAATTCCTTTCTCCAAGGAAGTAAAGTATCTGGGAGTCACGCTCGACCATAAACTCACCTGGAACAGCCACCTAGACAAAACAATTCAAAAAGCTAAAAGTGCTTTGGGTATAAGCAGATGACTGGCAGGGAAAAACTGGGGCCTTAACCCCAAGATCTCCCACTGGCTATACACTGCCATTGTGAGGCCGATAATCTCGTACGCCTCGGTGGTATGGTGCAACAAAGCCAACCAGAAAACTGTGATTACCAAACTAAACAATATCCAAAGGACGGCGTGCCTCATGACAACTGGCGCAATGTCCTCCACTCCTGGAGCAGCTCTAGATGCACTGCTGAACTTACCGCCTCTACACATTCACTTGCAAAAGGTGGCGAAAGCCAGCATGTACAGGCTATCTGCCCGAGAGAAGGTAAACTGGATCTCACAAGCACTAAGATCAGTTCTTGACTCAGTCAGTGAAACTCCAACCCTCAACATGGTATCAGACATCATGCTCCCACTCCTAAACTTTGGAAAACTTTTTACAGTGGAACTGCCGCCCAGAGACGACTGGCTAAAAAGCCAACTGCAATGGGAGGCCGGTTAGCCTTAAATGGTATACTGATGGGTCCAAATCGGGACTGGACTTGTATATATAGACGGTATATATGGAGAGCGACCAAACTTCGAAAGAAGTGTACACTTGGGGAAATACGCCTCCATATTCCAAGCAGAGGTATACGCCATTATTGAATGTGCGGATATCAACCTCCATAAGAACTACGCCAACCACCGTATCTATATCCACTCGGATAGCGAGGCAGCAGAGGTAAAACAATCTGGTGCCAAAAGCCTGTTGCGGTTCTTAAATGACACGAGGCTTAGCGCAGAACTATAGTAGGTGGCGATCACAATAGATCAGCAATGGTCGCAGTGTTACAAGGCTCATAAAGACCTTAGGAAAGCCCCACACAACAGATAATAAAAAAAATGTTCAGATTGGTTGGTTCACAGGTAAGGGATTATATATAGTCAGTTTTACTTCACAGAGTATGCGTATTAGAATCCAAATCCCGCAAATAGGGCCAGCTGGCCGTTCCCTAAAGGGTATACGGCGCCAGCCTACTAGTAGTTTCCTGTATCATATAGGGTACAGGGCATAGAAGAGTTTACTTCACACCTTTTAGGAACAGTCTCCGCTAGTGCTACCTACAAAAATCTTCACACACACATCCCTATCACACTCAATGCTGATGACTCTGTCTAATCTAACTACACGATGTATGACAACATTGTTGACAATATATTTTTTGCATATAAGTGTCTTAGAAGACTGGCTCTTTTTAAGATTTCTCCCATTGGAATGCATAAACCTTCTATCATGTACTTGCTTGTTCGCACTCATAGATATGAATATGTGTTGTGAAAGAGAAAGCACTAATATCAGCACCCCATTCTTTGCTATTGTAACAAAAACCGCTTTGTTTTCTGCCCCTTTTTGCTGCGTATGTTCGTCGAACCTGTAATTCACAGTTTCCCGGTGTTTTTTAATGTTTCCTGGTGGTTTCTGGCTGTTTCCGATTATTTCTCCCATACTTTGACAAACAAATAAATAGGTTTGCGAATTTCGTAAAAGTTCGAGTTTGACAGTTCACGCGTGATTGGTGAATATTGCGATTTTATTTATTAAAGAGCGATACTGGCCGAACTGAACGTCGGACTAAATGGCGGACGAGTGAGAGTGAAGGATTTTACGGACGGGGGAAAATCTGTTGTGATGCAGTAATTTTTTTATCGGGAGGCGTTTTTTTTTGTGATTTTGCTGTTAAGATTTTACATTCATTTGGATTTAGTTTCTGCGCAGGATCGGCTCAGTTTTGACGGATGTGTTTCTTTGTCGACATCTGGTGGCACCTTTGTTTTTGATGATTTAATTGCTGCTAAGGTGACGTTTGGCAGCAATTAAATCATCTAGCTAGGTCAAGCTAAGGTGACGTTTGAACCACTATCGGTCTCCTCACCGGACACACAACCCTTAGAGGTCATCTATTCAACCTTGGCTTGACCGAGAGCAAGGACTGCCGAATATGTGGCGAGGAACCTGAAGACAGCATACACATTGTTGGTCGCTGTCCAGGGCTCGCCGCCAAAAGACACAGTTTACTGGAACGAGCCTTTCTCGACCCCAGCGATCTGCCCAACTTGAAGGTCAGTGATCTACTTGGACTGGTAAGAAGTACCGGGCTACTAGCTGACCACTGACCTAACCACACAGTGTAGTTACAAAAGACCTTACAGATCTAGGTGACATCAAGGGCTGGAAACAAGCCCCCCACTCTATCTACTACTACTACTACTAAGGTGACGTTTGAAGTCACATAATGTGAGGGTTTATCTCGCAAGACGATATCCTCTGGATTTTTGCCTATACGAGAAGGAAATATCCTTCAATTGTTGGGCGGTTGCACGTTTGTGGTCGGAGCACATGGAACACAACGGGATATTTGCCGTGTGCCTTCTCAGCTAAATAAACACGAACTTTTTTCATACATGCGTGTTTTCTTTTGTGTGTTCTGAGGTAAAAGTATTTTCTGTGAGCCAATTCCAATGAAATCAAACAGTTAGCCCACCCTCTGGGATTGGTATTTATTTTGATTGACTGGGATTAATAATCGTGTTTTTTTAAAAAAATTAGTTTTCGTCTTTGCTATAAAAGACGCGGTGGCGCCCATCATATTTAATTTTTTTATTTTTGTGATTCTTGCCGTGTTTTTTACAACACGGTCGGTTATAACTTTACGGTCATTTAGGAATTAGTGATAAAAATTCAATTGAGCCGGAATATGTTTATTATTCTTTGAAGAGTGGTAAGGAGAGTATGTTTGTTTGTTTCTACTCTTTATGGTGGAATTTCACAATGGGCGGGTTTATTATCACAGGACAATCTCTTAAAACCAATACTACTATGAAGTGTTTATATGCATGTGTGCATGTAACATGTGTATGTTTTGTTATTGCATTTCATCGATCGACACAATTGAAGCGCAATTTTGATAATTTCATCCCGATGGAAAATCGTCACTCTTCCGGGAATCCAACCCGCAACCTTACGATGTAATATTAGACGGCCTAACCGCTACGCGACCGAGCTGCGGTGGTATAGCAGTTAGGTCGTGGCATAGTAGTAATGCGGGGGAAGTATATTAAATATCGGGTTATCTATGCGAGAAGAGCAAGTCAGTATATGATCAAAGGCGTAAACGAAGCTCTTAGTTTAAATCAGAGTGTTGCTTCATAGACTATCTTCACAGAGCGATTTCATCTTCTTAGACTGAATTCTCTTAAGGAGATTCGCATCGACCTGGGTTTCGCATATGGGATGTCCCGATGAACTAGAGCATTCGTCGGAAGAGGTTATTTTATCATCGCCGAAGTTCCTATCTACGAAAGCGGCATTATCGACCGATATCGGATTATTGTCTCTGTCGAATATTATTTCCGGGTCGTGTTCGATGATATCTTCGATATCCTGCCAGTTTTGCGTTTTACCGATCGCCGTTTCCACATTTAAGTCTTGGAAAATATTGAAAGAGGATTCGGGTTTTTGGTTGAAAAAATCCGCATCGTCGAGGATCGAGCGCTCGAGCGGCGGTCTAACGAGCGAGACGCTGAGTGAATAGCGCCGCGCTTCGAGCGCATCGGCAATTTCGTCATCGCTGCGCATCTCAGACGCGTCGCCAAACAGGCTGTCGGCGTCGCGCATAGTGCTGCTGGAGCGCTCAGTGCTCGACCGCGCAGACGCGTATTCCCGCGAGGAGCCATCGCCGCTGCGAGCGTTCTGACCTGTCATGGCGGCCGATTTCTTCGTCGTCGCCCAGCCCAGGGAGCGTTGCACTGCCATCTTCCACTTGGTGTAGCGAGAGTCGCGTTCTGTCGACAAAATGAACATCATTTATAATATGGCAATTTTCTCGAATGGAAGTCCACAAACGACAGCATCGCATCACAATAATAGCAAAAAGACCGAACTCGCATTTGTAAATGATCAGCAAAGAATTTCACTGTTGTTCTTGAAAATATACAAAACGTATGTGAGAATGTTGCTTGAATACGGCCCTATTTCTGCTCCTATAATTTCAGAAGCCAGATGGCAAAATCGGCCATGAGCAAGCTAGAAAGGCTGTGGAAGAATCTGGGTATAAGTAAGCGGACTAAGGTCAGGCTGGTTCGAGTTCTGGTTTTCTCGATCTTTCTCCATGCATCGGAGACATGGACTCTGAAGGCTCGGATACGCACCAAAATTGATGCACAGGAGATGTGGTGTTGGCGTAAAATGCTAGGAATCCCATGGACAGCACGCCGCACCAATAAATCTGTCCTGGAAGAACTCGACAACCAAGTGAGGCTCTCCACCGTATGCATGAGAAGGGTCCTGCAGTTCTTCGGTCATGTTGCCAGGAGAAACCCAGAGAATCTGGAGAAAATGCTTTCCGGGGGTCAAGTGGAGGGAAGAAGAAGCAGAGGCAGATCACCGGCCAGATGGAACGACCTCATCAAAGAAGTTACAAAAGGGTCAATACAATCTGCGATCACCATGCAGAAGACAGGTCGAAGTGGAGGAACCACGTAGGCAAACTGTTGTCTAGTGGCCACGATCCTCAGTAATAAGGGACCGATGGAGAAGAAGAAGAAGAAGAATTTCTCGAGGAGGCACAAAGAAGATCGACCCGTAATCCAATCTGAATGAAACGACTGAACTGCGAGAAAAGGCTAAAAATCATCAGACTGCCTTCGCTTAAATTGACACGGTACAATCACAATTCGATGATGTTGATAGTCCTTTCTTTCTATCTGGTAGCCTTCTCGAAGAGAAGGCTACCAGATAGGAAGTTGATCCGTGAATTAAGCCGACCCAAGGTAACACATGTCAAGAGTTCAAGCATCTTGGGCACCGTTAGGCTACCTGTTAGGTCACCCTGTCAAGATGTGGGGTGCAATTAGGATGCCTGCGATGAAATTGTTATGAATGTGATGATGGTCTCCGTCTAAAATAGAGACGGTGACCGGATCGAGACATACTGGTGAAGGGATTCTGTCCGTTTCGTTCATGTTTTTTATTCTTTTTAATATATTTACTTGTTTACTATCCTTAACCTTTCGGAAGCCAGTCATTCCATGCAAAATTTTTGAAGCCCTCCAAAATTTGTTTGTAGAAGGTGTGTGCAAGCATATTAATATATACCGGTGGCTTATTCAATGGCAGGCTTTAATGACAGGCTTTTGCCACAGTGGAGGGAGAAATAGAGCCAATAATTGCATAAATACAAATATAATACGGATAATACGAAAAACGCTGATCGGCGGGCGTGGCCACCCAGAGGTTAAAGGCAGTCTCAGACCAGTATCTCAAGAGCGCTCCTGGCTTGGTTATTACAATTCATTCTTTCAATAAATACTCACCATCTGGGGCAGTAGTCGGAAGAAATGTGTCTATTGGAGATGCTCGATGCCTCTGACCTTCGAGAAGCCAAACTCCTGAAGCCTGACCGGCAACTAACGCTGCGCCGAGTGTCGACATGTCCCACGACATTGAACGAACTATAATGTAACAATTGTTTGTTTAAATCTTACAGTAGTAGATGACTACTGGATATTTGAGCTATAAGCTCTCTAACCCGTTGAGTATGATACGACCAAATCTGGTTGTGAAACAATTATCCGTTGAGATGATACGACCAGATCTGGTTCCGCGTTTTTTTCACTTCTTTGACGTTCTCATATTTATTCATAATTATCTAATTGTTTTACAAAATGATATTTCAATATTCTATATTCGAAATTTCAATGCAATCATTGTGTAGTTGTTCTTTTTACGATTGGTGTAGTAGTTTCGTAGTTATAGTACTTTAAGGTCGATGTCGCCGAAAATCCTGCAAAAGAGACAGATGCATCCATGAAAATACCCATTTACTCCAAGGGTTAACCAGCTACCACTCTCAACAAGAAAGATGGAAACAAAGGCGTTTAAAAGATTTATTAAACAGAAGCTGCAATCCACACATGCTTTCTATAAGCTGGGTGATTTTTTTTAACATGCCAATTCTTTCAAATGGGAATAACATTAATATGTAACTTTCAGGTACGTAGAACTCCAATTATCCGAACTCCGACTATCCGAATCGCCGATTATCCGAATCACTTTCAGAAAAAAAAATGTCCAAAAAAAGTCTTTTTTTAACAACTTTATTTACTTTTTGTTCTATTCATAAACACTTATTAATGACTTTACTAAGATTACAAATATTGGTTTTGGTAATATATTTACTGTTAAGTGCGCTATTATTCTTCCCCCTGCGAAGCCAGTGTTTGCGCGTTCGCTCACTATTGTCCTTCCCTCCGCGAAGTCAGTGTAGGCACAACACGTGGTATGAGTCCCCACTCCAGTTCCGGCGCATTGCAGTCACGGCGCACCTGTCATTGTTTGTTTTAATTGTAGTCAGTGTGCTATTGACCTTGCTCGAGGACGCTACTCTTTCGCTACGGCTTACTTTTGTTTGTGCGTGTACAATATGTACTGTATTGTTTTTTACCATGGCTTCGAAAAGAAAACGTGTTGTGCTATCGTTAGTGGACAAACTGAAAATTATAGAGCAACTCGATAAAGGTGTAACGGGTAAGAAGTTGTCTGAGATTTATGGTGTTGGACAAGCAACAATTTGTGACATTAAAAACAGTAAGTCAACACTTTTAAACTTTGTTTCGGTGCTTGAAAATGAAGATGGAAGTTCCTCCAGGAAAACAATGAAGACAGCAACCAACAAAAATTTGGAAGATGCCGTGTTTAAATGGTTTTTGCAGCAACGTTTTATGGGAAATCCGATTTCAGGTCCAATCCTTTGTGAAAAAGCCAAAATCTTAGCAGAAAAGCTTGGTTATTCATCTTTTAAGGCTAGTAACGGCTGGCTAAGGAACTTTAAATTCAGGCATGGTGTACGCGAGTTAGATTTGGCTGGTGAGAAGCTTTCAGCAGACTCTGCAGCTGCTGAAAATTTTATTGAAAAATTTAAAACTGTAGCAGAATCCTATGATCCGGAGTTTGTTTATAATGCCGATGAAACTGGCCTTGTTTGGAAAGCATTACCAAAAACCACTTTGGCTTCTAAAAGGGAATCTAGTGCCCCTGGACATAAGGTCAGTAAAGAACGTGTTACAGTGCTTAACTGTGCCAACTCCACTGGAAATCATAAACTACCACTTCTTTTGATAGGAAAATCAAAAAATCCAAGAGCATTTAAAAACGTAAAAAAACTTCCACTCTTCTACAAAAGTCAACCCAAGGCCTGGATGACTGCAGCTTTGTTTACCGAATGGTATGATGAAGTGTTTATTCCTGAAGTGAAAAAGCACCAAAAATCGGTGGGAAAAGAAGGCAGTAAGGTGCTTTTAATTGTTGATAACGCACCCACTCATCCTACAGCAGAACTGTTGGAAAGAGAGAATGGGCAGTTTAAAACGACGTTTTTGCCTCCCAATGTTACAAGTTTGCTGCAACCCATGGACCAGTCTGTTATTGAAACAATGAAGCGCCATTACAGAAGGCAACTGCTGAGAAAACTGCTGATCGAAGGTGCTGAAGATGAAGAATTGGTTTTGGCAAATCATAGCAAAATAAATTTAAAGGACTGCTGTTACATGGTAGCGGAAGCTTGGAGTTTGGTTACGGCAGTGACGCTAAGACGTGCGTGGAATAAACTGAAAGGCCTACCGTCTGAGAAGAACAAAAAAAAAGAATCTGAAGAAAATGAGAAACAAGAAAATGGAGAGGATGAAGATGATGAAGATGCGTTGCCACTAGAGGAAATAAGAAAAATGATTGTAAAAATTCCTGGTTGTACAGAAGTAAGTGCTGAAGATGTTGGAGAGTGGATGGCTTGTGACACGTCTGACCCTGGTTTTCAAATTCTCAATGACGATGAAATTGTTGAAAGTGTGAGAGAAGATGTTGAAGTGGAAGTGGAAGAAGAACTTTCTGCTGATGTTGAAGTAGACACTGGACCATCAGCTAGTGAAGCATTTGCCGGCCTCGAGACTGCTTTGAAGTGGATGGAGCGTCAGCCCGAGTGTGACCACTTGCAACTGCTCACCGTCAAGCGAATGCGTGACCTGGCTGCCCGAAAACGGATGAAGACCGCAAAACAGCTTACATTGACGGAGATGTTTGAAAAACAATGATTTTTATTTCTAAACTTGTACATAAGTACATTTTATTTATATTTAAAACATGTGAAAATATCATGTTTCTTTCATTTAATTCAATAAAAAAATAGTGCAATATCAAAACGTAGCTTTTTTTCTCTCCAATGGCAATTTTTTTAAAAAAACTCCGATTATCCGAATATTTGATTATCCGAATGGGTCCCGGTCCCCATTATTTCGGATAATTGGAGTTCTACTGTACCTCATTTTAGTTTTTATTGTTTAATAATAATATTATGAATTTAATATTTAATATGTAGATTACAATGTTTAACGTAACATACCTGACCATATACATACGTTGTTTTTTTTCTTCCAATTTTGTTTTGATACTTTCTATTGTGTGATTATTTTTTGTATAGGGTGCCTAAGATAACTATTAATATTCTTATAATAATTATTTATTTTATATGTACATAAACTCATGTACATGGATCAGCTCTATTTTTTTAACACGCTTTTATTAGGTCGACCTGTATGTAACTATGTAATGGAATCTAAGGTAACAAATTTAACCATCTTCCAAGGATCATAGCGTCATGAAAATTGGCAGCTGTTCTGATGACAATACAATAATATGGTACTGTCGAACTGATCTGATGATGGAGTCGGAAGATATGAACTGGAACTTCATGATGGAACATCGTATCATAGCTGTGTTTGGGCTTGTTAGAAAAGTCTTAGAATGAACTTTGACCACGATTAGGTTTCAAGGTCTGATGATGAAGCCGGAAGATAGGCACTGGCATTCCATGATGGAATATCGTATCATAGCCATGTTTGGACTTGTTAGAAAGGTCTTGTAATGAACTTTGACTTTAAAGCCGACTTTAGTCAACGCTATTGTCAAATTAATATTTTTGCTTTAATAGTTTTATATCTACATATATTAATATATTACTAGCAACTGACGAATTCTAATATGCGATAATTAGCTTTAATTGATAATTCATGCTTTTATTGTATATTCTGAATGAATAAATTGAATACTGAATACTGAAATATTGTACCGCCACTGTAGATGACTTGAGACAAAATGATACCTGAGTACATACTCAGGAGAATGAATAGCATACATCTGCAGTCGCTCTTATATGAGTGAAAATGATACCTCTTTACGAGAAGCAGCAATAACCCTCAAAAAGGCAGGCGCAAATTTCATAATTTGGTTTCAAAATGGTATTTGAAACTTCACAAATTTCATTTGTATTTTAAACACCACAAATATCATGGAAAACGGTCCGATAGTTTCCGAAATATAGCCCCCGTAAATTATCTTTCTACTTAGCCCCGCTTCTTAGGAAATATATGTTTCCAAACTTCCCTGATTATATGCCGGATCGCAGTCAATCCCAACTGTATTTGAGTGCAGGCTGCAGCTGCAGGGAGGGTTTCAGGTTAATCCCTCTTTGAGGAGGCTACCGGAGGAGTTTTTTTCGTAAGGGTATTTTACGTTTATAAAAAGGAATGAAGTGTTTATACACTGTCACCATGACGAAAAATAAAAGAAAGGTTTATAACTGAAAGGTTAAAAATATGAAATGACCATGATAATAAAAAAAAGATAATCATACCCAATATCACTATTTATTGAACGCCGTTTTTTTATTATTAGAATCCTCTTCCTAATAATAAAAAAAAAGTAAAACTTACAGACTGGTATCCCGATGAGATCCGCTTGCAACTGCATCAGTAAATTGTTCGAAGTCATCTTTCCATCGACGTGCAATTTGGTCAGCGGAAATCCGCAATCTTTGTGCATTGCCTCTAATATGTCTCTGAAAGACCAATGATAAGTTCATAAAATCACCGATAGATGACAGCAGTACAATAAGAGTGAGGCAGTAATGCACTGCCATCTGAAGAAACATGGCTGGGAAGAAGATCACTCCATGTGATCTTATAAAAGACGTTTTACTTTTAGCAGATATATTCTAATATACATTAGTTATTATTATTATTATTTTATTATTATATATTTAACAGGCAGGCAGTTTAAGCTGATGCGCCTGAGTCCGTGCTTGCATTACAATTTCTGTTGAATAAGTCCAGTTTATTTTTAAAGTCATTGACACTTTTGGTATTGATCACTTCACTTGGGAGAGCATTCCATTCGTTTACCACTCTACTGCTGAGGAAATGTTTCTTGGGATTTGAATGGAATGATTCACGCTGGAGTTTCAGATGATGCCCACGCAGATGTGTGTTAGTGCTCTTGGTGTAGATAGTCTGCAACCCAGGAACGTCATACGATGCAGTCAGGATCTTATATGTCTCGATTAAGTCACCCCGTGCCCTGCATTGCTCCAGAGTGGTCAAACGGAGAGCCGACAATCTTTTCTCGTAATGTTAGATGCTTCAAGTTAAAAGGCAATTTAGTCGCTCTTCGCTGGACCTTCTCTAGAAGATCGATATCCTTCCTAAAGTATGGATTCCAGATCTGATAAGCGTGCTCCAAAATGGGTCTTACAAATGACTTATAGATTTTCAGCATCAGTTCCTCTGTGATATGGTGAAAAGCTTTTTGAATTAGAAACAATAGAGAGTTTGCTTTCTGTACCAATGCAGTCACGTTTTCTTCCCATTTTAGGTCTTCGGTGACTATTACGCCAAGATCCCTTTGTGATTTCACAGCACTAAGACGGGTGTTTTCCAGAAAGTACGGCTTCTTAGGGTTCTTTTTACCTACCTTCTAGTTAGCTAGTTTGTCTGGGCTTTTTTCTCGCACTTGACCTCTTAATTGGGCCGTTGTGCGTGGCTCATGTTTCTATTTATGTTACTCCAGCCAACCCAGGCTGTCCCAGAAGGTTAGCAGCCTGTTTGGGTTGCTATAGGCCTCCGGGACAGATGCTGGAGATTGTAGTATTCTTGCCCGTTGATTCCATGAGCACATGCTGTGGCGTTTCTTCTTCCTCCATGCATCCTCTGCATAGAGGGCTGCCTGTCACACCTATGGTAAACAGGTGTTTGTTTAGGGGACAGTGGCCTGTCATAGTACCTATGACTTTACGGATTTTGTCCCTTTTTAATCTGGTGAGGTTGCGGGCAAGTTTTTTAGGCGCTTCCGGAACCGCGTTCTTTGTTTGCCTGCATCCTGCGTTTTTTTCCCATTGTGTAAGGTGGGTTTCGTCGGTGTTCCTGCGTAGCCATGTTTTTATTTGGGCCTGGGGTATGGGCATCAAGGATTCCGGTCCATATACTATTTCCTTTGATCCTCTTTTGGCCAGTTCGTCTGCCGCGTCATTTCCCAGTGAGTTGCTGTGCCCTTTAATCCATTGCTCACACTCTATTTGATCTTGCAATGGATTGAAGCGCATTATCTGTCCACTATATAACTATCGGATACTATCCTACTGAGTTCAATAAAACTTGCGATTGTCGGAAATGTTAACGCCAAAGGCAATGGAGTTCGTCCGCTCTAGAAAGAAAATCAAGCACCAACACGCCGGAAAAATATTAACAAAGTGAAAAAGCTGGAGCGTCTGCAAAATATCTTATTCAGGTATGTTTTTAATTTGCGAAAGTTCAACCACGTTAGCTGCTTTCGTGAGCAACTTCATTGGCTTCCTATTCGCAATCGAAGAAATTTTCATACGTTGTCGCTACTCTACAACATACTCAATAACCCCACTTCACCCTCCTATCTCAAGGAGAATTTCCACCCTTTGGGAGGCCACGGTCTTCCACTTCGATCAAGCCGGGATAACACACTCGCCATTCCGATACATCATTCTTCTGTTTACACGCTCTTCTGAATCAGCTCCCTCACTCTATCAGGCATGCACCTTCGCTGCATACTTTCAAAAAATTGTTGAAGAAACATCTATTTTTACACAGCTACTAACCAAATACCTCCCCTTGTCCTCTCCTTTATCCTTCCCTGGGCAACCTAAGCATTAGTTACTGACATGTATCTGTATAAGTTTATTTTAAATTTAACTTTACTACTTCTTTGTGTATTGTACGGTGAAAATTAGGAATTATTTTATCAAATGGTTGACTGTAAGATATCGTGTAATATTCATTATGTAATAAAACCAGTTATAGCGATAAGTCCGCCATTTGTGCATAAAATGTCTTTTTTATAAAACCAGCGTAATATTCATTAAGTTATGTTTTTATAGCACAATAAAGTTATTCTAATCTATTCTAAAAAAATGGTTTTGGATATTCGCCAAAATAAATTTGCTCACCTCGTCTGGAAACAAACCGACTCCAAGGCGGCTCTGATGATATGATGCTTTGTCGTAAACGCAGTTAGTCCACAGATAACACTGAAATTCAAACAAAAAATACAACATTAAAATGATGTATGGCAGTGTTATACATCATAGAAAGATAGATAGATAGACATTTAGAGCTGTCAACTACAACGGGCGAACCCATCACCTTTAACGTTCGTTCTGTCTCCCGTGAGGAGAGCGCAGAAGACTTGAAACAAAAACAATCCGCCGTCTAGCTACGCCACACGCCCGTCAGAGTCCAACGCCTTACGGCGAGGCACCGGGAAACCTCGCCCCTGTCTACCAGTTTATAAGGATATCTCCGTCTGGAATTAACCTTCAGGATGCCTTCTACCTCCTGACTGGTTACAGTCCCTTATGAAGCGGTGATTCAGTTTGAACCGAATGTATCGCGGACCACGGCATCCTTCGCTCGGCTTATTCACCTGGGATCGGGTAGCCGAATGGTCGTTTCAAGAGCAGTTTCCATAAGATTAACAACCACTTCCACTCTATAGGAAACATTACTGTTCCCAGACCCCGGCTCTCAGTCGGAGCGCACAATCGATTGGCTGATGCCACACGGTGCGCAAACCGTCCAGGAGCGCCCGAAGGTTTACTCCTAGAGGAGACTGACCCGCAGGCCAGCGTCCTACCCTGGCTCTCCCGGTGTTGACCCGTGAGTATGACCGACCCTGAACAAATGGATCTTCGTCGCCAACTCCAACAGGGCTCATTAGCTCCCGAAGATAGATAGACAGATAGATAGATATAAATTCTTTATAACACATTTTAAGACCAAACAAACAACAGGCGGAGTTATTAGTTATTAGCTAAAAGAGCCAACTCTACTCTCTATCTAATAAGGAAGGCTTCCAACATCTGTCAATAGAGGTTTTTATCAAGATCTACAAGGCATATGTGAGGCCTATTCTTGAGTATGGCTATCAGGTCTGGAACCCTTACTTTTGCAAAGATGTAGATATTCTGGAAAAGGTTCAGCGAATGGCAACCAAAATGGCAGTGGGCCTGAAGAATAGGAATTATGAAGATCGCTTGAAATTACTTGGAATTACTACACTCAAACAAAGAAGACAAAGAGGGAACCTGATTGAGACATATAAAATTCTAACACATTATTACGATGTACCTGCACTGAAGAATATTTACAAATTCAACATCGACACAAATCTTCGAGGTCACAACAAAAAACTCAACCGTACAAAATTTAAATCTAATCCTCTTAAGAACGTTCTGCCAAATAGAGTGGTGGACATGTGGAATAAAATACCATTTGAAGTGATTAGTGCAATCTCTGTCAATGAATTTAAAAACAGACTTGATTTATACCTAAAAACTTGTTAATACTGTTTACCTTATATTGTTAATATTGTTTAGCTTTACAAGATCTGATCTGGACGTATCAGTAAAGCTGCCTGTCCAGAATAAATAATAATAATAATAATAATAATAATTGCTTAAGCTACAATCTCTTACAGCCAGCCTTCGTGGGAGTGAAAGTATTTAGGTGCCAGTAGTGTATAAAAAAAACTAAAAAATAGGTTGTGTCACCCCAAGACTTTCGGGCAAGTAAAGCCCCCTCGCCAACCTCCCGCACGTGCCAACCCAACCTCCCCCCACATGCCAATTTGTAGTATATTTGTAGTATTTTCCGTTGTATTAAAATTGGCATTTTAAAAAAAAAAGATGTACTATTTTATTAAATATGGCAAAATTTAATTATTATTTGCGTTGCTTATATACGAGATATAATTGTACTTCAAGATTATGTACTTTTCAAGAAAGTTATGAATAAAAATTGTATGTGTTTTTAATGTTTTACAACTGTCCACTTAACCAAAAACCCTATGTAAGGGATCGTCCATTAATCACTTGAGGCTCAAAAGGTAGGGGGGTTTGGAAAAAAAGACGAAATATCACATAGGCAGGGGCGGATCTATATAAGGGCTTTTTGGGCTGCAGCCCACAAAGCCCTTATATAGCTCTTATGCCAATCATTCCCTCCATTCTAGGGTCGAAAAACAGCTATAATGCAAAATCGTTCTACCGTTCTTGCTCTAACAGGCTCTTGTTCTATGTTCTGGCTCTTTTAGTGTAAGTATTCTTTTTCCCCGACGAACAAGAATGGCTATTAATTATTTACATTGGAAGAGCAATATCAAGAGCAGAATGCTTGTGCTCTAGCTCTACGTTCGTTTAGTGTAAATGTACAGTGACAAGGCATGTCTCTATCGTTTATGATAAATAAAGTATAGGGCAAACTTATTATTATTTGTTGAGTGGGGCTTTTCTAAGGTCTTTATGAGCCTTGTACCACTGCGACCATTGCTGATCTATTGTTTTCGCCACCTACTATAGTTCTGCGCTAAGCCTCGTGTCATTTAAGAACTGCAGCAGGCTTTTGGCGCCAGATTGTTTTACCTCCTCAGGTTGGAGGTAATGACCACCCAAGTGGGTGTATCTTTTACGCATCAGCGGGCCACACACGCACATGAGGTGCTAGGGAGTTTCCTCTGCCCCTTGGCAGAACCTGCACATTTTTGTGTCTTTGAGCTTGAGGTTGAACATGTGTTTGTTCAGGCCACAATGCCCCGTGAGCGTATGCGTAGATTGTTCCTATTTAGCGATAAGGCCTCACGGGCCCGTCTTACGGCCGTAAGCCTTAAATAGCGCTTTGGAATGATTCAACCCTGGTGTGTTGTTCCAGTGGTTGACGGATTGTTCTAAACACATTTGTTTGAGCATTAGGTTTGCAAGGCTTTTTGGTACGCCACAGCAAGGTTCAGGGCCGTATAACACTCCCTTTGCTACCGTCTTAGCAAGTTCATCGGCTTTTTCATTTCCCTCGATTCCTGCATGGCCGGGAACCCACCTTAGAATTACCCTGTTCTTTTCGCCCAGGGAATTCAGTAGTGATATGCAGTTTTGCACTAGCTTTGAATTAATGGTATTCGAGGCTAGTGCCATAAGAGCTGCCTTGCTATCCGAGTGGATATAGATACGGTGGTTGGCGTAGTTCTTATGGAGGTTGATATCCGCACATTTAATGATGGTGTATACCTCCGCTTGGAATATGGAGGCGTATTTCCCCAAGTTTACACTTCTTTCGAAGTTTGGTCGCTCTCCATATATACCGCAGATATGGCAAACTTACCCTCTTGCGTCTTTCCGCCAGTAGGGTGCGTATAGACCACTGAAAGCCGGTACAAAATACACGTCCCCTGTGGAGAACACTTCTTTTGCGATATTTTCTGTATCTTTCACGACATCTTTCATAAGGCCGAGGTTATCGCGGAGCCATTTCATCGCACCGCCTGCGACTGCCACTGATCCTGGAAGAAAATATGTTTTTCATTATATTATTATTATAATACTCTTCATTCTCACCCCTGGCTATCAAATCATAAATTGATAGTTTAAAAAAAAAACAATAAAAACACGCTTTTGGGCTATGATACGATATTCACATACACACGGCTATGATACGATATTACATCATGGAATGCCAGTGCCTATCTTCCGGCTTCATCATCAGACCTTGAAACCTAATCGTGGTCAAAGTTCATTCCAAGACTTTTCTAACAAGTCCAAACACAGCTATGATACGATGTTCCATTATGAAGTTCCAGTTCATATCTTCCGACTCCATCATCAGATCAGTTCGACAGTACCATATTATTGTATTGTCATCAGAACTACATACAGCTGCCAATTTTCATGACGCTACGATCCTTGGAAGATGGTTAAATTGGTTACCTTAGATTCCATTACATAGTTAGTTACATTACATAGCGTGTTAATAATAAAAGCATGTTAAAAATCACAGGAAGTAGCGCCTAGGCTACAGTTTATTTGTATGTTTATTGTTATTATTAGGTAGTTATTGTTTATTTATTTATTTCTATTCTTGCGAAATTTTACAATGGCGGGTTTATTAACATTTGACAATTACTTACAACCGACCCTGAAGTGTTTACACCGTGAGTTTTTAATTAGTGGCATCCTTGTAGTGGGTGAATCAGTACGAGCAAGTAAGCAACTTTTGATACTAAAATGTTAAAACAAATAATATAATGAAATTACTTTAAAATTACATTTTATTCCAAATGATTTAAAACAGTTGTTATTTGACATTGCTAATGACCTCGGTCAATGAAGTCGGTGACCTTGAACGGCATTCTGTTGAACACAATAGTCGCGTGGCAAGGCCATAGATGGCGCTGCGCTGTTATTTCTTAACAGATTGTTTGGAATATTTGAGACATCTACAAACATTGAATCTTTTTTTTTTAACGGAATATAAATTACAAATAAAACAGGGCCTGGAATATAGGTAATAGTTAAGAAACAGTAATTTATTTGAAATCAATACAGGAAAAAAACACAGATTGCTATAAGCTTGCTATGTAATACCACTGCAAACCCCGGGTGTGTATAAAGTCGAATGCAGTTGCGGTCTAGCCTACGTTGGACAAGCGAAACGGCCCATAGCCACGCAACTGACAGAACACATCAAAGCTGTTAAAAATGTTCAGCGAGAAAAATCGGCAATCTGCGAACATATTATATTGGATAGCGGAAGTAGCCACTGGATGCAGTTTCAAAATCCCATTGTGCTATCCAAAGAACAATTCTACTTTCCTCGCATGATCCGGGAAGCCATTGAAATAAGAAGAACCCCGAACTTCAATAGAGACGACGGTTACAAACTCTCTTCTACGTGGAACCCTATTCTTAAAATGTTCCCGCCGCCGAACGCCGAACGCAACGACGTAAAACAGGATACAGTGAGTGTTGTGTGCAAGACGGATTTTCAAAATTCCCGCGCTCCGAGCCCGGCCCCCCACCACCGTTATAACCTACGCAGTGGCGGAAGCGGTATGCGGCCTACCCACAAAACAACGGATTGACAGCTTTCAGACTACCCTGGACAACGGCGGCTGCAACGTCACTGAAACGTCGGGTGCTACAAATTTCACGTGGTAAATTCGTTTTCTATCCTATATATAATGTCAAACAACCGCGATAGTCTTCGATTTTATGCTATCGAGCGGTTGCAATGTTAACTTTCAGTGAGCATACCATTGCATTTCACAATAGTCGCGTCGCATGCATAATTAATAGATGGCAATAGTAGAATAAAATTCAAATTAAAACAAAAAACAATGGTTTTGCTACATTACCGATGCACAAGCATTAATTCCGCACTAAAAGTATGTGTTAAGTCACAACACAAGAAATTAACGCTTACGTACGCATTATTGCGCGGTTTAACTAGACATTGCGTATTTAGAAGCACTATGCCTGGCGGGATTAAAGGTGAGCCCGCACCTACGCGTCGTGTCGCTGCGCTGTGCGTAACTGCGCGTTGCGACAAAATATTCTTTCTATAGATTGTATGGACTAAACCGCAACTGAGCGGAGCGGCGCTGCGCGTCGCATCCGAGTTGGTCACCCGAGAATACCTTGACGCGGCGCGCAGCGCAGCGCTGTGACGCTCCGCTCAGGTGCGGTTTAGCGAACTGCAAATGGTGATTCATTGTCCTCTGCGTATCCGCGCCGAGCGGACGTCGCTGTGTGTCGCCATTCCGGGGTTTTGGTGTATGAGGATTTCGGGTTTAGTGCATGACGATTATTCTATTATTTCTATGAGGAAGTTAATGAATTCATTGTCATTGCCATTCATAACCTATTCATTGCCATTTATAAATGTTTTTTTCTAAAATCACATAAACTATAGGTAGGTACGCAGTTAGAGCCATGGACGAAAAGAAATTGATAATGCTTATTATAGCAACTACGACGAAATTTTCGATTTGTCCCACCGGTATTACATGGACCAAAAACGCAAGGAGAATAATATATGGGAAGAAATCAGTGAGGATATGGGAGTGTCAGGTATTTTTTAGTTTCTTTCATCTCAACTTGGTTTATTAAGAAATCAGAATCATGTAGCTGATACTGTTATTATTTCTAGCATAGTTCTTATCGTTCATATCTTAAATAACATATATTCGTGAATATCTACAACCCCTACATATCACTTAACGTATGTACGTATTTAATACCAAATATCTATAGAGGAAGCCGTCGGGCTCTACTCCGGGTCCCGATGGTATTCCCTATTTAGTATACAAAAAATGCCCCTGCCTTCTGCAATATTTAGGATCCATCTTCCGAAATATATGGAATAGCGGTGTAGTCCCACAGAATTTTGGCCGAGCGACAGTCATCTTAATTCCGAAGGTCCCAGTTTGCACCGGACCAAAGGACGCTCGGCCCATTGCTCTCACAGACACTGTGGCCAAAATATTTTTTAGCATAGTCCACACGAGGATGAGCGAATTCATGCACCGGAATGAGTACCTTGGAGTATCAGTTCAAAAAGGCTTCATGCGTGGCGTCTCGGGCTGCCTCGAGCACAATTCTCTCCTGGCTGCTGCCATCAAGGATGCGAGACAGCACGAACGCCAAATCAATGTATGCTGGCTCGACCTAGAGAATGCCTTTGGGTCAGTCCGACACAGTCTCCTCCACTTTGCACTCCGCTGGTACAACTTCCCACCAGTCGTGCGTGACATTGTAGCCTCCTACTACAACTGTCTGACTTTCCATGTTAAAACGCAAGAATGGACTACCCGCTCTATACCATATTCAATTGGACTATTTCAGGGCTGTTGCCTCTCCCCGACGATTTTTAATATAGTTTTTAATATACTGCTGGAAAGCCTGACCCAGTTTGACAGGAAGTGGGGCTACCGTTTTAAAACAGACGGCCAATACACCTCGTCGTGCCTCGCTTTTGCCGACGACCTAACTTTCATCACCAGAAGCCCCAAGCAGCTTTCCCTGCTATTACAGAAAGTGGAGCTTTTCTGCGACTGGTCAGGCTGTATAAAAGTGAAGCCCTCCAAATGTTTTTGCCTTGGACTCGCCCGCATGGGCACAAAATTTACATCCTATGACCCCAAATTGGTCTATAAGGGCTCTAATATCTCCCTTATAGACCCAAACAATCATTTCAAATTCCTCGGCAGAAAAATCACCCATCAGGGAAAAGACGTCTCGGGCGATCATGTTATAGAGCATTTCAAAAGTTGCCTGGCGAAAATAGATGCCTTGCTAATTTCTGGCCCTCGTAAGGCCTGGATCTATGACAATTATCTAACGTCACATTTGTCATGGGCATGGCCCTTTCTTATTTACGATTTTACCAAAACCCAACTGTCCCGTCTAGATGCGCTGGTGACAGCTAGTTTAAAATCCTGGCTGTCCTTAGCCAAACCAGCTGACCCCTCGACTCTCTTCAGGTCCAAACAAAATTTTGGGCTAGCGCTTAAACTGCCCTCTCTGCTCTACGCCAACTCCAGAATAACCAAAAATTCGATTCTCTGCAATTCCAAAGATCCGGCAATATCGAAGCACGTAATAAGTGGCCGTAGTGATTCAAATGATCTACAAGCCCGCGTAGACTTCCACAAAAAGTTCCTTACTGGAATCAGCCAGAATGGCACTGGTCTGGGGTATGGCAGTACAACCACGAGCGACGTGGACTTGAAGAAGTCTCTTTTGCGGGGAGATTACGACAGCAAGAGTATGGCTCATGCTATTGGCCTTCAATGCCAGAATGATTGGACAACAATTGGGGACATTTGCGTTCCGCCTCCAATGCACTGGAGGGTAATGCTCTATGACTGGACACCAGAGATGCTGAAATTTTATTTGAATGCTTTTCAGCATACACTTCCAGACCCCAGTAACCTCGCTCGTTGGAGCTATGCCGAGGATAGTTCTTGTCCCCTCTGTAGCAATACCCCTTGCACAGCTAGACACATTCTAGCTGGCTGCAAGGTGGCCTTAGATCAAGGACGGTACACTTACCGCCATGACAAAGTTCTCGCTGTTATTCGCGAGGTAATTAGTCTCTCAGTGGCTCGTGCCAACAAGGGTTTGACAGTATCCTCCAAACCCCCAATACAGTTTGTGCGGGATGGCTCTAAAGGCAAAAAACATTTAACTACAAAACCTTTCTCAATAATCGAGGAAGCTACAGATTGGATTCTGGAGATTGATTCGGTCTCTAAGCAGTATAAATTCCCTGAAAGTGTCGGATGCACAGCCCTCCGTCCAGATATAACTCTTTACTCTCTATCTCGGAAGGTGGCTCTTATTGTAGAATTAACTGTTCCATGGGAATCAAATATCCCAAAAGACCACGAGTACAAATTAAATAAATTCCATGATCTTGCAAATGCCGTAACCCGGATCGGCTTCACTGTTCACCTTCACGCGGTGGAAGTTGGCGCTCGTGGCCTGCCAGCTAAATCTCTATCTCACCTCTTTAAAGATCTTGGCCTTTCCAGAAAAATAATCAACTCTTTCTTAGAAAAATTATTTAAAACTGCGATTTGCGCATCTCAAATTCTATGGCTTCGAAGGGGGAGTGAATGGGTGGCAAGGTGAACGCTCACATGTGGCAAGACAGCTGTCCTAAACCTACCACAGCCGGTTCGTAAGTCCGGAATCCACTGCTCACCCCCCAGAAGTGTAAAAAAATAGTATTATGATGGGCCCGACTCCGGTCGGTGAATTCCATGGCAGCTCCGTTTGTATTTATTTATACATTTTGTGGGTATAATTTCGAATACTATGGTGAGATTACTTGCTTAGAGTAGATATACGTACATATCAGATACATTTTTAAGCGGGGATTTTTTTTAGAGCAAACAGAAAAACTTTGTGGTCGGAGTTTATTTTGAGTTGTGGTTAGAAGGCACGAGCAAATAACGCACGACATTCAGCCGCGAGCGTCTGGCGCCGACTGCCTCTTACTTGCAGTTGTTTGCAGTTGCCTGCCGCGCTAGTGGGGTTTGACGGTTGACGCGCGGCGACGCGCAGCGCAGTGAAGCGACGCGTAGGTGCGGGCTCCCCTTAAGTATCACTTTTATCACTATTCTTTTCTAAACTAATTATTCTTTAACCCGTTGAGTATGAGTCAACCAAATCTGGTCGCGAAACAATTATCCGTTGAGTACGAGTCGACCAAATCTGGTCGCGCGTTTTTTTCACTTCTTTGACGTTCTCATATTTATTCATAATTATCTAATTGTTTTACAAAATGATATTTCAATATTCTATATTCGAAATTTCAATGCAATCATTGTGCAGTTGTTCTTTTTATGATTGGTGTAGTAGTTTCGTAGTTATAGTACTTTAAGGTCGATGTTGCCGAAAATCCTGCAAGAGACAGATGCATCCATGAAAATACCCATTTACTCCAAGGGTTAATTCCACAATAAGTGACAGATCGAGAGACATTATTATGTGTAAAAAACGCCTTGTGACTCGACTGCCCGCTCATCGCGGCGACCGGTGACCTTGGGACTCTTTCCGGTTGTAAATAGCACACAAGTAGGTCAAGATGAACAGCTGATCGTCTTCTCAAACTGTTGTTGTTATAATAAAAAAAAAACGTTTTAATAAGTTTTAATAATTTAATATCAAAAGTTGCTTACTTGCTCGTGCTGATTCACTCACTACAAGAATGTCACTAATTAAAAACTCAGCCCTGTATATGTATGTATGCGTGTAAAATGTGTGTCGATATCGCATTTGCTCGACAGAATTGAAACGCCATTCCGTTAATTTGATCCCAACGGAAAATGGAAATTCAGCCGGTAATCGAACCCGGAACCTTACAATGTAAGATCAGACGATCTAACCACTATGCCACCGGGTGGTGCAATGTTTTCAGTATTATCATTATTATTATTTATTCTGGACAGGCAGCTTTGCGTCCACATCGGATCTAATCCTCAAAATCTAATCCTTTTAAGAAAGTTCTCCAAAAAAGAGTGGTGGACATGTGGAATAAACTACCATTTAAAGTGATTAGTGCAAGCTCTGTTATCAATTTATAAAACACTTGATTTGTATCTAAAAACTTGTTAATATTGTTTATGGCTAGCGTTACAAGATTTGATATAAACGTATCAACAAAGCTGCCTATCCAGAATAAATAACAATAATATTAATAAATATACCAGGAATGTTGTAAAAATTTAAAAATATTTATTTTTATTTATTTATTTATTTAAAGAAACTACAGTACATTACATATTATCATTAGAGGATCCGTTGTAAATAGTAGCAAAAAAGAGAGTACCGCAGCCCAGTCCTTCTTTAGATCAACGCTGCCTAACTAGACCTAGGCCCGTACTAAGGCAAGCGTACCAAGAAAATAGTGGCTTGTGCATACTTTAAACTGCATATGTTAAAAGAGAAAAAAAATAGTATCTAATAATTAACTTAACTTGTATGTAGAAATTAACAATGTATGTAGAAATTAATCATTACTCTAAAAACTAGGTCATTGATATGTCAATGCGTCTGTCAGTCTGTCAGTCCGCAAATTACATTTGTAAAATACCTATCATAAAACACAATAAAATTAATTTCAATAAAACGAAAACGGTAAATAATCAATAGGAATTGCAATGAATAGTGAAATAATCAAATTGAAATAATTATGGATGGAAAAAGGAATTATATTAAATAGTCAAAAAATCAAATTGAAATGGTCAGAGGATTATCAAATTGAAATAATCAATTATACATAAAATGTGCATATTACTAGTTATAATATAATTTTGAATGTAATCGAATTAAAAATTATTATAAATAATAAAGACCCACCAACAGCGATAAAAAAAATCAATAATGATAAATTAAATAAATCTACATAATAGGGTCAAAAATTTGGTGGCTGACATGCCGACCTTCATTCATGAGCCACCAGTGACATCGTTTTTTGAAATATCAATATATCGAAACTACACCTTTCTCAAGCTATACCATATTAAACTCAGCCATCAGTATTGAAAAAAAAAACAGTGTGTCATCTATAGACTCATACAGCAGCCAAGGACGTCATTTCGACCACCAGAGACTCACCTGGAACAGCCACCTAGACAAAACAATTCAAAAAGCTAAAAGTGCTTTGGGTATAAGCAAAGACTGGCAGGGAAAAACTGGGGCCTTAACCCCAAGATCTCCCACTGGCTATACACTGCCATTGTGAGGCCGATAATCTCGTACGCCTCGGTGGTATGGTGCAACAAAGCCAACCAGAAAACTGTGATTACCAAACTAAACAACATCCAAAGGACGGCGTGCCTCATGACAACTGGCGCAATGTCCTCCACTCCTGGAGCAGCTCTAGATGCACTGCTGAACTTACCGCCTCTACACATTCACTTGCAAAAGGTGGCGAAAGCCAGCATGTACAGGCTATCTGCCCGAGAGAAGGTAAACTGGATCTCACAAGCACTAAGATCAGTTCTTGACTCAGTCAGTGAAAATCCAACCCTCAACATAATATCAGACATCATGCTCCCACTCCTAAACTTTGGAAAACATTTTACAGTGGAACTGCCGCCCAGAGACGACTGGCTAAAAAGCCAACTGCAATGGGAAGCCGGTAGCCTTAAATGGTATACTGATGGGTCCAAATCGGGACTTGACGTAGGCTGTGGTATATATAGAGAGCGACCAAACTTTGAAAGAAGTGTAAACTTGGGAAAATACGCCTTCATATTCCAAGCGGAGGTTTACGCCATTATTGAATGTGCGGATATCAACCTCCAAAAGGACTACGCCAACCACCGTATCTATATCCACTCGGATAGCAAGGCAGCTCTTATGGCACTAGCGTCGAATACTATTAATTCGAAGCTAGTGCAAAACTGCATATCACTACTGAATTCCCTGGGCGAAAAGAGCAGGGTAATTCTAAGATGGGTTCCCGGCCATACAGGAATCGAGGGAAATGAAAAAGCCGACGAACTTGCTAAGACGGGAACAAAGGGAACGTTAACGGCCCTGAACCTTGCTGTGGCGTACCAAAAAGCCTTGCAAACCTAATGCTCAAACAAATGTGTTTAGAACAATCCGTCAACCACTGGAACAACACGCCAGGGTTGAATCATTCCAAAGCGCTTATTAAGGCTTACGACCGTAAGACGGCCCGTGAGGCCCTATCGCTAAATAGGAACAATCTACGCATACTGGTGAGGGCGCTCACGGGGCATTGTGGCCTGAACAAACACATGTTCAACCTCAAGCTCAGAGACACAAAAATGTGCAGGTTCTGCCAAGGGGCAGAGGAAACTCCCCAGCACCTCATGTGCGAGTGTGGCCCCGCACATGAGGTGCTGTAAGATACACCCACTTGTGTGGTCACTACCTCCAACCTGAGGAGGTAAAACAATCTGGCGCCAAAAGCCTGCTGCGGTTCTTAAATGACACAAGGCTTAGCGCAGAACTATAGTAGGTGGCGAACACAATAGATCAGCAATGGTCGCAGTGTTACAAGGCTCATAAAGACCTTAGAAAAGCCCCACTCAACAAATAAAAAAATAAAAAAAAAGGACGTCATTTCATTCAATTTAAAAATCGATGTGCAAACTTGCACCGCTGTAAAATTCGCCGTTAAACATTCAAATTCGTTCGTCGTGCGATATCAGACGTACGACGCTGCAAATTTAAATATTTGATTCCCCCATACGTTTGTATGGCGGACTTTAAATATTATTTGTGTAGCTTGTATATTCCTACCAAAATTTCTCAATGTGATTTCGGTTCAACAAGGCATTTGTATACTGAATTTCAAGTCTCTAAGTCCAATATTTCGAGATTGAAGTATGACTAACGCTCCCTCTGGTGGACCGATTTCAACCACAATCTTTTCAACTCTTGCCATGACCAATTATAGCCTGCATGCCAAATTTCAGCGCAATCGGATGAAACGGTTGGGCGCTGTTGTGGAGGAATACACACAGTAGACAGACAGACGGATAAACACGCAATTTGGGTTGTCGACTACAGCGGGCGAGCCCGTCATCTCGGGAAGTTTTAACGATTAGTCGTTCTATCTCCCTGGAGTGAGCGCAGAAGACTTGAGGACAAAACAGTCCACCGTCTAGCTACGCCACAAGCCCGTAAGAGGCCAACGCCTTAACCGCGAGATAGCCAGGAATGTTACCCGGCGGGCCTACACTCACGCCCTTACTTCCAATTGTGACCAGATTACTCCGGTCGCTCGATTGGTTACGAGTTCGAGGTCGCTTGCGCGGTCCTCTCCCTTACGAAGCAGTGTTTACCGAATCTATCGCGGACCACAGCGTCCTTTGCCCGGCTGTTCACCCAGGATCGGATGACCGATGGTCGTTTCAAGAGCAGTCGCCGTAAGGTCCGCTACCACCCCCGCTCTATAGGAAACAGTACTGCTTCCAGACTCTCCCGACTTTTAGTCAGAGTGCACAATCGATTGGCTTACGCCGCAGCGCAGACCGTCCAGGAGCGCCAGAAGTTTGATTCCTAGGGGAAACTGACCATAAGGCCAGAGTCCTACCCAGGCTCGCACTTCATGCGTGGAGGCCACAGATACACACACAGTCTGGTAATTGTCTTAATCATCTTGAGGGGGAGGGGGGAGGCGTAAAATGTATATTTCCATCTCCATCTCAAAAAAAAGTTTTGACATATTCTTAATACTTTCGTTGGGTGGTTTGGCCAGGAAAGCAAAATTAAAACACAGTACATAAGCATTTGATGAAGCGCTGAAAGAGTTGAAGGAGTTTCAATTATAGTAGACCCAAAGCTCAATTGGAAGCACCACCTCGAGTGCAAGAGAACAGCCTTCTATGCCTCTTTGTGGACGTGCAAAAGAGTCATGGGAAAAACCTGGGGGTTCAAACCCAGGGTCGCCTTATGGCTCTACAGGGCAGTACTGCTGCCTAGACTAACCTATGCTGCAATAGTCTGGTGGTCCAGGGTGAAAAAACTTGAGACACTAAAAATGCTTAAAAGCCTTCAAGGTAACTACCTAAGGGCTGCAACTGGCGTCATGAAGACCACCCAACAGCGGGATTAGAGGTGGCACTCTGCTGCCCGCCTCTGGACAAGCTCATCATCCACTCCGCCAGACTTACAGCATACAGACTGAAGTGTTTGGGCGAGTGGAAGCGAGGAGGGCACAATCATCCTGAGCTAAACCTCCTCCACAAAAGCCCATTCACTCTGACCCAGGATCGACTACGGAAAAAAAATTCGGTAGAGAAATCCTATAAAATCCTAATCCCCACCAGGGAAGAATGGAAAAATCCGCAGTGGCTTCAAAGCCACAACGCAGACGCCTGGTTCACCGACGGCTCAGGAACAAATGGACGTTTTGGGGCAGGCGTGTACGGACCCAAAACCAACCACAGAATCAGCATCCCCCTTGGACAATACACTACGGTTTTCCAAGCCGAGGTACTTGCCATATTGGAATGCATAAAACTACAAAGTCGACTTGAGGTAAAAAACAGACAAATCCTCATCTGCTCTGACAGCAGAGCAGCACTGGACGCTCTGGCTAAAGCCACCACAGAATCTTCTGTGGTCTGGGACTGCATGCAGGAGCTCAACAAATTGGGAAAATCCAACAAAATCACCCTAATATGGATACCGGGTCACCAAGGCATACCCGGAAACGAAGAGGCCGACAGACTGGCAAAACTGGGCACACTGGATTGCCCAGTGGAGCCAGCTGTAGGGGTCCCCTTCGCTACAGGTAAGAAGATCATCAGGGACTGCTTGGAGCAGGAACATCGGGCTTCCTGGAAACAGACTCAGGGATGTCGCCAGGCAAAAGCCATGACGGAGCAACCACTACAGAAGAAAACCAAGGCCCTACTTGACATGAGCAAGAAGAACCTTAGAACCACTATCGGTCTCCTCACCGGACACACGACCCTTAGAGCTCATCTATTCAACCTTGGTTTGACTGAGAGCAAGGATTGCCGAATATGTGGCGAGGAACCTGAAGACAGCATACACATTGTTGGTCGCTGTCCAGGGCTCGCCGCCAAAAGACACAGTTTACTGGGACGAGCCTTTCTCGAACCCAGCGATCTGCCCAACTTGAAGGTCAGTGACCTGCTTGGACTGGTAAGAAGTACCGGGCTACTAGCTGACCACTGACCTAATCACACAGTGGGTAGTTACAAAAGACCTTACAGATCTAGGTGACATCAAGGGCTGGAAACAAGCCCCCCACTCCATCTACTACTACTACTACTACTACATTCAATTATAGTATAACCTCTGTAATCCGACAGATACCAGACCAGTGCACTGCCGGATTACCGAAAACGCCGGATTATTGGAAAAAAGTTAACAAAAACTTTCGTTTTAATGTAGGCTACATTAAAAATATAAAATATACAAAGGTGTTACTGTAGTGTAACTTACGTTATTCCATTGACGTGGAAGGCTTGAAATAATTGTCTATTGTCTTTTGTTTTTTAATTCTGAACGATCCTTTAAGGGCTTGTTCTTGTAAACCGTTCTAACACTAAAACGTCATGAGCACAGGCGCCTTTTTTTTCTGCCCACGCTATCGATGTGGCGAACGAGACGATAGCCGCATCATGGCTTATCTTTGAAGCAGCTGTCATGTTGTCTCCCCCACCGTCCTCTTCGTCCTCTTCCTCCCTGGTGACCTCCTCAATTATCTCATCTTCTGTGATGAATTGATCATTCTCGTATTCTTCTCCGGTAAGCCACACCCTTACATCGTCTGCCGTCAGTGTGTTAGCTGGTGAATCCACGAGCTGTTCAGTGGCCGACGTTGCCAGATTTATTTAGATGCGTCAACACCGCGAAAAGAATGCCGGATTAGTGGGAGTGCCGGTGAGCTGAGATGCCGGATTACAGAGGTTATACTGTAAAAGTTTTGGTAAAGAAAACCTTTACCTTCTAATGCATAGACGGCCGGTTCATCCTTTCCCATTTTATATGCAACAGTCGTGACAAGGCCGTGAGAAGACTGTACTCTCTAAAAATGGAAGGAAAACATATTAAAATTATTAACACGTTGTGCACCAAACTAAAAACCATGTTTAACCCAGTAAGTTGTGGCGGACACCTTGTGACTGCCAGTATATCGGGTCCAGGGGGCCGCGTCGGACACATGCCCTCGATCACTTCAGAAGCCTGTAGGCGGCCAACGGACAGCGTTTCGACTGTTTTTACTAAGGCAAGTGACCCGTGCGGCCCCACAGTACAACCTGACCACTTGCCACAAAAACGGAAAGACCGTTGGACATTCTCACAGGCCGAGACGGACACTGCTGTCTGCCATTTGACATCTCGGAAATAAATAAAATAAAATACAAACGGAGCTGCCATGGAATTCACCGACCAAAAATCGGGCCCATCGTATATATTTTTTTGTTTTTTTTACACTTCTAGGAGGTGAAGGGTGGATTCCGGACTGACGACCGGCGGCGGCAGGTTTAGGACAGCTGTCTTGCCACATGTGAGCGTTCACCTCACCACCCATTCACTCCGCCTTCGAAGCCATAGAATTTGAGATGCAGAGATCGCGGTTTTAGATATTTTTTCTAGAAAGGAGTTGATTATTTTCCTGGAGAGACAAAATCTTTAAAAAGGTGAAACAAAGATTTAGCTGGCAGGCCACGAGCGCCTACTTCCACCGCGTGAAGGTGAACAGTGAAGCCGTTCCGGGTGACGGCATTTGCGAGGTCATGGTATTTATTTAATTTGTACTCGTGGTCTTTTGGGATATTTGATTCCCATGGAACAGTTAATTCTACGATAAGGGCCATCTTCCGAGATAGAGAGTAAAGAGTTATATCTGGACGCAGGGCTGTGCATCCGAGACTTTCAGGGAATTTATACTGCTTAGAGACCGAATCGACCTCCATAATCCAATCTGAAGCTTTCTCGATTATTGAGAAAGGTTTCGCAGAGATAATGAGTAAATTGCGATTTCCGTATGTCACCGATTATTTTTGAGTTAATTACTGAACGAGCGCAACTTGCGCAACTTGCGGCGTCAGCTAATCGATTGTGCTATCCAGGGCAGTCTGGAGGAATACGTCTTCTAACAACAGGGGTAGCTGTTGACCTGTCATCACCTATCCTTAGAAACGATCTGTTGGCCACCAAATGACGTCATAGTCATAGGTTTTTTATTCAAAATAGTACGAAATCGTAACTTTTTGACGTCAATAATGCATACAAACATACATAAATGATATAAAAATTAAATTATTGTGACATTATAACAAATTATTGTGACATATAACGTGATATAAATCATCGAGGTAACCATTTTATTTCCAAGGCTCTTTGTCGTCTAGATAATCATTTATTTTAGAGTAGCCCTTTGAGTACAGCTTCTTCTTAATAAATGACTTAAATTGTATCACAGATAAATTTAGCATGTTTTCTGGGACTTTATTGTAGAAGCGTATACATTGCCCTTTGAATGATTTTGTGGTTTTGGAGAGTCGACTTTTATGGTCAGCGAGTTTATTTTTATTTCTAGTATTGACACCATGCCTATCAGAGTTTTTTAAAAACAGTTCTTTATTTTTATGCACATATATTAAGTTTTCATAGATGTAATGAGACGCAAGTGTCAAAATATTGATTTCTTTAAATTTTCCGCGTAACGACTGTCTAGCACCCAATTTATAAATAGCGCGGATGGCTCGTTTCTGTAGTATAAATATTTTATCAGCGTCAGCAGCATGACCCCACAGCAAGATGCCATACGACATCAAGCTGTGAAAATAGCTGAAGTAAACCAGCCTCGCGGTGTCTATATCTGTTAAATTACGATTTTTTTTACAGCATATGCCGCAGAACTTAGGCTGTCGGCCAATTTCTTAATGTGTGGGCCCCATTGTAGCTTTTTATCTAAAGTAATACCAAGGAATACAGTGGAATCGACCAGTTCTATGCGCTTATTTTTTATGATAATATTTGGCCCTATCTACTTTACATTTGGAAGTGACAATTTTATACATTTTGTTTTCTTTTCATTTAGTAGCAGATTGTTTGCTGTGAACCATTCCACAACATTCGAGATAGAATCATTCACATCGTCATAATTATGTTGTTGTCTACCTACGACGTGCAAAGGATGCCTCGCTCCGCAATAAATTCAAACTCGAATTACCGCTAACGCCGCGAGGCCGCGCAAGCGTCCTCAAATATTTGACCGGACTGGAGGATGAAGGAATCCGTTGGCTCGCTGCGTGCACTTCCTAACATCTCGCAGTTAGACGTCGGAACTCTCACGGGCTGTAGGCTTAGTTCGACTTAGGATTGTTTTTCTCCACCAAGTATTTGCTTTCACCCCATGGGAGGGAGAATGGCAACATTCGATATAACTCCCTGCGGTGGAGGGTTTGCCCTTAGCAAGTGACACCCATTAGTCCCCATGTATGCTCATTACACTGTGTCGGTATATTTACATATTTTGTGTAGTTTTACCTTAGTTCCAGTGTTATAAAGAAGGAAACACCCACTTCTATAAGTGTTTTTGGCCTGTCCCTGTTTTAAACACATTTGACCGACTAAAGCAGCCTGCTGGTTACCGAGAATCTGAAAATTACCAAAAGTCAGTTGATGTGAAGATATGGCAATTTTTCAAAATGGCATACTTTTATACATAAGAAACAAATGGACGTTTATACATAAGAAACAAATGGCTCAGGAACAAATGGACGTTTTGGGGCAGGCGTGTACGGACCCAAAACCAACCACAGAATCAGCATCCCCCTTGGACAATACGCTACGGTTTTCCAAGCCGAGGTACTTGCCATATTGGAATGCATAAAACTACAAAGTCGACTTGAGGTAAAAAACAGACAAATCCTCATCTGCTCTGACAGCAGAGCAGCACTGGACGCTCTGGCTAAAGCCACCACAGAATCTTCTGTGGTCTGGGACTGCATGCAGGAGCTCAACAAATTGGGAAAATCCAACAAAATCACCCTAATGTGGATACCGGGTCACCAAGGCATACCCGGAAACGAAGAGGCCGATAGACTGGCAAAACTGGGCACACTGGATTGCCCAGTGGAGCCAGCTGTAGGGGTCCCCTTCGCTACAGGTAAGAAAATCATCAGGGACTGCTTGGAGCAGGAACATCGGGCTTCCTGGAAACAGAGTCAGGGATGTCGCCAGGCAAAAGCCATGATGGAGCAACCACTACAGAAGAAAACCAAGGCCCTACTTGACATGAGCAAGAAGAACCTTAGAACCACTATCGGTCTCCTCACCGGACACACGACCCTTAGAGCTCATCTATTCAACCTTGGCTTGACTGAGAGCAAGGATTGCCGAATATGTGGCGAGGAACCTGAAGACAGCATACACATTGTTGGCCGCTGTCCAGGGCTCGCCGCCAAAAGACACAGTTTACTGGGACGAGCCTTTCTCGAACCCAGCGATCTGCCCAACTTGAAGGTCAGTGACCTACTTAGTCTGGTAAGAAGTACCGGGCTACTAGCTGACAATTGACCTAACCACACAGTGGGTAGTTACAAAAGACCTTACAGATCTAGGTGACATCAAGGGCTGGAAACAAGCCCCCCACTCCATCTACTACTACTACTACTACTATACATAAGAAAACGATAAATTGGCCTTTTACACACTTAAAAGTACAGTATATTTACTGGACTAAACTGGTTACAAATAATAATGTTTGACATTTACCCCAGCGATTGGTATCCCATCTAATGCCGATCCGTCGCTAACTTTCCCGTATATCTCCGAGCTCGATCTGATTTCTGGGAGCATGTCTGGGTGTATGTTGAATATCCTGAAAGGAAAAATAGAAAATAAATAAATAAAATACAAACAGAGCTGCCATGGAATTCACCGACCGAAGTCGGGCCCATCATATAGTGTTATTACACTTCTGGGGGGTGAGCAGTGGATTCCGGACTAACGACCGGCTGTGGTAGGTTTAGGACAGCTGTCTTGCCATATGTGAGCGTTCACCATACCACCCATTCACTCCCCCTTCGAAGCCATAGAATTTAAGATGCGGAAATCGCGGTTCTAGATAATTTTTCTAAGAAGGAGTTGATTATTTTCCTGGAGAGACCAAGATCTTTAAAAAGGTGAAACAGATTTAGCTGGCAGGCCACGAGCGCCAACTTCCACCGCGTGAAGGTGAACAGTGAAGCCGTTCCGGGTGACGGCATTTGCGAGATCATGGTTTTATTGAATTTGTACTCGTGGTCTGTGAAACAGTTAATTCTACGATAAGGGCCATCTTCCGAGATAGAGAGTATGATAGCACTAGCAACATGTAATATTGACTAAATGAGATCATCAATAGACGACCCAAGACACCCACTGCACGGGCACCATCACTCACCACCATCGCCTCGCACACAACCGCTCCAAACACGGACTGAGACTGCCTTTAGTTGCCTGCCTATTAAATATACTATTATTATTATTTATTCTGGACAGGCAGCTTTGCTGATACGTCCAGATCAGATCTTGTAAAGCTCGTAAATAATATTAATGAATTTTTAAGTACAAATCTAGTCTGTTTTTAAATTGATTGACAGAGCTGGCACTAATCACTTGAAATTGTCGTTTATTCCACATGTTCACCACACAATTTTACATAAAGTTTTTAACCCTTCGGCTACGTAACGACCAAATTTGGTTGCACAGGGTTGGCTTGATTTTCCCCAACCCGAAAAAACCCAATGGGTTAAATTGGGTAAAACCCACCTGAAAAAACCCGAGGGTTTTTGACGAATGTGGGTTTTTGAAAAAATACTTGTTTATAATAATTAAATCAATGAACGGATATAGCATTTATATTATATTTTATCAAAAAGAAAAAAAAGGATGTATTTGTGACACACCCACTCTGTTCCGTAATTTACTCCAGACCATTCCAAATGTTGAGATGTCTTTCAATTGATGCAGAACTGGCCGGACAAGTGTAATGCCGACTACTTTTGGCATGATTTATAAGATGACTTATGGATAATATTGTTACGTGGATAGGCAGCAGAAGATGCAAAAACACAGTAGAACACTCAACTTGATTTATTACAAAACTATTACAATACTCTTCAAGCGACAAAGACCCTTATACACACTTCAATATACACTATTTAGTTCTAAAATCGTTTGCACTACTACTCAATACTTTCGCGCCGAAACAGCGCCACTAGCGGTTGTTAGTGTTAACTCTTATCCTATTGTGAAAATAAAGGGAATTTCCCCGACAACTGACAATAACGATTTTCGGAGGAATTCCCTTCATGGTAGTGTTACAACTTTATTCAGTAGTAAATAGATTTGGATTGGGAGAAAGAAATGCAATAAAATGGTAATAAAATAAAATTAAATGTAAAATTAAAATATATTAATTTAAAATTCTCATTAACTCTGAAAAAACCCGAAATTCCCCAAAAAAGCCCGAAAATCCCTGAAATAACCCAGCGGGCAGATATTTTTTGATAAAACCTGGGTTTTTGCCAACCCTGGTTGTACATCAGTACACCGTTGACTACGTAACGACCAATATTGACAGCTTGCTCCCGGAGCGCTCAGTAATGACATTTTCTAATTCGAACGCATCCTAAAATCCATATCAAATATCTCACTATTACTATAGATACATAGACGGCCGCTAGAATAATTTCACGCATCATTTCGCGGATATTTCTCGTAAAATTCCATTGTCAAACATCATCATTTTTTTTTTCCAGAAATCATCACAATTTTTATTGGTTCTTATGAGTTAATATCTAAATATTTTTGTATGTAAATAAGTAAAACGAAATATTACCGTTGATAGAGAATCTAATAAAGATCAGGATAATATTTACAATTTCTAAATAGGGTTTCGTATTTTTCCGTAAGACAAGTACAAGTTTGAAATGCCGAGTTTTATTCACTTTTTCAACTTTCTCATATTTATTCATAATTATCTAATTGTTTTACAAAATGAGATTTCAATAATCTATCTATATACGAAATTTCAATGCGATCGTTGCACAGTTATTATTTTTACGATTGCTATAGTAGTTCCATAGTTATAGTACTTGTTGTCGAGCGAGGCGATATTGCAAGAAATTCCAATAAATTGCCGAGGTATGCCATGAAATTATGCCGCTACTCGAAGGGTTAAGAGGATTAGATTTAAATTTTGCATAGTTGAGTTTTTTACTGTGGTCTTGAAGATTTGTGTTGAAGTTGTATTTGTAAATATTCTGTAGCTCAGGTACATTGTAATTATTTATGATAATTTAAAAATTAATAAAATTTCATACCTGCAAAGCATAGCATCCCAATTTAATGTGTCGATATTCATAAGTAAAGTTCTAGATGCGTTCGTGACATCCGTTATGTGAAGACCTCCGTTTACACCTCCTGTAAGATTCTATAAAAAAATACCATTTTAATATAGCTATATTAAAAACATGTATTTAAAGATTAAACTACAGAAAACTATTGATTTAAGTTTCATAGGAGCGACAACCTTATCTTCAACAATAAAGGTCCTAGATGATGCAACGCACCAACGAGCTGAGTGACCTTCAAGCTGTGAAAGACTTTGTTTATCTGGGCTCCATGATAACGGATAACGGTAACGACGGAAACTGCGAAAAGGAGGTCTCACGCAGAAGCCAGATGGAAAAATCGGCCATGAGCAAGCTAGAAAGGTTGTGGAAGAATCGGGGAATAAGTCAGCGGACTAAGGTCAGGCTTGTTCAAGCTCTGGTTTTCTCGATCTTTCTCTATGCATCGGAGACATGAACCCTGAAGGCTCGTATACGCACCAAAATCGATGCACTGGATATGTGGTGTTGGCGTAAAATGCTAGGAATCCCATGGACAGCACGTCGCACCAATAAATCTGTCCTGGAAGAACTCGGCATCCAAGTGAGGCTCTCCACCGTATGCATGAGAAGGGTCCTGCAGTTCTTCGGTCATGTTGCCAGGAGAAACCCAGAGAATCAGGAGAAAATGTTTTCCGGGGGTCAAGTGGAGGGAAGAAGAAGCAGAGGCAGATCACCGGCCAGATGGAACGACCTCATCAAAGAAGTTACAAAAGGGTCAATACAATCTGCGACCCGCCATGCAGAAGACAGGTCGAAGTGGAGGAGCCTCGTAGGAAAACTGTTGTCTAGTGGCCACGATCCTCAGTAATGAGGGAACGACGGAGAAGAAGATGATGCAAAAGTTTGCGATTGTTAAAATCATTGCTTTTTATGCAGCCTTTACAAAATACATAACAATAATGTATGGGGATATCGAAGGTCATCAAATGCTCTATATTCATATTCATTTTTATTAATATAATTGTATTCAAGTCATATGGGGAGCTAATGGGCCCATGATGAGGTGGCCACAATGACCCATGTGTTCAGGGTCGGTCACACTCACGGGTCAACACCCATCCGATGGCCTCCACGCATGGGGTGCGAACCTGGGTAGGACACTGGGTCAACCAGTCTCCCCTGGGAATCAAACCTCTGGCGCTCCTGGACGGTCTGCGCACCGAGCGGCGCAAGCCAATCGACTGTGCTCTCCGACTAACAGTCGGGGGAGTCTGGGAACTGTATTGTTCCCTATAGAGCGGGGGTGGTTGCCTACCTTACGGCGACTGCTCTTGAAATGACCATTGGCCATCCGATCCCGGTTCAGAGTCGGGCAAAGGACGCTTTGGTCCGCGATAGATTCGGTGCACACCGTTTCACCGCTTCGTAAGGGAGAGGACCGCGCAAGCGACCTCGAACTCGTAACCAATCGAGAGACCGGAGTAATCTGGTCACAATTGGAAGTAAGGGCGTGAGTGTCGGCCCGCCAGGTAACATTCCTGGCTATCTCGCGGTTAAGGCGTTGGCCTCTTACGGGCTTGTGACGTAGCTAGATGGTGGACTGTTTTGTCCCCAAGTCTTCTACGCTCACTCCAGGGAGATAGAACGACTAATCGTTAAAACTTCCTGAGGTGACGGGCTCGCTTGCTGTAGTCGACAACCCAAGTTGATAATATTACTCACAAAGGAGATGATTTAACACAATCGCAATGTACTGAGATCTCTAAAAAAAACTAAATCGAGTTATATATGCCAAAATACTCGGCACCTGTGTGAGGTGCAAAATACACTAATTCTAATAGAAAAGCTGCCCCAAATTTATATATTTCATGAACCAAAAAAAAAGAGAAAGCTTTTTATAAACGAAATAGTAGTGCCATCTACCGGTTTATTTTTAAAGATGCAGCAGTTAACCCCACAAGAAAAAGTATAACGGGGTCAAATCGAACAATCTCGGTGGCCAGTTCACATCACCTCCATGTGAGATGACCATGTCCTCAAATCGCTCGTGCAGAATATCCAATGTGGCATGAGCTGTGTGGCACGTAGCGCCGTCCTGTTGAAACCACATGTCGTTGGTGTCCAGATCATTCAATTCAAGCCAAAAGAAGTAGGTAATCATCGACCTATAGCGCTCGCCGTCGACAGTGATGGCCTGGCCAACGTCGTTCTCAAAGAAATATGGACCGATGACGCCGCCAGCCCAAAATCCACACCAAACAGTGACTTTTTCGGGATGCATTGGACGCTCTTGGATCTCACGTGGATTGGTTTCATCCCAAATTTGACAAGTTCGTTTATTCACGTACCCATTCATCCAGAAATGGGCCTCATCGCTGAAGATGATTTTTCGATAAAAATTAGGGTCAGTTACCAACTGCTCCAGAGGCCATTCAGCAAACACACGTCGTTGTCTATGGTCGTTTACCTTCAGTTCCTGGGTCAGTTGAATTTTGTACGGGTGCAGGCCTAAATCACGACGCAAAATTCGCCAAGTTGTGGTCTGCGAAAAGCCGAGTTCTTCTGAGCGACGCGAAATCGACTGCCTCGGATTCTCCTGCACACTCTTACTAACAGCGGTGATGTTTTCGGCATATCTTGCGTTTCGTCGACGTACGGATGTTAGTCGATCGTTTACTGAACCAGTGGACTCAAATTTATCCACCACATTGCGATTAGTCCTCTCGGTAGGACGATTATGGCGACCTTAAAATGGGCGAAGCGCACGGTATGTTGCCCGAAAAGAACACCTATTTTGATGAAACAATTTTATTATTTGCACGTGTTGTTGAATGCTATATCCGTCTATGGTGATTTGGCAAAACAGACTGAATAAATGACAACTAATTTGACAGATATAGCTTCAACAAGATGGCCGCTATCAACTGTCAAAGTTCGGAAGTCCCTCTTGGAAGACCATTCAAGAAAAATGATGCAATACACAAGTGACGTGTAAATGTATCCATAATCTTGACCAGGCATCTATAGTAACTGCTTTTGCCGCAACGATCGCTCGACTCTGTGAGCGAAGGCCATCGTACTGCTCTATAAAAGTCAGCATAGAAGTCGTTCATACTACAAGAGACAAAGAATAACTACTCACCCATACAATCCACGTATCAATGGTCCCGAACAAGCATCTTTTTTCCCGGCAGGCTTTTCTTACGCTTTTTATATTGTCTTTTAGCCATCGCAGTTTGAGTGCGCTAAAATATGGACTTATGGGCAGTCCGCTCACTCCTTTGAGGTGATTCTTGTTTCTATCTGGTATTTTCGCGAGTATTCTGTCCACAGTTGAGTCTGTGCGGATGTCATTCCACGCTGTAATAAGTGGTACACAGTTTGGGCATCCTTAGCATAAGTTACTGACATATATTTGTATAAGTTTGTTTTAAATTTAACTTTACTACTTCTTTGTGTATTGTACTGTGAAAATTAGGAAATATTTTATCAAATGGTTGACTGTAAGATATCGCTATAGCGATAAGTCCGCCATTTGTGCATAAATTATCTTGTTTATAAAACCAGTGTAATATTCATTAGGTTATGTTTTTAAAGCACAATAAAGTTATTCTACTCTATTCTATTCTAGCAGGGTCAAATTGACCCTACCACATCCTCGCTGGGTTAAATGGAAGTATATTTTAATTTAATAAATGTAATCAAAACAGGTTATAATTTAATACGCGAAAGGTTAAAAGGAAAAATACAGGTTAAAAGCATAATACGCGAAATAAAGAGGACTTGCGTCATTTTAAGGTGCGTCTGAGTAAGGTTCGGAATAGCTTTCTCTGCCAATCTTACTTATTCTACAACAAACTTCCATTACACATCAGGGGCCTTGGGGAGGTTCACTTTAAGAAAAAGGTACAGGGTATTTTGACTAAAAACCCCATTTATAGCATTGATGATTTCGACAACATCAATTTTTCGCAGCACTATTGACCTACTTGACTATTATTATTCCTTATTCTTTCTTGACTATTTTACAATTGCGTTTTTTTTTCTTCTTCAAACTATTGGCTATTGACAATAATTATTATTACTGATTTGTTTGTATTTGTGTTTTTTCTTTAAAATATCTTCCCGTATGATAATTTGTGAAATTATCCAATATTTATTAGATTATTTAGTACTTAGGCTTATATAGAAAATTAGATAGAAAATTTTACGAAATTACTTAAGAATTTTGATTGAAAATATTGGAAAATGTTTTTTCCTCTACATATATCCTCTACCTAGAAAATCTGCACTTGGATGTTCAACGTTCATACCTTGCAATACTGACGTTCATATCTTATACCTTAATAGGTATATATTTAAATATTATACTTGCTATTTTTATTACTTTTGAATTAACCAAGTGTAGGAACTCCTATCAACTGGTTTGAAATAAATAAATGAAAAATAAATAAAAATAAATTACCACTACTAATACTCACCAATAGCATTGTGAAATGGTTCTCCAGTAATTTTATCCCAAACTAAGGTTGTCTCTCTCTGATTTGTGACTCCAAGTGATACTATATCGCTTTTGCTATATCCTAAAATAAATTTAAAAAATATATTATTCTATTGCTTATGTTCGCTGTTCTGTGGAATGTGGGTCTGCAACGCCTTAACCGCGAGATAGCCAGGAATGTTACCCAGCGGGCCGACACTCACGCCCTTACTTCCAATTGAGACCAGATTACTCCGGTCTCTCGATTGGTTACGTGTTCAAGGTCGCTTGTGCGGTCCTCTCCCTTACGAAGCGGTGAAACGGTGTTTACCGAATCTATCGCGGACCACAGCGTCCTTTGCCCGGCTGTTCACCCAGGATTGGATGGCTGATGGTCATTTCAAGAGTAGTCACCGTAAGGTCCGCAGCACCCCCGCTCTATAGGAAACAGTACTGCTTCCAGACTCCCCCGACTGTTAGTCAGAGTGCACAGTCGATTGGAGCGACAGAGCGACAGAGGTTTGATTCCCAGGGGAAACTGACCAAGGCCAGAGTCCTACCCAGGTTCGCACCTCGTGCGTGGAGGCCGTCGGATGGGTGTTGACCCGTGAGTGTGACCGACCCTGAACAGAATAGGTCTTCGTGGCCAACCCAGCATGGGCCCATTAGCTCCCCGACAAATGGGACATAAACTATCCCTGCTCCAACGAGCGAGGTTACTGGGGTCTGGAAGTGTATGCTGAAAGGCATTTAAATAAAATTTCAGCATCTCTGGCGTCCAGTCATACAACATTACCTTCCAGTGCATTGGAGGAGGAATGCACTTGTTGTAACTCGCCAGCAAATGGCACTGCAGTCCATCAACTTCTATACTGCGCAACCAATCGCCTTGAAAATTGGTATAAATAGATATTTCAGCACGGAGAATATTTTCGCGCTATCCAATTTAATGTAACTCGCCACTAGATGGCGCTGCAGCACGTCAACTTCCATACGGTTTAACCGATCGCCATGAAAATGTTATAAATGCAAAAGTGGAAGTTGAAAAGGAATAATGAAAAAATGTGATTTTTTGAACAGAGATTGCTGAAGGAATGGAGAGTAAAATAGGCTACTTGGGGGGGGGGGGGAGATTGGAAGGGGGGAAGGAAGCGGATGCATGAGCAGCGCCAGGTTACATTCCACTGGTATATGCACATGTAAAATACACAGTGTGTTACATATACGGGGTAACATACACATGAAAAATACTATGTAAAAAACACTTAAATACATGTCAATTAATGTGAAAACCTTACCTAATTCTTTTAATTTCTCTAAAACTGCCTCAATGCATATCTTAATAGCTTTTAGAATTTCCTTAGGGTCCTGCTCACACCATCCTTCCTGGGGACTGTACTGGTTCACGTCTATCTGATGAGATACCAACTCTTCCGTATGCTGAGCTCGAAACACCTGAAAATATATATTTTTATATTTAACAGTAATAATAATAATAATAATAAACTCTTTATTGGCACTTAACAATAAAGGCGAGCTTATTGCCATATCACAATATCATGCAACTGACCTAATTATACAACTAGAGTTGTCAACTACAGCGGGCGAGCCTGTCACCTCAGGAAGTTTTAACGATTAGTCGTTCTGTCTCCCTGAAGTGAGCGCAGAAGACTTGGACAAAAACAGTCCACCATCAAGCTCCTCCACAAGCCCGTAAGAGGCCAACGCCTTAACCGCGAGATAGCCAGGAGTGATACCCAGCGGGCTTACACTCTTGCCCTTACTTTCCATTGCGACCAGATTACTCCAGTCTCTCGATTGGTTACGAGTTCGAGGTCGCTTGCGCGGCCCTCTTCCTTACGAAGCGGTGAAACGGTGTATACCGAATCTATCGCGGACCACGGCATCCTTTGCCCGGCTGTTCACCCAGGATCGAGTAGCCGATGGTCGTTTCAAGAGCAATCGCCGTAAGGTCCGCAACCACCCCCGCTCTATAGGAAACAGTACTGCTTTCAGACTCCCCCGACTGTTAGTCAGAGTGCGCAATCGATTGGCAATGCCGCATGGAGCGCAGACCATCCAGGAGCGTCAGAAGATTGATTACTAATAGTTATAAGACCTTATTATACAGTGCAGCGGTACAAGCACGCGTTGTTGAAATTAAACTTTATTAAACACGTACAAACTACTATATTTAAAACTAAGAATGCCCGAAGAGAAAATATTGGGACAGGAAGGAGAGAGAAAGGGAAGAACTGGTCAATTCTTAAAAAAGTGGTACTTTTCTCTAACTGTAGCTGGAATACTTTCAGAGGTATTTAGTATTTTCCCTATTTGGCACTATATCCGAATTTTTTTAAAATGTATGAGGGTGAGATGATTACCAATACGATTAAACTTACTATACATTTAAAATGACAACATTGACTATACAATGAAAATTACAACAATTTAAATAATTCATTATATAAAAATACTTAGTCATTCATACCACAAACATATGTTATCAAATTTTATGTAATTTAACCGCCCTACGTTTGGGTTATTATTCAAAAAAATCGGTTGTGTCACCCCAAGACTTTCCTGACTAGTATCCGGGGAGGTGCGAAAAAACAGCGACATTTTTTACTCTAGTACCCCAAATTTGTATGGCAGGTACCCCAAACGTTGGTCGTAAGTACCCCAAAAACTAATAGGTTCTTCCGATGGTTAACAGAAGCTTCTATGCCAAATTTTAACTTAGACAGATTAAGCGTCTGGGCGCTATCGCGGAAACAATTTTTTCGCCGGGAACCCCAAATTTGTATGGGAGGTACCACAACCGTAGGGCGTAGGGACTCCAAAAACTAATGGGTTCCTCCGACGGTTAACAGAAGCTTATATACCAAATTTCAGCTCAATCCGATTAAGCGTCTGGGCGCTATCGTGGAAGAATACATACATACAGACAGACATACAGACATACAGACATACATACAGACAGAGATCGGTCTGGAAATAGTCTCAATCGTCTCAGGGAGTCTCAAAATATATATTCCCATCTTCATCTCAAAATTTTTTTTTAGCGCGATCACAATACTTTCCTTTCCGATAGGTCGTCAGGAAAGTAAAATAGGTAGCTCCTTGTTTTTTTAAAATTAGATTTGTCAATAAAAATACTTGTTTAAAATATAGCAGACAGAATATATAGCGGTTTATATAAGTGGTTTTTATAACGTAGTTTTAAATAAATTTCTATATACACTTGCGAGCAACTAAATCGACTCACCCCCTCAGTGCGGAAAAAAAATATTTTTTTCAGAAATGGCTAGGTAAATCCATTCAATTATATACTTTTTAAAACCCTTATTTTGTTGCCTGTCGGTTAATACCATAATCATGAAAATCCGCTTAGGATTTTTAAAAAAAATAAATAAAATTTAAAATGGGAGTAAAATGGATGTTCAGCAGTAGAAAACTGGGGATATTTAAAATTAATTAAAACGGAAAATGCAAACCTAAGAAGGAACGTTTATTAAATTGATATTAAGTGTTAACCCCCCTTGCCAAGATGACAGCTCGCATGCGGTTCCTCAACGTCCTGATCAGATTTTTGGTCAAGTCTTGAGGAATCCCATCCCATTCCTCTAACAACGCTGTCTTGAGCTCGTAGATATTAGAAGTTGCCGGATTTCCGGCTCGGACTCTTCGTTTCAGCTCGTCTCACAAATTCTCGATGGGATTCATGTCTGGACTGAGAGCTGGCCATTCCATCGTCTCCAAACCAACTTCATCTAAGAATCGCCGAGTGATACGCGCGTGTGACACCGTGCATTATCATGTATTAACACAGAGTTTTTTCCAATAAATCCTTCATACGGTATGAAATGATCCAGGAGAATAATTTGATATAGCGTTCAGCATTCAGGCTTTCTCTCCGACCTCCCTCTGGCACGAAAACGAGGTTGGTACTTCCCTCTAAAGAAATGCCAGCCCACACCATGCAGGAAACGCCGCCATATGAGACTGTTTCAGCGAAGCAGCACTGCGAAAATCACTCACCTGGACGCCTGGGGACCCAGCCTATTCTGTGGCTGCCATACAGACACATTCTGCTCTCGTCAGTAAATAAAACTGACCACCATTGCTCTATGCTTCAACTGACGTCCTCTCGAGCAAATTAAAGGCGTGCTTGCTGATGGAGTGTGGTCAATTTAAGGCCTGTGACAGGTCTTTTTGGAACGAGGTCGGATTTTTTCAAGCGTATTCTGATCGTTCACTGACTGACAGCTACCCCTTAAACTTGTCTCAGCTCCTGCTGTACATTAACGCCAGAGAGGTTGCGATTCTGCAGTAACGTCGAAGCGATGTAACGGTCGTCCGTCTCAGAAGCGCATCGGAGCCGGCTGCTATTTGGTCTCCGATTATGGTACCAGATTGTTCAAACCTCCTTTTTACTCCTGAGACGGCAGACTGACTAAATTACACCTGTAGAGCACCTGTACGTTGACTAAGGCCCTGCTGCAATAAAGCAATAACCTGAGCGGTCTTTTTTGGCGTAGTATCCATACTTTTACGATAATGATGAGTTTGGCTTACGGAGATGTTTTAGCGTCAACAACTGATAAGTGACTTCTAAAAATAAACCTGTTCCGGGGGGATTTATGAGTGATTAAGACGCGGAAACTTTTTGCGACGAATAGCGTACTTTCCAATACTTCCGTTCAGATATTATTATTTCAAAAAGTTCTAAACCGATTGTTATAAAAATGGTGTCATTAGAAAGCTAAATAATTAGGTTTTCATAAAAGTATATATTTGGTGTACATCCGGTTAGTCCTTTTAGAAAAAAACTGGTTTTTATCCGAACTGAGGGGGTGAGTCGATTTAGTTGCTCGCAAGTGTATATATAATTTTTGTATATGATAATATAGCGATATGATAATGATGATAGGTTTATTTGATATGATAGGATGATAGGATATAGAATAATTTTATTTGTTCATAGAGTTGAAGGACTTTTTATAGTCAATACTTACAACAAACCTGACAGTTTTGGTCCCTTCATCGATGACCCCGATCAGCGGTAATTTGTCCTGCTCCCTCACAGGCATCTCGTCATCTGAGAAAAAGAGACAGAATATATGTTGCGGTGTGTTTGTTTGTTTTTACTCTTTATTGTGAAAATTCACATTGGGCTGATTTGTATTTCATCGCCCCAAAATGTTTTAATACTTTAGAAGAGTCAGTAAAAATATTTTCAAAATGTACACCAATTTAAGATATAAGTAAAAAAATGCCTCCTTTACGAAGTAGGTCGTACAAAGACTGAAAATGAATTGCTTCATACAATAATTTAAAATATGTGTGTATGTAGATGTATGTGTGTGTGTGTTATTATATGTATGTATGTATGTTTGTATGCTTATATATGTATATATGTATGTAACTAACCCTTTATCATATATATTTGTATTAATATGTTTACTATTTTATTTTTTATTTTCTTTTATTCAGTTATTTTCTTATATTTTGTTTCTTTTATTCATTATCTTAGTGTTAGTATTGAAAGTAGTCTATTAGTCAGTACTACTCAAACGTCAGTACTACTCAAAAACAAAGGCTATATATTTCGTATGCCCAGATACAGGCTGTTCGGTCTAGTTGGGCATTCGTCTAGAATGATCGTATGGGTTGTATTCATTTTCTTATTGCTTATATAAGTAGTTACAAATCATATTTGTACGATCTCACTGTTAACTCTCTACTCTCTATGGTAGCTAATGGGCCCTTGCTGAGTTGGCCACGAAGACCCATTCTGTTTCAGGGTCGGTCACACTCACGGGTCAACACCCATCCGATGGCCTCCACGCATGGGGTGCGAACCTGGGTAGGACACTGGGTCAACCAGTCTCCCCTGGGAATCAAACCTCTGGCGCTCCTGGACGGTCTGCGCACCGAGCGGCGCAAGCCAATCGACTGTGCTCTCCGACTAACAGTCGGGGGAGTCTGGGAACTGTATTGTTTCCTATAGAGCGGGGGTGGTTGTCTACCTTACGGCGACTGCTCTTGAAATGACCATTGGCCATCCGATCCCGGTTCAGAGTCGGGCAAAGGACGCCTTGGTCCGCGATAGATTCGGTTCACACCGTTTCAAAGCTTCGTAAGGGAGAGGACCGCGCAAGCGACCTCGAACTCGGAACCAATCGAGAGACCGGAGAAATCTGGTCACAATTGGAAGCAAGGGCGCGAGGGTCGGCCCGCCAGGTAACACTGGCTATCTCGCGGTAAGGCGTTGGCTTCTTGCGGGTTGTGACGTAGCTGGACGTTGGATTTGTTTCTGTCCAAAGTCTTCTACGTTCACTGCAGGGCGATAGAACGAGAAAATCGTTAAAACGTCCTGTGGTGACGGGCTCGCCCGTTGTTGTTGACACAGCAAGTTGTTAACTCTCTACCAAGTTGTAACAAATAAATAAATAAATAAAATATATTATTATATAATCTCTTACAACCAACCCTAATATGAAGTATTTATATGTTTGTGTGCGTGTAACATTTGTGTGTGTATGTCTTGTTACTGCATTAGATCGACAGAATTGAAATGTAATTCCATTAATTTTATTTCAACGGAGAATGATGACCCAGTCGGGAATTGAACCACAAACTTAAAATGTAATTAAGCAACTTAGCCACTATAGCACCGGGCCGTGTCAGGATTCGCTGCAAAGTTGAAGAACAGGCACGCCTCGTTATTGAATTGAAATTACAGAATTGATTGAATTTAATGTCAGCTGATTAGAAGAATTAGAAGTCTTTTATTAGATGTCTATTATAATGAAGTTCAGTTGCAAATCTTCAAAAAATAATAAACATAATCTAGCTAAATGGTGTTTTTTTATTAAAGTGAGGGGTTTAACACGCGGGGGAGACGGTCTGCTTGTTGGGAAAGTCTTGGGTGACAGAACTGTTTTTTTATTATTTACCAGCTGACCCGGCGAACTTCGTACCGCCTAACAGTCAATGAATGTCGTGTTACAGATTAGCTGATCTTAATTTATGATTTTATGAAAGAAATACAATGAATACAAAATAAAATTAAGTTCACTACTTTATTAAGATAATACCACAAAAAGAAATATAAAAGTACAAAAATTAAGTACAGTAGAGCGTCAATTAGCCTAATGACATACAACTCCTAACTTATTATAAAAAATACCGTCATATATGTAAAAGGCTCATTGAAAAGACAAAGGAAAATTACTACAAAGAAAAGCTTAAGGAAGTAAATGGAGATCCAAAAAAAACATGGAACATTATCAAGGACATAGCTTATGGTAAAAGTGAACAGAGACCAATACACTCAATTAAAATTAACAACGAAGTAAAAACGATTGATCAACATCCTAAAGAAACCTTAAATTACATCAATAAATATTTTGTCACTATTGGAGAAAACCTAGCAGGCCATATTCTTAAGAATCTGAATAGTACTGAGACCGCGTTGGCGGACGCCATCGATATTACGCAGAAAAAACCGTCTTTATTTAAATTCACTCCAACTAATATTGACGAGGTCAGTAAAACAATTAGAAGCTTACAATCTAACTGTGCTCCTGGTTATGATGGAATCGATGGAGATTTGCTTAAGATTGCTATTGACTACGTCTCAGAGCCCATAGCTCACATAATAAACCAAAGCTTTATTACGGGTGTCTTTCCGAATTGCCTTAAATCAGCCAAGGTACGGCCTATACATAAATCAGGGAGCACTGACAGTATTACCAACTATAGACCAATCTCCTTACTAAGTATAACCTCGAAAATTATAGAAAAAATTGCTAAATCTCGGCTTGTATCATATATTGAGTCGGCAAAATTGCTCTCCAACAATCAGTACGGCTTTAGGCAGGGTCGAGGAACCAACGATGCGATTAATTCTGTAACTGAATATATAGCAAAAAACATCGATAATGGCAAGAAACCCATCGCTACGTTCCTCGACTTGTCTAAGGCATTTGATACTGTATGTCATAACATTTTACAACGTAAACTATTGAGTTACGGCATAACTGGCAAGGAGAATCAGTGGTTCAAAAATTACCTAGAGGACAGATCGCAGATCACGGTAATCGATGGAATCGAAAGTGATAATGCAAAAGTTCGATATGGCGTTCCCCAAGGCAGTGTCCTCGGCCCGGTCCTCTTTCTATTGTACGTCAACGAGATATGTGACCTGCCACTCGGGGACAACACACGGATCGTCTCTTTTGCAGATGACACTGTCCTGCTGACGGTAGCCAATTCATGGAAAGAAGCTTTCGAAAAATCGCAGATGAATCTAGACATTGTGAAAGGTTGGCTAGATAGACACGTGCTGACGCTGAATGCTTCAAAGACTAAAATGGTCTCATTTGGATTGCGATCAGACGTTACAACAAGCGAATTCCAACTAAAGGTTCACTCTATCAACTGCTCTAAGCCACCCAACTGCGCCTGCCCGATCGTTCATAAAGTAGGCGAGATTAGGTATCTTGGTTTGACCATTGATTCCAAGTTAACCTGGAAGAACCAACTAAATGAACTTACATCACGCACTCGAAAGTTAGTATACGTCTTTCGTGAGCTACGTAATATTCTGGAAAAACCGACGTTAAAAATTGTGTACACGGCGCTTTGCCAAAGCTTATGGATGCACGGTATCATTGCATGGGGGGCCTGTACGAAACAAGTACTTGAACCACTGGTTAAAGCCCAGAAATTATTATTGAGGGTTACTTACAGAAAACATCCCCGCCATGACTCTGACCTGCTGTTCAGCGAAGCAAGTGTTTTGGATATTCGTCAGTTGTTCGTGAAACAATGCCTAATACATTTTTACAAGACCTTAGAGAAACGTTCCCGAAGCCAGCAGCAAAGACCAACTAGAATGGCTGAAGGGACGAACTATGTAATTCCTCACGTACATACAACCTTTGCCCAAAGACAGTTGTATTTCATCGCCCCAAAAATTTTTAATACTTTAGAAGAGTCAGTAAAAAATGTTCAAAATATACAACAATTTAAGATAAAAGTAAAAAAATGGCTCCTTTACGAAGTAGGTCGTACAAAGACTGAAAATGAATTGCTTCATACAATAATTTAAAATATGTGTGTGTGTGTGTATTATTATATATGTATGTATATATGTTTGTATGTGTATATGTGTATATATGTATGTTACTAACCCTTTATTATATATATTTGTATTAATATGTTTACTATTTTATGCCATTTTATTTCTTAATTTTCTTTTTTTCAGCTATTTTCTTATATTTTATTTCTTTATTCATTATCTTAGTGTTAGTATTGAAAGTAGTCTATTAGTCAGTACTACTCAAACGTCACTACTACTCCAAAAACAAAGGCTATATATTTCGTATGCCCAGATACAGGCTGTTCGGTCTAGTTGGGCATTCGTCTAGAATGATCGTATGGGATGTATTCATTTTCTTATTACTTATATAAATAATTACAAATCATATCTGTACGATCTCACTGTTAACTCTATACCAAGTTGTAACAAATAAAAAAAAAAAAAAAAAAAAAAAAAAAATTATCCGAACGTCGGTCAACCGAACGACCGCTTAACCGAACTGCTGCGGCCGTAGATTCTCGGTTAAAAACAGAACTCGACTGCCATGAATGTGATGAAGAAGACGTTCAAGAATGGATGAGGGTTGATGATGCAGATCCAGGGTATCAAATCATGCAGGACAGCGATATTGTAGACCTCGTGACTGATAATGCTGACGCCGCCAGCACCTCATCGACTAGTGAATCAGAAAATGAAGATGAAAAAATACCTACACCTTCTGAAGCATTTACATGTCTAGATACTGTCTTGCGATGGTTTGAAGCTCATTTAAAGCGACCAGTATCAGATATCTGTACTGAAAAATGTGCGGGAATTCGTTCCTCTTCATGTACGTATGTATTACATACACACATATCTATTTTGCTCACTGGATTACTACTCACTATTGTAATAAATAAAAAAAAGTTAAAACAGATTACATAGATAATACATATTATTATGTCCATATATGGTTTTATTACAGTTTTTTATACAGTTCGATTATCCAAATAAATCGGTTTTCCGAACACCCTTGTCCCCCAATTAGTTCGGATAATCGAAGCTCTACTGTATATCAATCGCGTGTCAGCAAGACATGATTGAATTAAACTATTTACATATTGTGCAGCAAGGGATGCACTCGGTTTAATTCTCTTCATTGAAGCACCTTGTGATAATAATAAAATATAATGTTGTGACAAGCACCTTGTGATATTAATTAAATAAGCACCAAACCTACTATTATTTGCCGAATGTGGGCCGAATAGATAAAATCACATTTTGAAAAAAATAGAAGGCAATAAAAACAGCGCCTCGGCGTACATCTGCAGCTAATTTCATTAATTTCCGCAAAAAACATATTTTCGAAATAATATCAAATCAACACCATCTGTAGGAGATTGTGCGAACCATTGGTGCATCAAGAGACATTGGCAAAACACAACACGAAAAAATAAGGAAACGTAACACTAGAAGGTGCGACATACATCTACTCTTGGATATTGCATCTACCAAACAACAAGCATATACCATTAAAAAAACTGCATGGCAGATATGGAAATCCTAAAAAAAAGAAGGGCATGTAAAAGACAACCATATTTTGAAAATTCAAGACCGACTGAATCAGCAAGAACTAAACTAGACAGAACAACATAGAAATATGTGGAATTAGCTCAAGGAATAAAGAGGATGAAACTGCAATTGTAGAAACTTTTGTATGGGAAAATGTTTTTTCTTTTATTTTAAATTTTCGTCAATTTTCCAATTTTTGTTTTTAAGAGGCCGTGTACGAAATCGATGTGGGCCGTGATAACTCTATAATCAATGGTATAATATAACTATAGGTAGCGAGGATTTTCGGAGCCAAAGAGATACGTCCACTCTTTGGAAGCGCTCGGCGGGGACTAGCTGACTTGAGGCGTGAATCGTATCATAGGCGAGTATCATCACGCGAGAATTAGATTGTTTTAAAAGACTTTATTGCCAATTTTAATTAATGATTTTTATTTTTTTTGAGGAAATGGATTGATATTGAACTAAAGTTTATTTCTGTTGTTTTTATTTTATGAACGAGAGTTCTAAAAGGCAAAAATCAAAAGCAATTCTTCGCCCATTTTCTAAAAAATTTGACAAAGTTAAATATTTTTTTTATCAACAATTTTATATGAAAGTAGTAAAAAGTGATTCACTTATTATATAGAGTACTTACACAAAAATACATTGTAATTTTTTCATACCGTTTAGATGTCAAAATGATTCGTAAATATGTTATATTCTAAACCTCTTACAGCAAAAATTCACAAACAGTCGCCGGTATAAGGTCAATTAATCAAAATTCTATAATAATTTTCAAAAAAGTAGCTCACTCATTAGACAATAATATAAATGATCTTTTATGTTGTGCAATAAAACTTAAAGAAATAAAATATTTTAACGTTAAATTCACGTCTGCAAAATTACGTAAATTCACGAAATGCGCAAAATTTCGTGTAAGGCCTCTTAATAGTTATTCTGCTATTCGGGACGGAGACAAATACAACAAATCAAAAACCATGAAAATCGGCTTTGGCAAACCCGACTTTGTTTTATATATATAGATTGCTGCATTGCAATAGGTTTGTATGAGAGGAAGATTGAGTTGCTGTCGCTGCAGCTGTAAAAAGTGAGTATTATTTTTACTTTTGAGTGATAGTGTATTAAAAATAAATACTTACGATTAGCAGTTGAAAAGTTATTACAGATTTCCGAATCTCTATGACTCATTGGTATATTTCTTTAACAGTTTCCTTATCACAAGTTCATATTAAGTATACAATTTAAAATATGGACATTGTCCTGTTGTAATTACAGGCATAAATGACACACCTACTGATTATTATCTTCGTAAATTAACTAGAGGAAAAAAACAGTATTATTGATGATAAATAATGAGAGGTATTATCAATACTGTCTTGCAAGATATTGATGTAGTTAAACAAAGCGGCTTGGAAAGAGTAATTTTCCAAATTACATAAAACATTCTAGAGAAAGTAGAATGGGATTTTTTATGAAAGCTGTATCCAGAGTGTAACAACTAGGGACTCTTGGGAATTAATTGTGCTTGTTTAAAGAAGTAATATTATCAATTTTCACCTCGTTAATCGGTGTCTGACTGGAATTATACACATCTGAAGTTTAGACAAACATGTGGACAAGTTTAGACATCTATAAAATTGTTTAAACAACCTCAACCAACATAAAACAAAAGAGTGCCGACGGCCCAGGTGCAAAATCTTATCATCTATCTTTATATAGGATGAGTTTTAAATTAGGGACACCTTGAAATGGCTAAATCAACACGAGCAATATAGCAACTTTGATTTAAAAAAAAACAAAAAACAAAAATTTCTTTTAAAAAAAAGTTTTTTTTGGAAAATTTTAATAGTTTTATGTTTTGAAAAATACTAATAAAAGTTACGCGCGTTGCGCCATCTAGCGGTAGGTAAAATATCGCGAATATTGTTTGAGTGTTTTTATCTATTGCTAGATGGCGCAGCGCGCTCAACGCTTGTCAAACTTTTATTTATCAGTCAGATTTTTCAAATCCACTAAAAATTTTTTTTTTGTTTTTTCCAAAAAAAAAAAGTTTTAGAAGTTGCTTATTTGCTTGTACCGATTCACCCACTTCAAGGATGTCACTAATTAAAAACTCACCTGTATTATTGGCTGTGTATCTTTTATCCATAAACTTATTTATCGTTTTAGCGTTCAGGATAAGATAAAAGTACTCACTTAATACTATGCAATTATTTTTGACTATTAATAGTTGATATTGATATAGGTTTATAGTTTGTGCTATTTTCTATATATTTAAACTATACACCTGATATATAAACAATATAAATAGCTGTCTTGTTTAAATAAATAATAAGGCATTTTTCTGTCTCGTTTAAATAATAAATAGTAAATAAGGCATTTTTCTAAAAAATGTGTAATAAGTGTATAAAATATTTTGCAATTTTACCACTTTGTAACTTTTTTTAGCCATGTATTTCAGCTTAGCTGCTATAGAATGAAATGTTACACTTGTAATAAACTATCGTTTGGTATGTATGGCAGTGTTACAACAAACTTACCGTAGGGTACAAAACTACCCATTCTCTTTGGATTTTTTTTTTGTTTTTCTCAAAAATTCTCTTAATAAAATTTGCTTATTCACCCCCTTTAAGGATGCCCGTAAGTAAAAACTCACGCTGTATATTGCATTGTAAAAGGCAGGTTGTGCCGCACTGAATAATTGTAAAACTCCACTTTACACAATAAAAAAATAAAAAAAAAAAACATTGAACATCCCGCATTCAAAACATTTGTCAACAAAGGAACGAACCTAATATTTATATCTTCAAAGACAGTGATTTGAAGAGCGTTTTAAATTCATAAAGTGAGAAAAAATCATTTTATTTTTCTTACGAATTTTATCCTTTTGCGGTTTTTTTTACCGAATTTTACAGAAACACAAATGAAACCTGAAAGGTTTTTAACTCTTTTAAACGGTTTATAAACTCACTTTGATAACACTTGTAATAAAGCCATTTTTTCGATATACTATGATATTGTGATATTAGAATCGATTAAATTTGAATGATTATTTTGAGTACTTTCTGTGAGTAAATCTCGAAAATACCAGTTCAAATTAGTATCATTATTAATATAGTTTCACGGTTTAAAGAATTTTAAAGATTATACGATTATATTAGGTCTTTGAATCGAAAACTTCGTTTTTTGTGATATTTCGAAGCAAATTGGAAAGTACATTTCATTCAATGTATTGTCCATCGCTAGCTACGGCGTTCTCCCATCTTTCTGGCAAGAGACAGATTCCCCGGCGGAAGAAGTCTTCGTCCTTGGAGACTATCCACGAATCCAGCCATTTCGCAATATCCTCGAAAGACTGAAAGCGCTGCTCGGAAGGCCATGGGCCATTGACCGGAACAAATAGTAGTCGGTTGGCGCAATATCTGGGGAGTACGGCGGGTGAGGTAGGATGTCCCAGCGAAGCGTTTCCAGGCAATTCTTGACCTGCATCGCGACGTATGGTCGAGCATAGTCATGCTGGAAAATTACCTTGTCTTGCCTTTTTGCGTATTCCGGCTGTTTTATGTTCACAGCATCGCTCAAATTCTTGAGCTGAGCTCGATAGCGATCGCCCGTGATGGTTTCTCCCGGTTTCAGCAGCTCGTAATAGATGATACCCTTTTGGTCCCACCGAATGCAAAGCATTACCTTGGATCCGCAGATGTCTCTCTTCCGCGTGGCTGTTGAGGTCGATGGAAGTGATTCACCGGGGTACGAGCGATATTTTGGGGTTCCCCCTATTTAACTATCTTTTCTGTCTTTATCAAAAAGACTTTTATGAAGCATTTGATCCTGAATGATATTGATACACATCGTTGTCAGGTTTAAATAAATCGTTGGGTTAAAATACGATACTTAGAATAATAAGTCTGACACCGGAAAATTTAATTGTTGGGAAATCAGGTCACAATTGGGCTTATCAGCCAGGAAAGTTACGAAATGATGAGCGTCACGAGTGTTCTTCCTCTCCTTGGAGTAAGAAAGAAACTGTAGGTAATATAAATAAGACAAGTAAATATAGTAACAAGTAATAATACCCTTCGGCTACGTAACGGCCAAATTCGGTTGCACATCAGAACACCGTTGACTACGTAACGACCAATATTGGTGGCTTGCTCCCGGAGCGCACAGTAATATTATTTTCTAATTCGAACGCATCCTAACATCCACACCAAATATCTCATTGTTACCATAGATACATACATAGACGGGCGCTAGAATAATTTCGCGCGTCATTTCGCGGATATTTCTGGTAAAATTCCATCGTCAAACATAACCTTTTTTTTTCCGAGAAGTCATAATTTTTTTTTATGGTTTTTATGAGATATCTAAATATTTTTGTATGTAAATAAGCAAAACGAAATATTACCTTTGATAGAGAATCTAATAAAGATCACGATAGTGTTTACAATTTCTAAATAGGGTTCCGTATTTTTCCGTAAGACAAGTACAAGTTAGAAATGCCGAGTTTTTTTCACTTTTTCGATGTTCTCATATTTATTTATATCCTAATTGTTTTACAAAATAAGATTTCAATATTCTATATACGAAATTTCAATGCGATCATTGCACGTTATTCTTTTTATGATTGACTAGCTGACCCGGCGAACTTCGTACCGCCTAAGATTAGCTGAACTTAATTTATGATTTTATGAAAGTAATCCAATGAATACAAAATAAAAATTAAGTTCACTAATTTATTAAGATAACAACCCAAAAAGAAATATAAAAGTACAAAAAAATAGTATATCAATCGCGTGTCAGCAAGACATGATTGAATTAAACTATTTACATATTGTGCAGCATGCGATGCACTCGGTTTCATTCTCTTCATTGAAGCACCTTGTTATATACGACATTTTTTGTTTTTTATCAGGCGCAAGAGCAAATAAAGCGGCTGATTTTTCGACACGTGAACATGCCAAGTACAACTGACCATGAGAAAAACACGGATTTACATTTTGTATGGCTTTTTTTTCTTTTTATTTAATTTTTTCGTCAATTTTCCCATTTATGTTTTTAGTTATTCTGCTATTCGGGACGGTGATAAATACAACAAATAAAAAACCATGAAAATCGGTCCAACCGTTCTCGAGTTATAAGTGTTCGAAAAAAACCGACTGTTTTATATATATATATATATATATACTAGCTGCGCCCAGCGGTTTCACCCGCGTGGTGATGGAAAATTGTGATAATGATAATAGAAAACCATATATCTTTATAAATTATAGCCTATAAGTTATTCTGGTGTATAAGCTATATTATTGTAAAGTTTCATCAAAATCCATTCCGTAGTTTTTGAGTGAAAGAGTAACAAACATCCATACATACATACAAACTTTCGCGTTTATAATATTAGTAGGATATAGTAGTTCCATATTTATAGCACTTTTTGTCGAGCGCGGCGATATGGCAAGAAATTTCAATAAATTGCCGCGGTCTGCCATGAAATTATGCCGCTAAGGAATAACAAAGTGAACTGCTGTATACATATTTTTTTACGTTTTTTTAATTAAAATCTATCTGTACCCGGCCACGCGTTGCTGTGGCTTAGTCTGGTTATATGGAAAAGAAAGAAAAGAGACAGAACACGTTTCTAACATGTATGTTTAATTTGAAAATGCTTGTGGAAATACAATATTTCTTGTTGTTCCATTGTCTGCGCAGATATAGATATTGTCTGGTTTGCTGACTCTAGAACCCGCAACGTATACGTGTCCATGTGAGAAGCAATCCGGGTCTAGAATTTAACCGCACAATTCTAAAGATTGGACATGAGCTTTGGGAATGAAATTTGGAATGTGTAATTAAAATCTCGCATATCCGTTGGAATCATAGGGAGGCGAGGAGTGAGGACATTCACCGTTGAATGGTTCTGTCAAGATCGTTGCTTCTACGACGTTGCTTACTATTTATTTTTCTGCAAGCCTCTAGGAGTTGCAAAGATTTGGCTGGTTGATATTTCCCAACACGATAATTGGCATGCCGATTTTCAATTAAAGTACGTGTGGTGGCATCCCCGGCAGATCGAGTGAATTCAAAAATTCTGTTGGATAATGAACCGCTTCAACTGCTTCCACAATAGTGTCGACGCACTTTTATGTGACTCCCTCGCTTTGAATGTTAGACTGAATGAGGCTCAAGGCTGGTGGATCGGTTTCCCTTGCTGGATTGCCTCCCGGCGCTACTGGACGGCCTGCGCACCGTGCGGCGACAGCCGATTGGTATGTGAACTCTGACTAATTACTAAAGAAGTCGGGAGACTATGGAAATATACTGTTTCCTAAGCATCGGGGTTGATGTTGACCTGTCGTCAACCACTCTTGAAATGACCAATTGGCTACCTGATCCTGAATTCAAAGCCGGGGAAACGATGTCAATGGCCCGCGATAGATTCAAACTGAATCTCCGCTGAATATATTTTTATTTTTATTTTTTTCATTTCAAACCAGTTGATAGGAATTCCTACACTTGGTTATGTCAAAAACTAACAAGTATAATATTTAAATATATACCTATTAAGGTATAAGGCATAAACGTCGGTATTGCAAGGTATGAACGTTGAACATTGAGTCACTTCGTCCAACATACCCACAACAAAAGAAGTAATTTCTATAGAATCGAAACCGCAAATACGCTCAAATATACACGAGTCAACTGCAATTGAATTCCAAGTAAATTCGGCATTTTATGCACAGTCAACCGATGACTCATGCCATTTCTTCTGATCGATACGAATTGACACAGTTATTCTCCCCCACCGGTGGATATTGCATCATTACATACCATATAAAAAGCAGTACATTCGACACACATTTTATCATTCCCCTAGTGGACAGTTACCGCGGCTACACATCATCATCATCCTCTACACAGTAGTCATCGCGTTTATACCTCGCTCTAAGTACGCGCTCATACATCGATCGGTCATATATTATCCGCGATCTTCAAACTTCACACTTCGGCTACACAACCTAGACATCACCTCGAGCCCACACTACCTACACACCGGCGAATTATCAAACAAGGCGTTACAAACTGGCAACCGATCACAGACCTTCTGAATAAATACTTCAACTTCAACTACAACGACTTTCAATACGGAGAAAACTTCTTGATGAGAACCACCCTTCGCTCACGAATAATTGGAGTCTAGTGAAGGGTGACCAATCTCACAGTTATATAGAGAAAACAACATTTGCCAATATTTTCAATCAAAATTCTTACATAATTTCGTAGAATTTTCATGTGGACAATAGTAGACACTAAATAATCAAACAAATATTGGATAATTTCACAAATTATCAGACGGCAAGATATTTTAAAGAAAAAACAAATACAAACAAATCAGTAATAATAATAATAGTCAATAGCCAATAGTTAGAAGAAAAAAAAACGCAATTGTAAAATAGTCAATAATAGAAAGAATAAGGAATAATAATAGTCAAGTAGGTCAATAGAGCTGCGAAAAATTGATATTGTCGAAATCCTCAATGCTATAAATGGGGTATTTAATCAATCGTATACGGCAGGTAGAGGTCAGGTAGAAGTCTCTTCAACTTTCTAATCAATCTTTTTGAAATTCGGCATACAGTTTCTTTATATAAATATAAACACGCTATATTTGAACCCAAATCCTAAACCATATCTTTGTTCAAAGTATTTAAGCTATTGCATAGCTTTTATCGCGGGCCTAGGCCAGCGCGGCGACCGAATGAAGAAATTTCTTAACGAAAATTAATGATTTTAAACTGATTATTACATCTAAACGAGTACTGCTTACGGTTCGAAAAAAATATATGGTAAACAAGAACATTTTCCTAATATTCTTAGTTTCGAATATTTTAGATTTTGTTTATATTACATAGTGTAATTAATTTGTGAAATTAGGTCTAAGCGAACACAAAAACGACTACTACGCAAATGCTATCTGGCGTATTATTATGAAACCTGCACCATTTTAAGGATAATTTAATTATCTATCTTTTTATCTACGATTTTTTTCGAGTAATCCTTTTTTTTGCTTTATCGAATAAAAAATTCGTGCGCGGCGCTCTATCGGAAGACGTTTAAATTATTCCGAATCATTTGATTCCGCAGCCGCAAATGATTTGGAATAATTTAACGTTTTCCGATAGAGCGCAGTTATCTGATGTAAGAAAAAAAAATAATAATTATAATTGCATAAGTTGTTAAAAATGCTATGCAATAGCTTTACCGCGGCAGTCCCCGAGTGCCACACGTATTTTTTTTATTGTAAAAAAAAGTACGAAAAATGGTAAAAAATCATGCTTTATGTTCACACCCCTCTAAAAGTTACTATTTTTTTTTGTTGAGGTAAGCGAGGTTCACATAGAAGAGACACATCACAGAAGTCAATTATTTGTACAATTGATTTCATATGAAAATTGCTACCTCCAAGATTGTACACAAACTGCTCAGTCAGATGGCGACTTACAATGTACGGCAGCTGATATCGCCGTTAATTTTCGAGGAAATTTTCTTAAATATATGTGTTAAATGACTACACAATATTAATACATTATATAAATTCTTTATGTGTTATCTCTACTCTCGCGTCCCACACCTATTACCCCTCCCCCTTAATGTTAAATTATAGCTAAAATATTATAACAATGACAACATTAAATAAGACAGTGTCATAGAGGATTAAACGCTCTATCAAAAAGTCTTCAATGAGAATATGATATATCCGATAACTTGAACGTAATCAGCACCTAAGCCGTGTTAATCTTTTAATCAACGACGTTATCTGTCTAATCTATAGACGATAAACGTCACTATAAATTTGTAACCCGCACGGCCGATGACAGTGAAGATTATTAAACAACAGGAGGACGTAAAATAAAAAAAAACCATTAAGGAGATGCTAATAGGCCACTCTCTCTATCAGTGGCGTAACAAAAAGAAATCGGTTGTGTCACCCCAAAGACTTTCCCAATAACTATACTCTCCCCCACCCCCCACCCCCCTTGCGCAAAACCCCTAACCCCCGACCACTACCCAAACCCTCCACTAACCCCCTCCCCCAACCCCCCCTCCCCCACAATATCCCTCATTTCCCCCAACGCCTCCACCCTCATATCTCTCCACCAGCCCCCTATACCCCACTCCCCCAGCCCCAACTCCCCCCCTCCCAAAACCCATTCCCCACATCCTCTAACTTCCCCAACCTCTTCCCCTCAACCCCTCAACTCCCCCCAACCCACCCACCCAACCTCCCTTTCACAACCACCCCCCACGCTCCCCATCCCCAACGTTAACACCCCCACCCCCAACGCAACCCCCCAGCGGCACCTCCCCCACCCTCGCCCATATTACTTTACTTGCCAGGAAAGTAATATGGCCTTCAGTGCGAAATTGAACAAACCCCCCCCCCTTATTTTATTTTCATTAATTGCTGTATACCTATGTATAATAAATTAAGCAGTGACATAAAAACCAGCCCCAATTGTCATTTGTTTAAAAGCAAAATAAATAAATGGCTGTTGCAAGAAGAGCATTTATCTATCCATGCCATGATCGATGTAGTAGAATAAGTTGAACTTAACATATATTGTGTTTATATGTATGTATGTGTGTATATGTGTATTCTAATGTATTTAGTATTTCTATTTCCTATATAATATTGTAATATTTATTAAAATTTTATTATTATATATATTTATTATTGTTATATATATATTTAAGCTATTGCATAGCTTTTATCGCGGGCCTGCCAGCGCGGCGACCGAATGAAGAAATTTCTTAACGAAAATCAATGATTTTAAACTGATAATTACGTCTAAACGAGTACTGCTTACGATTCGAAAAAATATATGTTAAACAAGAACATTTTCCTAATATTCTTAGCTTTGAATATTTTAGATTTTGTTTATATTACATAGTGTAATTAATTTGTGAAATTAGGTCTAACCGAACACAAAAACGACTACTACTCAAATACTATCTGGCATATTATTATGAAACCTGCACCATTTTAAAGATAATTTAATTATCTATCTTTTTATCTACGATTTTTTTCGAATAATCCGTTTTTTTTGCTTTATCGAATAAACAATTCGTGCGCGGCGCTCTATCGGAAAACGTTTAAATTATTCCGAATCATTTGCTTTCGCAGCCGCAAATGATTCGGAATAATTTCAACGTTTTCCGATAGAGAGCAGTTATCTGATATCAGAAAAAATTAAATAAATAAAATAAATAAATAATTATAATTGCATAAGTTGTTAAAAATGCTATGCAATAGCTTTACCGCGGCAGTCCCCGAGTGCCACACGTATTTTTTTATTATTATTATTATTGTGTTTGGTTGGTTCATCGACCTTCGTTTTAAATGTAAAAATATAAATTGCTTGCCCTGGAACGGGTATATCCCAGTTGGGCAGCACTAGCCAGTGAATGAAAGAGGAAAGTTTTTGCCATTTGTTTTATTATTATAATTATTGTAAATGGTTAATTTGATAATTCCAATAAAAAATAAAAAAAATATATACTTATACATATTTACTATACCATTACATATTTATATTTTAGCTACATCGTAAATCGGCGTTTTCATTTGGGGTTCAACAAGTTCCCAAGAACGTCAACGGGACACGCCGGATCACATAGAAACATTGTGGCGGAAGAATATTCAAAAAATGTGTTCCTAAATTATTACGACGCCTCACTGTTAATTTAATTAATGAGTTATATTTCTCTACCTTTGATGAAGAAATAAAAAAAATGTGTCAGTTTTTAAACGTCTGCCCATCAAAAAGTGCCTTAAGAGCCCGTTCACATATTTTTTCCAGAAAGGCAAGAAAAGTGGATTTTTGGCGTTCTAATTCCAAGAAATAAAGAGATTTCTACAAACTTTAATTACTGAATGACCTGGACCATTTCTTGATGTTGACCATAGCGGCCTTTAATTTTAGATGTAACGAATATTATTTACTTATTCAGCCCATTTTCCGAAAGTCGTTATTCGTAAAACGCTCGGAAGGCAAACTTTGAGCTCCTTAATACAGTAATATCACTACAACGAAAACCGTATACTATTTTTTTTTATGTCCGTCATGTATTCTTGATGTACACTACGGCTTTATTTTTTCGTTTTTTGACCACATATCCAAGGTATACATTACTTACAATTACACAAAATTAAAAAAAAATCTTCCTGTATCATTCTAATTTTCCCAGAAATAAAATAAGATTCTTATATAATACTTATACTATATTAAAGTTCACTCTTTTAGCAATACGACATAATATAAATTATTGTCATTAAAAAGGAGAAAACACTGCAAAAAACAATTAGAAATTGTGTATATATTTGCTTGCGCAAGAGAAGAGCGCTCAGTGCCGCGGTTTTTCTCCCAGGGTTGAATAGTTATTTATTTATTTATTTATCCTATCTTTTATAGTTACATCCAAAAAAAAATGCGTTAATTTTTTCAACTCATTTTAAAAGAATACCTACGCTATTTTGTAATACGGCTCTTAAATGGTTTTATTACACACACGTATTCATAGAAAAAGAGTTAAGTTTGAAGCCATATTACTTGATATTACTTATTCAAACATTCCAAACTGAAAGGTTAAAGCAATTCTAAATATTACTCATATTGCTAATTATCGCTTACGATGTATTTTTTTCCTGTTGTATGTTTACTTTAAAAATTATGTTTTTTTACACCTCAAAAAACCGTTAGGCGTATTTTTTGATACAAGTAAATGTATTAAAAATAATAAAAAACACGACTGCCGTTACAGAAAGTGAACTATTACATTTATAATTATCTTTATTACGGTTTTTTATGAGGTATTTGTAATTTATGACATGTATATTTCCGAAATATAGTCAATCAGAACGTTCATCTATACTAATATTATAAAGAGGTAAAGTTTGTGACGTTGTAGGAAGTAATTTCTGGATCTACTATACGGAAAATTATTCTACCAATAGAAAGCCACGGTTTTTGTGAGTGCCATAGGCTATATATTAATCCGAAAAATGAAAAGACTTTTTCGTGGAAGTCGGATTTGCAAAGTAAGTCGGAGAATAAGCGGTCGGACGAAAACGTTTCTAACTAACGCTGCCTTAACGATGAGAGATATATTATGATTAAGTTCTAGAGAAAAGTTGTAGAGCTTGATAATGCCTACAAAAAAGTCAGCGACAGCATATGTCTAACTTTTATATTTAAGTCACAAAAAGTGGTATTTTATATTAAAAAAATAATTTAAATCGCTAAGTCATGTTTATTGGTCATATTATCAACAATTATGAATCCTTATCAAAATAAGTAAATTTATCGTCTTAAGTGTTTAAAACAAAAGACTTTTCCCTTTTACTGCATATAATTTCCCTTTTACTGCATAAATAGTTAAAGAGATAATACGTTCATAAATAAGACACTCACAAGAAGACACTTACAAATAACGGTATTATAGACAAATGGCATGCAAATACATACATACATATGCAGTAAAAATATAACTCTTCTTTTGGTAGTCAGAAAATAAATAATAGCACTCAGTACTAACCGAACCACACTCATAATATCATCACAGGTAAAAAGTTTTACCGCCCAACGAAGTGGGCACGGGTCAGCTAGTTTGACAATAAATACGATAAATTTAGGTTAATAAATTGACATTTGGACATTAGACAACTACTTACTTGATATTTGGACTGTTTAGATACCCTATGACACTCTGGATGACATAACGATTCTAACAGTACCACACACTTCTAAATCGGTTTAATCGTTTACAAGTTATGGTGGAATAAAGAAACGGAAAACATACATACATGAACCCTGACCACATTACACTCCTTTTTTATTGGGCAGTCGTGTAAATATCTACGTCTATGTACAGGTTTCAGCAGAGAATTTTGCGCTGCATTTATTAAGATATATAACAGTATGCTAAGGCATTAAAAAATAGGCAAAATAATTGTTTTAAAAGCCATACCAGAATTTTCCATTATTTTTTACTTTGTTTATATAAGACTAAGCAGGAGAGATCGCGTCTTACAAGTTAGTTGCCTGTCACAAACTCGTTTCGTAAATGTTGCTGTATGTCGAGTTGAAGGTTGACGTCGCTTATAGTGGGGGGAAATGGAAAATTGGCGCGCCTAAGGCGCGGATTTTCAAGTGTGTCTCGTTGAGGTTTTTTTGTGTTATTTCGAACATGGCTCTTTGTTTGACTGCATCAAAATCGCGTAAAGTAGAGATTGAGACGCTTTATAAAAGTCACTTTAGGAGTATTTTTAACACGCTTTTATTAGGTCGACCTGTATGTAACTATGTAATGGAATCTAAGGTAACTAATTTAACCATCTTCCAAGGATCGTAGCGTCATGAAAATTGGCAGCTGTATGTAGTTCTGATGACAATACAATAATATGGTACTGTCGAACTGATCTGTTGATGGAGTCGGAACATATAAACTGGAACTTCATGATGGAACATCGTATCATAGCTGTGTTTGGACTTGTTAGAAATGTCTTGGAATGAACTTTGACCACGAATAGGTTTCAAGGTCTGATGATGAAGCCGGAAGATAGGCACTGGCATTCCATGATATAATATCGTATGATAGCCGTGTTTGGACTTGTTAGAAAGGTCTTGTAATGAACTTTGACCACGATTAAGTTTCAAGGTCTGATGATGAAGCCGGAAGACAGGAACTGGCATTCTATGATGGAATATCGTATCATAGTCGTGTTTGCACTTGAGAAAGGTCACGTAATGGACTTTGAACACGATTAGGTTTCAAGGTTATAACAAACCTATAATATATTTACTTGTAAATATTGAGTGTAAATATTGTCAATTTTTTGGTTTTTACGTGCATTTATAAAAGCGTGTTTTTAGTGTTTTTTTTTTAAACTATTAATTTATTTTGTGTTATTTCGAACATGGGTCTTTGTGTGACTGCATCAAAATCGCGTAGTGTAGAGATTAAGACGCTTTATAAAAGTCACTTTAGGAGTATTTTTATATATTTAATAATTAGGCGTTCATTTTTATAAATATATTCTACAATCTACTCCCTACATACAGTTGCTGTCGTAATCTCCCCGCAAGAGAGACTTCTTCAAGTCTAAATCGCTCATGGTTGTACTGCCATACCCCAGACCAGTGCCATTCTGGCTGATTCCAGTAAGGAACTTTTTGTGGAAGTCTACGCGGGCTTGTAGATCATTTGAATCACTACGGCCACTTATTACGTGCTTCGATATTGCCGGATCTTTGGAATTGCACAGAATCGAATTTTTGGTTATTCTGGAGTTGGCGTAGAGCAGAGAGGGCAGTTTAAGCGCTAGCCCAAAATTTTGTTTGGACCTGAAGAGAGTCGAGGGGTCAGCTGGTTTGGCTAAGGACAGCCAGGATTTTAAACTAGCTGTCACCAGCGCATCTAGACGGGACAGTTGGGTTTTGGTAAAATCGTAAATAAGAAAGGGCCATGACAAATGTGACGTTAGATAATTGTCATAGATCCAGGCCTTACGAGGGCCAGAAATTAGCAAGGCATCTATTTTTGCCAAGCAACTTTTGAAATGCTCTATAACATGATCGCCAGAGACGTCTTTTCCCTGATGGGTGATTTTTCTGCCGAGGAATTTGAAATGATTGTTTGGGTCTATAAGGGAGATATTAGAGCCCTTATAGACCAATTTGAGGTCATAGGATGTAGATTTTGTGTCTATGCGGGCGAGTCCAAGGCAAAAAAAATTGGAAGGCTTCACTTTTATACAGCCAATATCAAACAGCCGGAGAACATTAAAATAAAATAAAAACCATAAGGAGATGCTGATAGGCCACCCTTTCTATAATCTGAACGAATTCAAGGGCCATGAGTTTGCAAATATTGTACTAATTTAAATGATAATGATATTTATACTTTTAGTTGTACTTAATAGTGGGCTCGATTGCGTTTCTTCGTGAACTAAAATCGGAAATTAGTCCGTGTGAACGAGATAGTGCAATACGCTAGAGCGGAGTGTGAGATGACCGGTTGTCACTTGTTCGCATTAAAACTGCCCGCCAAGGTCAAATCTTATACCGCACGAAATATGCTCGAATTTATTCGGACGAGTTATAAGTTCGGCAGGTAGTATTTATCGACGATCGTTCGTTTCATTTTCCGCTCTAACGTATTGCTCTGTCTCGTTCGCTTGGACTAATTTTAGTTTTAGTTCACAAAGAAACGCAATCGGGCCCAGTTTGTACTTTTAGTTGCACGTACCATTTGGAATTCGCGTCAGTCATCTGGAATCCGCAATACAAAACATATATTTCCCGAATTGAGGCAATTCAAAAACGGACGACGAAGCGTTTAAATTTGTTATATTTACACAGAGTCGCTTTCGGTTTCATAAGATCATGTCGTTAGAAAAGCGCCGAAGCATGATCGACGCAGTATATCTGCATAAGCTAAGTTGATGCTAGTGAAATCTTAGAGCAGATATTTTTTTTCATGCCACCTCGACCAGCTCGCTCTCAGCGTTCCTTTCAACTGCCAATTGTCAATTCCAACTATGCACAAAATGCTTTTCTTTATAGAGCTTGTCATCATTACAACTCGGTGTTTATGGACATTGATATATTTGCCACAACCCCAGATACATTTAAAAACCTAATTATGAATATATTACAATTTAATTAAGTAATTACATTACATTACATTTTCGTCATGTCCAATTGACGGCTAAAGACAGCTCTTGGACGTGTCAAAATAATTGGGTTATGTAGTAAGTTTCGTTACTACTCTTTACTGAACATACATAGTTAGTCAAGAATTAACTACTAGATTGTCAAACTATAAATATAAATAATCAAAATAGAAGCTTAATATTTGAAGCAGTTAGTGATTCGAAAAGATACGTAGTAAAATTATTTATCGTAATATTCAAATTGTCAGTAAAATGTTAAATAATCAAATTAAATCTACGTTATGCATTTTAAACTAAAAGTACAGATATAAGACCATATAAAATAATCAGACAATAAGGCTCTACTTTTTTAAGTAATTTAAATGGGCACAATATTTGAAAAATCATGGCCCTCAAATTCGGCCAAATTATAGAAAGGGTGACCTATCAGCATCTCCTTGATGTTTATTTTAAATTTTATGACCTCCAGCTGTTTAAATTTTGTAGGGAGTAGATTATAGAATTTAATGCTAAGGTACAAGTAGCTTTTCTGTACTTTTGCCAGTCGTATTCGGGGTACGCATAAAAGGGAGCTACCGCGGGTATGATGCGAGTGAATGTCTGCATTAATTGGTGTTTCTGTTAGGTGCTGTCTAGCATACATTAAACATTGGTATATGAACGCCGAATACATAGTCATTACCCTTGCCTTGATGAAATATTCTTTGCATGAGGTCCTAGTCGTTACCTGATACATGCTGCGCAGTGCTCTCTTTTGCAAAAGAAAGATTCTTTTACTGGTTGCAGCATTTCCCCAAAATAGTAGCCCATAAGTCATTAATGAGTTAAAATACGCAAAGTATACTGATTTGGCTGCCCCAAAACCACAAAGACTTCTGATTTTTTTAATAGAGTATATCGAGCTACATAGCTTACTAGCTAATTGTTGGATGTGCGCATTCCATTGTAATTTACTGTCAATTCTTAATCCTAGAAAATTTATATCTTCTGTGATGTCGATTTCAAAATAGTCGTGTAATTCATTTAAATAGTCAACATTGGCAGGCCTTAAGCGAAAAGGAATTATTTTTGATTTTGTAATATTTAGACGTAATTCATTAGAATTAAACCAAATCAAGAGTTGATCAATCGTATACCTAATTCTATTTATTAATGATTCCTTATTTTGGTCACAGAAGATAAGAGATGTGTCATCTGCAAACAGTGTAATGTCATCATTCTCGGATGACACACATCCCGGCAAGTCATTGGTGTACACTAAAAATAAAAATGGACCTAGAATGGAACCTTGAGGTACACCCTTTGTTACCAGAATCGGTTGGCTTCTTGTTCCATTTACTTCTGTCGTTTGATACCTATTTTGCAGGTATGATTGAATTAGATTTAGCCCTTTGTCTCTGATACCATAGTGTTCTAATTTATTCAGTAGAATATTGTGATTAACGCAGTCAAATGCTTTTGATAGGTCACAAAATAGACCAACAACTGTTTTTGAACTATCCAGCCCATTCAATAACTCATGCAGTAGTTTCGATGTAGCATTAACAGTCGATAATCCTGCCCGAAAACCAAACTGTTTACTGTTAATAATGTCGTGAGTGTCGAAAAATTTAGTAATGCCATTCAATATTAACTTTTCAAAAATTTTGCTAAAGGCGGGTAATATGGATATCGGTCTATAGTTATCTATGTTATCACGATACCCTTTTTTGAATAAAGGTATAATTTTTGCCAATTTTAATTTGTCCGGAAAGGTGCCTTCTACTATGCATGAATTAAACAGAGCGCAAAGATAATCTGCTAGTGCAGGCGTTGATGACTTTAGTAATCGGCTGGACACATACCACATGTCAGTCGACGACTTGGGCTTAAGTGATTGGGCTACTTTTATAATCTCCTCCCTAGTCACCGAGGACAATACACAACAGTCTGGGTTTCTGGGTCGGAATTTTTCCAAAATTTTAACAGCTGAAGTCGGACCTGTTGACTGATTGGACGATGTGATTCCGCCGATAGCCTCAAAATAATTGTTAAATAATTCGGCAACTTTATTGGGATTGTCGTACTGATAATTATTTACATTCAAGGAGACGCTGGAGGCCACCGACATCTGTTGCGAGGTCTCTGACTTAATAACATTCCAAGAAGCCTTAATTTTATTTGTAGAGTTTTTAATAACACCCTCCAAATACATTTGTTTAGCCATCCAAACCACATTTTTATAAATCTTCTTGTATGTGTTAACATATTTTTTTAACTTGGCATCATTACTATTTAATAAGTTCTCATGTAGGATTAGCATTCGTTGTTTGGATATTTTTATACCCTTTGTGGCCCAGTCATTGAAATTCTTTCTGGCCTTTTGTTTTATCTGCTTTACGGGCATTACATGATTCAGTGAAGCTATATAGTTATTGAGAAATCTGTTTATTATGAAAATAGTTATTCTCCTCTTATCTTTGTATTTACATAACTTATTCCTTTTTTCTATTTTTCGTTCTCATAAAATGTGTCATTACATAATTATATATTTTATTTTCTTATTACTATCTATTTAATAATTAATTCATTTATTACCACATTAAAATATACATGTCTTTGAATCTATTTACTTTTTTTTCTGCTCTATTTACGTTATATTTAATCTTTTATTCTTTGGACTGTTTAGTAACTTAGCAATTACTTTTCAGAATATTTTCTGTTTATTTAAAAAACCCTAATAATTTCACTTTTCACTTTAAAAAATGCTTGTATATTTTAAACTTTTCTTTTATATAGAATAACGTACTATATGACCGTTTAAATTGTGGAAACATATAAATATGATAGAAAACGAATTTACCGCGTCAAAATTGTAGCACCCGACGTTTCGGTGACGTTGCAGCCGCCGTTGTCCAGGGTAGACTAAGAGCTGTCAACCCGTTGTTTTGCGGGTAGGCCGCATACCGCTTCCGCCACTGCGTAGGTTATAACGGTGGTGGGGGGCCGGGCTCGGTGCGCGGGAATTTTGAAAATCCGTCTTGCACACAACACTCACTGTGTCCTGTTTTACGTCCTTGCGTTCGGCGTTCGGCGGCGGGAACATTTTAAGAACAGGGTTCCACGTAGAAGAGAGTTTGTAACCGTCGTCTCTATTGAAGTTCGGGGTTCTTCTTATTTCAATGGCTTCTCGGATCATGCGAGGAAAGTAGAATTGTTCCTTGGATAGCACAATGGGATTTTGAAACTGCATCCAGTGGTTACTTCCGCTATCCAATATATATTCGCAGATCGCCGATTTTTCTCGCTGAACGTTTTTAACAGCTTTGATGTATTCTGTCAGTCGCGTGGATAGTCGCAATAAAATAAAATAAAATAAAAAAATAAATGTCTTTAGTTTGATTATTTATCACTTAATCGTTCCGCGGGTGGAGGGGGGGGGGGAAGGAAATGTATATATCCGTCTTAATTTTTTTTGCGCGTTTACAATACTTTCCTTCTGTAGGGAAAGTAAAACTACTATAGCCGGAAAAGGTTCAATTTGTGTGATACCGCAGGTAAGAACGACTGTTGCACAAAGTCAGGCTTGGTACATTGCCCCCCGAATGTTCAATAAACTTGAAGAACCTTTTAAAATATTAGAAAATTGATAGTTTCACAACTATAATTAACAAATGGCTATTGGAGTTAGGGCATTCTGGAACTGCCAAGAACTGTTAATAGCAGTTTAATTGGTTTAAAATAGTATATCTATGAAAGATGTCAATATTTCCTTCATTGTTTTACAGTGGTGAATGCTCGGTTCCGTCGCAAGAAATCCGCTGTTTTATAATGATTGTTCTTTATTCCGAAGTTCTCAAATGTGTGTGTTTTCTATTATTTTTAACCGACTTCAAAAAAAAAAGACGAGGTTATAAATTCGAATGTATCTTTTTTCATGTTTTTTTACCGCAGAACTTTGCCATTTATAAACCGATTTGGAAAATTCCGTTTTTATTTGAAAGGATAGTATACTTTTTTTAATATACTTTTGATGATACTTTTTATATAAGTACCTACTTTATATATTTTATACCTATACTTTATATATTTTTTATATACTTTAATAATATACTTTTTTGCTCTGGGGCCGCGCAGCCGATATGCAAACGATATTTACTTTGCAGAAAAGAGCCATACGATCCATTTATTGTTTAAACTCCCGAGCATCGCTAAAAGAGAAATTTAAAGAGATCAATATTCTGACGGTTTATAGTCAGTATATATTCGATAACATAATGTATGTTCGTAAAAACTTGCACAGGTTCCGTAGGTTGGGTGACATTCACAATAGGAACACCAGGTTCAAAAATAAACTAGCCATTACGGGCGCTAGGTTAGCAAAAGTGAGTAAATCTTTCATTGGAGAAGGTGTTCGCTTTTATAACACTTTGCCTGAGGAACTAACCCTTCTACCAGACACTAAATTTAGAAAAATTGTTAAAGATACTTTGTGCTCTAAAGGCTATTATAAAATTGAAGAATTTTAAGCGATACATTGGTCTGGTCAAGTCGTTTTTGTGTAACATAGCTATGAAAACCATTTGTAAAGTGTTATTATCATTATTATTATTATTATTATTACTATTACGTAAAGCCATTGATTATATAGTGTAGTAATCAATGGTAAAGCCTACAAGCAAGGCATAAATGTCTAAAAACATAAGACGTTCGGAAAGTACTGTAAGTATACTTCGAATAAAAATCTATCTATCTATCTATCTTATAGATTGGTCCCATTTTTGATTAAATATATGATTATAAACTATATAAAGTAAATAATTATAAAAGCCACTTACATCGAGACGAAGGATTCCCTTGATCGGATTCGGGAATGCTTTAGGTGTAAACGAGAATGATGAATGTCCCTCACTTGCGTAAAGAGATGTAGGTTTAAGTTGGGCCCATTTTACAACTAGTAACGCTCACCCTTCATCCAATTATCTCAAAAATTAAGTAACCATCCTTCTTTACACGTAAAATCCCTCGATTACCTATTATTTCAAGAGAAATAAGACAAGACGAGCTACTTGACAGATGGACCAATTTAAAATTTCGAATTTTAGTTTTTTATATTTTAAAGGAAATATAAAGAAGCCGCGATCAATAGTCAGCTGAAAAATTAAAACTAAAAGCGTGACATGCGCTCACATCACGAAAGGAAGCAGTCAGCTATTTCCCATTAGTTGGAAAGTTTACATTAACCTAAATGGATTCTTTTAGGTAGGTACCTACAATGAAGCAAACATAAGATATGTAAAAATTAAATATTTTAGAAATATTTGATAGTTTTTTGTAAATATTCTTTATAGAATTGATTAAATATATGATCATAAAGTAAATAATTATAAAGGCCACTTGACGAAGGATTCCCTTGGTCGGATTCGGGAATGCTTTAGGTGTAAACGAGAATGATGAATGTCCCTCACTTGCGGAAAGAGAAGTAGGTTTAAGTTGGGCCCATTTTACAACTAGTAACGCTCACCCTTCATCCAATTATCTCAAAAATTAAGTAACCATCCTTCTTTACACGTAAAATCCCTCGATTACCTATTATTTCAAGAGAAATAAGACAAGACGAGCTACTTGACAGATGGACTAATTTAAAATTTCGAATTTTAGTTTTTTATATTTTAAAGGAAATATAAAGAAGCCGCGATCAATAGTCAGCTGAAAAATTAAAACTAAAAGCGTGACATGCGCTCACATCATGAAAGGAAGCAGTCAGCTATTTCCTATTAGTTGGACAGTTTACATTAACCTAAATGGATTCTTTTAGGTACCTACAATGAAGCAAACATAAGATATGTAAAAATTAAATATTTTAGAAATATTTGATAGTTTTGTGTAAATATTCTTTTTAGAATTGATTAAATATATGATTATAAAGTAAATAATTATAAAGGCCACTTACATCGTGACGAAGGATTCACTTGATCGGATTCGGAAATGCTTAAGGTGTAAACGAGAATGATGAATGTCTCTCACTTGCGGAAAGAGATGTAGGTTTAAGTTGGGCCCATTTTACAATTAGTAACGCTCACCTTTCATCCAATTATCTCAAAAATTAAGCAACCATCCTTCTTTACAAGTAAAATCACTCGATTACCTATTATTTCAAGAGAAATAACAAGACAATCTCCTCCTTATATTTCCTTCTTATATTACTTATATTATATTCTTCTTATATTAGATCGTAGCTTCTTTATATTTCCTTTGGAAAATAAAAAACTAAAATTCGAAATTTTAAATTATTCCATCTGTCAAGTAGCTCGTCTTGTCTTATTAATCTTAAAATAATAGGTAATCGAGTTTCGAGAAAGATTTTTCGAGTTTTATTTGTCACAAAGATTTCCATGGCTTTTCGCCCAAATGCACTAAATTCATGTATGACAATATTAAAGAGCTTGAAACGCTTTATAAAAATGTCACAAGAAATATATTTCTAACAGTTTAAAATATATGTTAAATGTTTTCGAGTTTGATTTGTAAAAAAGACTTCCACAGCTTTTCGTGCAAATAAACTAAATAACATTAGAAACTCTTTAAAAGTGTGTTTATATATTTGAAAATAAGGACCAGACGCGTAAAGTTTGAAATGTCGGTTGAATGCTTTAGAGTTTAATTTAAAAGAAAGATTTCCACAGCTTTTTGTGCAAACATACTAAAATCTTGTATAGCTTATTAAAGAGCTTAAAACACTTTTTAAAGTTCTTATTAGAAGTATGCTTTTATGAGGAATAATAAGGACAGTAGAGAGGCATAAAGTTTGAAATATCGGTTGAATGTTTTGAGTTTGATTTATAACAAAGGTTTTCAAGGCTTGTCCTGCACATACGAAAAAAATATATATGGCAATATTAAAGAGCTTAAAACGCTATATAAAGGTCTTTTAAGAAATATATTTCTATATTTAATAAAAAGGACAGTAGATATGCCTAACAGCCGTATTCAGAGTCGACACTCAAGGGGTCCCTCAACTCAAGTGTGCCCTAACTTGTCAGATTACTATTCAGAAACCATACTTAAGTAAGCACTCAAGTAGGCTACTCGAGTGTGCCCTTAAGGGAGGCATCTTCCATACATTTTTGTATTCAGAGACAATACTTGAGTGTCGAGGAAGCTAAAATGGCCGACATTTCATAAGTTTTGAACTGTCAAATTCAAGTGTGGTCTCGAGCTCACTTTGGCGAGTGCGCGTTGAGTATTCCACTAATTAATGCGTGTTTTTTGTGAATTAAATCCATTATTTCTATAATTCTAAGGTTTATAATGATTTGACCGATTTTATAAGCTGTATTTACCGCGTCGCACGCGTCGTTACGTAAGGGATTTCAACAATCTCCTTGACTTCTACTTTCCTGGAGAGTTTAAAAAACATTTCCGCCTCGCCATTCAAATGTTTTCTGATTCTGTTGGGTTTTAACGAAAACCGCGGATTTCCGATTCCACATGATGCAGTTGGTGCTGGCACTGAAATTCTTTACCACCGGCAATTAGCCATACAATGCCAACCATAGCTATTATTTCTACCTATATTTTTTGCTAATTCCTAGGTAAAGAAATTCTGCATCGAAATTCGGGGCGAACTAGCAAAAGGCAAAACGAAAAAGACGAAAGAGCGCATCGAGGAAATCGATCAAGAAACCGACAAGAAAAATACTCCGACGTCGAGCAAACGTCAGTGACAACAGCTGATGCACCGACGGGTTTTTTCAACAATAGAGCACAATCATTTTGTTCAAAGACAACGAAAACTCTATAGACCGTGTAATAGGAATGTATTAGTTTCGAATTAGAAATGAATCCAATTGCTTGAGGGTCCCTTAAGTGCATACTCACTGGAGGGAGCCCTTAAGTAACGACTATGAATAGCAAATTTGAGGGTGGTACTTGAGTGTCACTCGAGTGAGTGTTCCCTTAAGGTGTACTTAAGTATCGACTGTGAATACGGCTGTAAAGTTCGGTTGAAAGTTTTACAGCCGTATTCAGAGTCGACACTCAAGGGGTCCCTCAACTCAAGTGTGCCCTAACTTGTCAGATTACTATTCAGAAACCATACCTAAGTAAGCACTCAAGTAGGTTACTCGAGTGTGCCCTTAAGGGAGGCATCTTCCATACATTTTTGTATTCAGAGACAATACTTGAGTGTCGAGGAAGCTAAAATGGCCGACATTTCTTAAGTTTTGAACTGTCAAATTCAAGTGTGGTCTCGAGCTCACTTTGGCGAGTGCGCGTTGAGTATTCCAATAATTAATGCGTGTTTTTGTGATTAAAATCCATGATTTCTATAACTCTATGGTTTATAATGATTTGGCCGATTGTATAAGCTGTATTTACCGCGTCGCACTCGTCGTTACGTAAGGGATTTCAACAATCTCCTTGACTTCTACTCTCCTGGAGAGTTTAAATAACATTTCCGCCTCGCCATTCAAATGTTTTCTGACTCTGTTGGGTTTTAACGAAAACCGCGGATTTCCGATTCCCCCTGATGCAGTTAGTGCTGGCACTGAAATTCTTTGCCACCGGCAATTAGCCATACAATGTCAACCACAGCTATTATTTCTACCCATATTTTTTCCTAATTCCTAGGTAAAGAAATTCTGCATCGAAATTCGGCGCAAAAGGAAGCGAACTAGCAAAAGGCAAAACGAAAAAGACGAAAGAGCGCATCGAGGAAGTCGATCAAGAAACCGACAAGAAAAATACTCCGACGTCGAGCAAACGTCAGTGACAACAGCTGATGCACCGAAGGGTTTTTTTCAACCATAGAGCACAATCATTTTGTTCAAAGACAACGAAAACTCTATAGACCGAGTAATAGGAATGTATTAGTTTCGAATTAGAACTGAATACAATTACTTGAGGGTCCCTTAAGTGCATACTCACTGAAGGGAGCCCTTAAGTAACGACTATGAATAGCAATTTTGTGGTAAGTGTCACTCGAGTTAGTGTTCCCTTAAGGTGTACTTAAGTATCGACTGTGAATACGGCTGTAGAGTTTGATTTATAACAAAGATTTCTACTGTTTCTCGTTCAATTACACCAGTATCATTTATTGGCAATATTAAAGAGCTTGAAATGCTTAATAAAACTACCTTTAGAAGTATGTTTATGTAATTAGCAATAAGGACAGTAGAGACGCGTAAAATTTGAAATATCGGTTGAATGTTTTAGACTTTGATTTATAATGAAGATTTTCGCGGCTTGGTCGTACAAATACACTAAAAGCATGTATGACAATATAATGATCTTGGTTATAACAAATCTTTATAGAAATATGTTATATGAAATATTTAACATATTGAGTTGTCAACCACAACGGGCGAACCCGTCACCGCAGGACGTTTTAACGATTGTTCGTTCTATCGACCGTGCAGTGAGCGTAGAAGACTTGGGACATAACAATCCGACGTCTAGCTACGCCACAACCCGTTAGAGACCAACGCCTTACCGCGAGTAGCCAGGTATGTTACCTGGCGGGCGGCACTCGCGCCCTAACTACCAATTGTGACCAGATTTCTCCGGTCTCTCGATTGGTTCCGAGTTCGAGGTCGCTTGCGCGGTCCTCTCCCTTACGAAGCGGTGAAACGGAGTGCACCGAATCTGTCGCGGACCAAGGCGTCCTTTGCCCGACTCTGAACCGGGATCGGATGGCCAATGGTCATTTCAAGAGCAGTCGCCGTAAGGTAGACAACTACCCCCGCTCTATAGGAAACAATACAGTTCCCAGACTCCCCCGATTGTTAGTCGGAGAGCACAATCGATTGGCTTGCGCCGCTCGGTGCGCAGACCGTCCAGGAGCGCCAGAGGATTGTTCCCAGGGGAGACTGGTTGACCCAGTGTCCTACCCAGGCTCGCACCCCATGCGTGGAGGCCATCGGATGGGTGTTGACCCGTGAGTGTGACCGACCCTGAAACAGAATGGGTCTTCGTGGCCAACTCAGCAAGGGCCCATTAGCCCCCAAAGGGCCCATGAAATATTTAACAATAAGGACAGTAGAGACGCGTAGAGTTTGAAATATCGGTTGAATGTATTAGAGTTTGATTTCAAAGAAAGATTTCCACAGCTTTTCGGGCAAACATACTAAAATTATGTAAAGCTTATTAAAGAGCTTGAAACGCTTTATAAAAGTCTTTTTAGAAATATGTTTCTATGTGTAGAATAATAAGGACAGTAGACACGCATAAAATTTGAAATATGGGTTGAACGTTTTAGAAATTGATTTGTAACAAAGATTTCTACGGTTTTTCGTGCAAATACATCAAAATCATGTATCGCAATATTAAAAAGGTTGAAACTCTTTGTTAAAGTCTTTCTAGAAGCATGTTTATATATTAAACAATAAGGACAGTAGAGACGCGTAAAGTTTGAAATATCGGTTGAATGTTTTAGAGTTGTGTGCAACTATAACAAAGATTTTTAGGGCTTGTCGTGCAAATAAACCGAAATAATATATGGCAATATTAAATAGCTTGAAACGCTTTATATAAGTCTTTTTAAAACCATTTCTGTATCTCTTGTAATAAAGACAGAAAGTAATAAAAAGAAAAAATATTTTTTTTTCGATAAACATACCTATTATATTCTGAACCATATTTCACGATTTCACAGATAAACCACAATACACAACGCTTCGCTGAAGAGCGACTAGTACAACTGCCGCACGTAACTAGTGATTAATATGATAAAAGTCCAAAACGTGTACCTATTTATACACAAGTTTGGTAGTGCTTGTTGCCAAACCCTTGATAAGAATAAAAACCGTATATAATATAATCCAATAACACCCACGCATTTACCACCAATTCGGCGATACATTCTAAGAAATCGGTTCTGTAATTGAGGACGGATTTCACAGTGATAAAACAGGCTAAATTTCAAAAAATAGTTTCTAATGGCTTCATGTACTTCTCTCAGAGCCGAAAATATCAGTAAAAACCAATTTATAAAAAAGCAATTTATAAAAAAAAAACGATACAAAAACTTTTTTTTGCAGGCGCAAAATGTGAGTTTTTTAACACGCTTTTATTAGGTCGACCTGTATGTAACTATGTAATGGAATCTAAGGTAACTAATTTAACCATCTTCCAAGGATCGTATCGTCATGAAAATTGGCAGCTGTATGTAGTTCTGATGACAATGCAATAATATGGTACTGTCGAACTGATCTGATGATGGAGTCGGAAGATATGAACTGGAACTTCATGATGGAAGATCGTATCATAGCTGTGTTTGGACTTGTTAGAAAAGTCTTGGAATGAACTTTGACCACGATTATGTTTCAAGGTCTGATGATGAAGCCGGAAGATAGGCACTGGCATTCCATGATGGAATATCGTATCATAGTCGTAATTGCACTTGTGAGAAAAGTCACGTAATGGACTTTGAATGATCAGGTTTTAAGGTTATAACAAACCTATTATATATTGACTTGTAAATATTGAGTGTAAATAGTGTAAATATTGACATAGGTGCCTGTATAAAATGTATATAGACCTGTACATGGAGGGTGATTTTTTTTTTTGGTTTTTACGTGCATTTATAAAAGCGTGTTTTTAGTGTTTTTTTTTAAACTATTAATTTCTTATTTCAAAGTGATACATCGATCAATAGATATTTTTGATTCTGTGTCTTGTGAGAAAAAAAAATGACATTAGCGAAGATGACGAATACACAGATATATTAGGAGATAATAATAAAGAGACACTACCAAGTTACTGACGTCATTTGTCTTGTATATAAGAGTCGAGGAACCAGTTATTATAAACTGTCAGTGTTGAAATTACCATGGAATATTTTGTCAAGTCGCAATTTTTTAAGTAATATATTAAAGAAGATTGATATTTATATTTATCAGTACTTATGCGTTTAGATTTATTTGTAAGACAACCTGCTACTCTTTATCCCTAGTCACGGCAGTGACTTCTTGCCGAAAAATGTGAGAACCGCGTCAAGCATAACAACTTTAAAAACAGACTCAGAGAGCATTTGAAATCTTCCAGATAAATTCCCTTTCCCCTTCCATTCCCCTCCTTTTTAAAGTTTAGCGTCCTTATAGGTGTTAGATTATTTTGGTGTGGCAAATCCTGTGCCTACAAAGAGTTCATCACATCGGTTTCCACCACCCCAGGAAGTTATAACAATATCGAGCCATTCTGTCTCCCATTAAGTGAACGTAATAGAAAACACAATCCACAATTAAACGACGCTGATAGCTTGTAAGGGCCAGTTGTTTGATCCGTGGTCAGTAGAGGATTTGCCCTAAGGCCCAGTAGGCCCGGGCCTAGCGCGGCCAGATATTGGGGGCGGAGAATCTTGGCAAAATTGGCAAAAAAATCACTGATGATAACAAGAAATAACTCAAAGTACCTAAATATCTAAAGGAACAATTTTTCAGAAGAATGCCTCCATTTTCGCGCTCACTGCAGAATAAAAAATGAAGATCTGAACAGTGCTGTCAGTGCTGTCAGTTTGTTGAAATGGTTACGAACTGAAGGTCTTCAAACCATTTACCCAAACGTAGATATTGCTCTACGTATGTGTGTGTATACTCCCGACAGTAACTGTTCTGGAGAACGATCGTTTCGATCGTTTCGAGAATGATCGCACAACAATGACGGAGCAAAGGTTAAACGATCTTTAAAGCTAATTTTTTAAGGAAATTGGATTGCGAAGATTTAATTAATGATTTTGCTGCGCTAAGTGCAGACGAGTTTTGTAACACATTGTAAAACACTTATTATATATTGTATGAGAATGACCTTTAGTTATTTAAATAAATAAAACCTAACACCGTTTGAAATGTTTTATTTAAATGTGCAATTATCCCTGAATCCTCGAAAAAATACAAACTGGCAGCTATTATACTTAACTGATGCTGAATCGATTTCGATAAAAGTTGGAAAAAAATTATATTCATTATGTAGTCTAGTCTAGGTATATGATGGGTGCTGAGAAAGGGGCGGCTGGTACCTGATACACGGCATGGGGCCTAGGGCGGCCAAGACTGCAAATTCGCCACTGTTTACCTCTACATTGTTGATTTTTTACTTCGCCCGACTACCCATATTCACCACGCTGATTCCGAATCTGCAATAATATACCTATATATGGCCTCAATAAATAAACGAGATATAGCCATTCAAAGAAGCGACAAACCCATACATTTCGGTAGGTTGACTTAGTTTTTTTTTAAATAATACATTAACCTATATGGCGGTTGATTAAGTTAGTAAAAAAAAAACAATCCTAAAAACTAAGTTATTTTTTAAATGTTTTTTTCATACAAATGTTTTAAGGCTTTTTACCGACTGCCCGACAAAAAAGAAGTGTAATGTGTTCAGGTTTAATCTATGTATGTTTTCCGTTTCTTTATTCCACCATAACTTCTAAACGCTTGAACCGTATTGTTATAACCGTTATGTCATCACGAGTTCCATAACTAAACTGTTCAAATGCCAGCTAAGTAGTTGTCTAAATGCCTAAATATCAATAAACTAACATAAATAGTGTTTAGTGTCAAATGAAAGGTCTGATTGAGTAGGTACATTCTGGAAATGTGCATATATAGGTATGGATAAATACATAAACTACACATACTTCATAAAAAAAAAAATAGGGGCTCTCTAGACGACCAAGCAAGCTTGTCAAGCATCGCGTCGAGGGCTGGGAAGGGATCGCAAACCGCAGGGAATATGAAAATATTTTTTTTAATATTTAGGTACCAAAAATGCCTTTTTTTGTAGGTTATACCAGGGAGTCACGTTAATTAGACTTAATTGATTGATGAATGACCCCTGATTGATTGATTGATGAATGATCCCTGGTATAAAACTACACAATTAGGCATTATTGGTAAATATTCAAAAAAATATTTGCATATTTCCTGCGGTTTACGATCCCCTCTCAGCCCGCGACGCGATGCTTGACAAGCATGCTTGATCGTCTAGAGAGCCCCTTATGAAAATAATTATAAATAAGTCACTAAAATACTTCACTTTTTAATGGCAGTCGTGTTTTTTATTCTTTTTGATATATTTACTTATTTCTATCACATTTAGCATTACAATGATACAATCTACTATGATTTTTTTAAATAAAAGAAGGTTTCTAGGTAGGTACAATACATAAATTCCACTCATTTTTAGAAATAATCTTGATGTATTACATCGATAAAATGGTCTCAATTTTGAAAATAAAACAAAACAAAGAGAATCAAAACTTTGATCACCTCTAGCGCAATCGTTATCAAAGATATATCTGTAGTTTCATCTGCATTTATATAGATATTTTCTTGTTCTATAACACTCTCCTACATCGCAATGCTCTAGATATAGTACATATTGAAAAAACCTTCAAAAACTTACGTTATCGATCGGACACTCCACAACTGTCGATATCAATAAACACTTCAGAAATCCCGTTTTATCGCATAAAATCACATTCAGACGCCAACACCGTCGTTTTTAAACAGAAACAACACAAAAAACACATATTTTCCATTCAAAAACAACAAATAATCACGTAATCGATTCGAAACTTAACCTCAAAAAAGCGATTTTGAATTTAACCTAATTTACAGATAAGAATGCTTACCCAGGTGTATCTAATACGTGGATAAAATAACAATTATCATGAATAAGCCATCCGACCGCTTTAGATAATAACGTTATCAGTGAAAAGATAAAGAAATTTAGGTAAACATAAAAAATGGCGACTAATGTTGCCGATACAACGATTTTTCCCGAAACACGGGGGAAAATAAAGAAAAAATCAAAATAGCGTTTTGTTGCACGTTTATAAATACTGTGATTTAATTTATATTCATTGAAATTAGTTTTTTTTAATTTGTACTCGTTGTAAATAAAATAAGGGTAGCGACAGACTAAGCCAAAAAAGTGTATAAAAAAACAATTTATCTTGTTGTGATTGGTGTGAACCTTATGTGGTAACATGGAGTTTTACAATTATTCGGTGCGGCACAACCTGCCTTTTAGGCGTACAATATATTTTTTTAATAATTAAAAAAACACATATTATACTAAAAATACAAAATCAGTTAGTTTAGTTATCATTTTTTTTTAATTTAACATTCAACAATATTAGGATTCTTCACTTTGGACATGCGGAAGTAAATAAAAAATCGTTCTTCATCATATTACAATTTCTAAATTAATGAATGGTGTTCTTCAAACCGTTCTCTTTGAATAATTATCTCATGAATCCAATATCTTCATTTCCTATTTATTTTTGTTTTTGTGTCGCGGACATATTCATTAAATAAATATATGAATAATTCGTTTCCAAACTCACTCCATGAATCAGAAGATAGTACACAATACTTTTGCGGTTGTACACAATACTTTTGCACCTTCTGAGAAGTGACAACAGCTTCTAGTGCCATATATACGTTGCATACGTGGGACAATTAATGTGCACAACAACGTGGGAGTGTTAAATCGTATACGTAGCGTACTGGGCGTAGTATGTTCTTAGCTTTATAGGACACGAAAGAGACAGTGACAGAGACAGAGACAGAGACTTATTCCACTCAACGTTGCGTGGGATAAGTGTGTCTACTTTCAAGTAAATTGAAGAGCCAGATGTTATGATGCGTTGCGTAAGTAGAACCAGTGTGCCGGCCATATAAGGGGTCCGGCACACTGGTCCAACGTACGCAACGCATTATGACATCTAGCCCTTGTATTTGAATGAAAGTAGACACACGTATCTTACGCAACCTTTCGTAGGATGTGTGTCTGCTTCCATCTACTAGTCGGACCAGTGTGCCGGACCCCTTAGGGTGCCAAGCATTCAAATTCAACCGTCTAGACTTCACAATATGTTTATGCTTTGCGTACTAGGACACAGTCTGTCGCTACCTTTTTTATGAATCTGGCAACATGTCGAGAAACGTCAAATTTTAAACGTCACTCCTCGCCGGGTTTCTACATTTGAAAGTGTAAATAAATATTTATGTATATTTTTGCAGATTGCGAAGAAAAAATCGATGAAAATAGCTTTGATATGTTGAAATAGTCGATTTTGAGACGACAATGACCTTCTTAGAGGACACATCGATCATTCTGATCTCGCAGGTTTGTTTGCTTTCATAAGTCGTACAGAAGAGCGGCTGCTCGGACGAATGTTTTGAAACATTCTCCAGGGAAATAACGCCGTCCTTTCGCACGCCATAATGCTGACGTCTGTCTCTCGCGAGGGTTGAATAGTGGCAGACTCGATGTACAACCTCCTATCCACGCATGTTATCCTAATGCCGTAAAATATTTTACCGGCTATTACCGGCTACGCCAGTCGTTTTATCGTTTTATATTTAATATATACGTTATAACGTTTTATTTTAATAATAACGCAGATTTGTTTGCTTTCATAAGTCGTACAGAAGAGCGGCTGCTCGTTTTGATTATTTTGAAAGAATATTCTCCATGGAAGTATCGCCGTCCTTTTGTGCGACATTTATGCCATGTTCGTGATATTATTCATGTTATTCATATTATTTGTGTTATTATCGCGATTTCTGCATCTCAAGTTTTATCGCTTCAAGGGTGAGTGAATGTTTTACACCACATTAAACCACCTAAAACAAAACATTGTGCGCAATATCAATACAATACAATACAATCAACTACTCCAGTAAATAGACATTCCTACACTTGGATGCGTCACTAAATGAAATGCTTAAAATTTAATTAATAAAAACATAACTATCATGATAGTTGTCATGGCTGTAATATTATATTCAATATTACCTACTTAAAAATAATCTAAATATACTAATGTCATTAAATAGTAATAGAAAATAATATAATAAAATAAAAATGCAAATTCTATGTAGAATAATCAACGTAAAATAATTTTATTGTCAATCCAGCAATATGCCTTCATATTTTTTTTGCTCTGGAATCTTATTATAGGACAAATGTTGGTGAATAAAACTGTATCGCACTTTGCTAAGTCGCTGTCGGTTTATGTTGAGATTGGATTTATTCCTCGTATCGTGATGATGAATATCACTATTCACCGGAACTTCTGCTAGGTGTCTACGAGCGTACATAATATTTTGGTAGATGTAGGAAGAAAATAGAGTCATGATTCCTGATTCTACGAACAGTGGCTTACAAGAACTTCTTGGAGAGACTCTATATAAACTGCATACCGCTCTTTTCTGGAGGAGAAAAATTATTTTTGAATTTGGTGCCATTCCCCAAAACAGAAGGCCATACGTTATGAGGGAGTGGAAATATGCAAAATAAACAGATTTAGCAGCTTCAAAACCGCATAAATTTCTTATCTTTCTAATGTCGAATATGGTACTGCACAATTTTTTACTGAGATCATTTAAGTGATCAGACCATTGTAATTTTTGATCAATTTCTTATCCGAGAAATTTAGTGGAGGGGATATTTTCTAGTTTGTCAGACCCAAAGTATACGTCCATTTCATTGGAATGAGACGGCCGCAAAGAGAAGCATATTGCTTTTGATTTATTTATGTTAACCCCTCCTCTCGCGAAGTAAAAACTCACCTATCACTTTTGCGCGCGACATATTCGGGCAAAAAATCGACGCGAGTCAACGGCCTTGAGAAAAACGATCATAACTTATAAACCACTAAACGGATTAAAAAAAGATAAAAAGAAGAATGATCGCATTGAAATTTGACATATAAAACATTATAACCTTATCTCGTAAAACAATTAAGATAATAATGAATAAATATTACAAAATTGGCAAACTGAAAAAACTCGCCTATAAAATCATTTCGATTTTTTTGTCACAAAATACGTAAAATATGCAAAAATTGTAAATACAGTTATGTTCTTTATTAAATGCTTTACCAAAACGATATATTTTTTTTTTACTTATTTGCATACAAAAATATTTATTTATTCAGCCAAGAAAAATTTTATGTATTCTCGTAAAAAAAATTTTTTGAATTTTTAATTTGTGACTACTTATGGTATTTTTTTATATGAAATTCTTTCAAAATAACTTTATTACTACATCACACTTCTTAGAAATCACACCAGAACTTTGAGCTTTGTCTGATATTATAGAAAAATCTAAAGTTTTGAGAGTTTCCGCGTCCGAACTTAATAATAAACTTCGAATGCTCATAATATAAAATTCGTTAGATTTTTCAATTATATTGTCTTATCATAGACTTATTATATGTCTAATAACTAATTACTATACTCCAAAGAGTCACATTTCATCGAAAAACTATGGAAAATCGCACTTTATTCTCTCTTAGTAATTATCAAAACAAGTTTCTTTGCGCGATTCATTTTACAAAACAAGATATAATTTTCAAAATACGCCTAATTATGTGATAACTTAGGATGTAAATGAAGCAATACTTATTTTGTTAGTAAATTAAAGCGACATTACGTCATATTTCGCAATATATCGGGATATTTCATAAACATTAAACATTTCGCGAGCCGTTTGTTGTCGCCGAAGTATTTCTTTAAAAATTCGTGAAAAACAGCAAATGGACTATCTCAATTGACTAATCCTTATGCCTAAACTACTTAAAAATGCAAATTACTCACTGTTATCCAGTAAACACTGCACTGTTATCCACAAAACACTGCACAAAATCACCATTTCGCGGAACTACGCGGCCGCGGCGCTGGCCGATCGAGACTGCCGTTTTGACGTCTATGCTGACTTTTTAAATCGCCGATCGATTTTTTCGTCGTTGGCCGCGTCGTCGTAGTAATTATCAAAACAAGTTTCTTTTTACATTTTATTCATTCGATTCATTTTACAAAACAAGATATAATTTTCAAAATACGCCTAATTATGTGATAACTTAGGATGTAAATGAAGCAATACTTATTTTGTTAGTAAATTAAAGCGACATTACGTCATATTTCGCAATATATCGGGATATTTCATAAACATTACAAAATAATAACAACCATTTTTTCGCGAGCCGTTTGTTGTCGCCGAAGTGTTTTCTTTAAAAATTCGTGAAAAACAGCAAATGGACTATCTCAAATGACTAATCCTCATTCCGAAACTACTTAAAATGTATATTACTCACTGTTCTCCAGTAAATAACACTCAAGAACTGCACACACACACTTTTTATCACCAATTTCGCGGAGCCGTACGCGGCCGTGCGATCGCCGACGGGAGACTAGGCGTTTGACGTCTATGCTCACTTTTTAAATCGTTGTTCGATATTGCCACACGGAAATCTTGAATTAAAGATATTTTGGCCATATCGTTGCGCCCTCAGAAAGCATATAGTACGACGTTTCGAATCGTAAATTGCATTTTTCGCAGCGGCGAGCGCTTGGTCCGGTAGCGGACGTTACGAAGTTTAGGCGGCCGAAATGGATGTTACGGATCGAGCGGGTTAAGGGACAATTTATTACTTATTTACAAATTTATACTAAGCCTGTCTATTGTTTCTTTTATTCTTTGGGCCAAAGTGTCCTAATTTTTTCGCTAAAAAGAAGTGAAGTATCATCGGCGAATAAAATGATTTTATCATTTTGTAATGCCGTGCCAAGAGCAACTTGACACCGTGTTTTTGAGAATCTGCGAGTCTGATTTAAGAATGTAAACAAGCCAATGGACGTCTACTAGAAAACATTATTTCTAAAATTTACATGTCGTAAAAATTGCCTTTCTTCCTAGATTCTACTAATATCAATAGAAAGAGTGTAAGTTTTGTAGTTTTTTTTCAAATTGAATATTCAAATGCGTACAGTTAAGACCCACCCTGTAAGTGTACTTATATCTCAATTATCAATATTAATTTCGTATTAGTCATTATCTGGAATTATGATGATTTTTCAATCTTACATTTAACCGGTCGGACGACAACAATGCTTATAGGCATTTTGCATCGTTTGACAGATCCTTGCGTAATCGCATCGGCCGGCCCCCATATATATTATATAAATATATAATATACATTACTAACAAGATTAATTACTATGTAACAAGAGGGAATTCATGAAAAGACGATATTTACAAAATTGACCAAATAGTTATGGAGTAGGTATCTGTCTATCTGCCGAGGATAGTTCTTGTCCCCTTTGTAGCAATACCCCTTGCACAGCTAGACATATTCTAGCTGGCTGCAAGGTGGCCTTAGATCAAGGACGGTACGCTTACCGCCATGACAAAGTCCTCGCTGTTATTCGCGAGGTAATTAGCCTCTCAGTGGTTCGTGCCAACAAGGGTTTGACAGTATCCTCCAAACCCCCAATACAGTTTGTGCGGGATGGCTCTAAAGGCAAAACACATTTAACTACAAAACCTTTCTCAATCATCGAGAAAGCTTCAGATTGGATTATGGAGGTCGATTCAGTCTCTAAGCAGTATAAATTCCCTGAAAGTCTCGGATACACAGCCCTGCGTCCAGATATAACTACTCTCTATCTCGGAAGATGGCCCTTATCGTAGAATTAACTGTTCCATGGGAATCAAATATCCCAAAAGACACGAGTACAAATTAAATAAATACCATGAACTCGCAAATGCCGTCACCGGAACGGCTTCACTGTTCACCTTCACGCGGTGGAAGTAGGCGCTCGTGGCCTGCCAGCTAAATCTTTGTTTCACCTTTTTAAAGATCTTGGTCTCTCCAGGAAAATAATCAACTCCTTTCTAGAAAAAATATCTAAAACTGCGATTTCCGCTTCTCAAATTCTATGGCTTCGAAGGGGGGACTGAATGGGTGGTAAGGTGAACGCTCGCATGTGGCAAGACAGCTGTCCTAAAACCTACCACAGCCGGTCGTTAGTCTGGAATCCACTGCTCAACCCCCAAAAGTGTAATAATAGTATATGATGGGCCTGACTTCAGTCGGTGAATTCCATGGCAGCTCCGTTTGTATTTTATTTAATTTTTTAATTTAATTTATTACCTGCGTAATTATTACGTATTGAAACCTGTATTTTTTTTTAATTTCTTGATGGGACTTTTCTAAGGTGTTTATTAGCCTTGTAACACTGTGACCATTGCTGATCTATTGTTCGCCTCCTACTATAGTTCTGCGCTAAGCCTCGTGTCATTTAAGAACCGCAGCAGGCTTTTGGCGCCAGATTTTTTTACCTCTCCAGGTTGGAGGTAATGACCACCCAAGGTGACCACCTAAGGTGCACGCTCACATGTGGCAAGACAGCTGTCCTAAACCTACCACAGCCGGTCGATAGTCCGGAATCCACCGTTCACCTCCCAGAAGTGTAATAATTGTATATGATGGGCCCGATTTCGGCCGCTGAATTCAATGGCATCTCCATTTGTATTTTATTTTAGTTAAATGTATAATCATCTTCTCCGTCGTTCCCTCATTACTGAGGATCGTGACCAGACAACAGTTTGCCTACGAGGCTCCTCCACTTCGACCTGTCTTCTGCAGCGCGGGTCGCAGATTCTATTGACCCTTTTGTAACTTCTTTGATGAGGTCGTTCCATCTGGCCGGTGATCTGCCTCTGCTTCTTCTTCCCTCCACTTGACCCCCGGAAAGCATTTTCTCCAGATTCTCTGGGTTTCTCATGGCAACATGACCGAAGAACTGCAGGACCCTTCTCATGCATACGGTGGAGAGTCTCACTTGGATGCCGAGTTCTTCCAGGACAGATTTGTTGGTGCGGCGTGCTGTCCATGGGATTCCTAGCATTTTACGCCAACACCACATCTCTAGTGCATCGATTTTGGTGCGTATTCGAGCCTTCAGGATCCGAGGCCAAATGTATAATATACGTGACTAACGACATTAATTATTATATAACGAGGGATTTCATGAAAAAACTATATTGTTAGTATTTATTTCAAAATCAAAAATCAAAATCAAAATGTTCTTTATTCATATAGACACAATTAAATATTATTTTTAATTTATGTTCTTATGATGCGTCCAAGCCTTACTCCCAAGCCGTTTTGTCATTTACATAATCAGATATTGTATAGTATGCTTTTTTATATAATTTTGCTTCGATGGTAGCTTTAAACTTATTTACAGATAGTTCTCTAATAGTATGAGGAAGTTTGTTATAGAAGCATATATATTGTCCCAAAAAAGAATTGCTTATTTTGTGGAGACGAGTAGCACGTACAACAAGGTTATGCTTTTGTCTAGTATTAAAATTATGAGTGTCGCTTTTTATTTTAAACTTGTCAATATTCTTGTGGACATACAACAGATTTTCGTATATATATTGTGATGCAACAGTAAGAATATTTATCTCTTTAAATTTTTCTCTAAGTGAAACTCGAGGACCAAGTTTATATATAGCTCTTACAGCACGTTTCTGTAGTATAAAGATGTTATTGATGTCCGCACAGCTTGCCCAGAGAAGATTTACAAAATATACCAAAAAGTTGCTGTGCAGTTTTTTACGAGCGAAGGCTGGCTTCTGACCCGTTAAAGCTCCCCTCCATTACCAAGAACCAGCTTTACCAAGAATTGACCAAGATAAATTCTGATTTTCAGATATTTTTCTTCATCGGAGGCTGGATATTTTTCGTGAAGAAGCTATTCAGAGACTATGAAGTACATCACACGCTGGTACAACTCATTTTCTCGGCGACGTTCGCCTTGAGTTGCACGATGTTCGAGCTTATTATATTTGAAATCATCGGATACCTAGATAGCAGGTAATGTACGCTTGTTTACAGTCATTGATGATATAGGGTATTAGATAGCTTGATGCCCTACTATGTTTTGGTAGCTAGGAGTTTAACTATGAAACGCAACATGTAGAGTAAATGTAATGCTCTCCAGAGTAAATGTAAAATCCCTTCCGCTTTTAAAACTAAACGATATCACCATACCATTGTCGCAAAAAGTGAAAGATCTTGGTCTAATTATCGATGAACATTTCTCCTGGCAACCACACGTGGACGAGGTAAGTCGTAAAATATTTGCTAGTTTTCACCCTCTGCAAACACTCAGAAGATTTCTTCGTATGGACACAAAAAAATCTCTTGCACAGTCTCTCCTCTTGCCTCTCCTTGACTATGCAGATGTGGCTTATCTCGATTTATCAGAGGAACTGCTCAACAAACTTGAACGTTTGCAAAATGTATGCATACGATTCATCTTCGGTCTACGAAAGTATGATCACGTGTCCGACTATAGGGCACAGTTAAAGTGGTTGCCAATACGCCAAAGAAGAAATGTTCATATACTGGCTCTCCTATATCGTGTACTCACCCAATTAACACCATCCTATCTCCAGGAGCTTTTTGAACCACTAAGTTCCCACGGTCTCGTACTTCGGTCAGCCTCTGACAGTTTATTAAAAATTCCGAGTCATAATAGTGATTTCTATTCCTATTCTTTCTGTGTCCATGGTGCAAGACTCTGGAACGATCTCCCAGCAAATATACAAAACTCGCCTTCTTTACCATCGTTCAAGACTCACCTTAAGGATTACTACCTTTCTAAGAAGTAACCAGTTCTTCCCTTTCTCTCCTGTTCCTCTCCCAATTTCCTCTCCTCGGGCACTATTAGTCTTAAATTCTTCCACTTGTCTGTATGTTATGTAATAATCTTTATTTTCACTATGCGCGCATGTACCACTATGTTTAGGTTAGCTGTAAGACATTATTGCCGTGTGGCAATAAGCTCGCCTTTTTTGTATACTTTTTTAAGTGCAAATAAAGAGTTTATTATTATTATTATTATTATGTAGATGGTACTCATAGTTCCAACCATTGATTAATCTTCTCTTAACCCCTCAGGCCCCAGTTGCAGCCAAAGATGTCGGAGACCTAAGCTTGAAATTTGTCTCCGACAGTGCCTCCGTGCTACAAGCGCTAGCAAAAAATACTATAACCTCTGTCCTTGTACTGGAATACCACAATGCGCTTCAATCCATTGCAAGGTCAAATAGAGTGACCCTGCAATGGATTAAAGGGCACAGCGACTCATTGGGCAACGACGTGGCAGACGAACTGGCCAAAAGGGGATCAAATGAAATAGTATATGGACCGGAACCCTTGATGCCCATACCCCCAGGCCCAAATAAAAACATGGCTACGCAGGAACGCTGACGAAACCCACCTTAAAGAATGGAAAAAAAAACGCAGGATGCAGGCAAACAAAGAACGCGGTTCCGGAAGCGTCTAAAAAACTTGCCCGCAACCTCACCAGATTAAAAAGGGACAAAATCCGTAGGTACTATGACAGGCCACTGTCCCCTAAACAAACACCTGTTTACCATAGGTGTGACAGACAGCCCTCTATGCAGAGGATGCATGGAGGAAAAAGAAACGCCACAGCGTGTGCTCATGGAATGCAGGAGCGTGGCAGAGCAACGGGCAAGAATACTACAATCTCCAGCATCTGTCCTGGAGGCCTGTAGCAACCCAAACAGGCTGATAACCTTCTGGGACAGCCTGGGTTGGCTGGAGTAACATAAATAGAAACATGAGCCACGCACAACGGCCCAATCAAGAGGTCAAGTGCGGGAAATAGCCCAGACAAACTAACTAACCCCTGAGGCCCCGATTGGCCGATATCGGCCACAACACGATTCAGCGTGATGGCCCCGTTTTAATTTAATTTTAATTTAATTTGTTTTATTTTATTATGTTTTATTATGTTAATATGTTTCATTTTAATTATCGGTACAGTGGTTTGGCAGTAATTAATGTTTTGATGAGACAGTGTCGTAATTCAATTTTTTTACTAATTTTTACTAAAATTTTTTGGTACAGCAACTTGTCAATCAACTGAGGGGCCGAGGCCTGAATGGTTAAGCCCGATAGATTGTGTTCTAGACATGACAGCACAGTAGCCTATATCAAAATAAAACGATAATGTAATAACTAGTCATCGGATTATATGGACTATTAATGTGATAAATATGCATGCAAAATATGCACTAAAAAGGGCGAAATGTGCACAAAATATGCACAATTAAAATGCCATTTATATATATTTCACAAAATATTACATATATTATCACAATTACCATATAGTGTTGAAGTTTACCACCAATTTGATAGGTTACATACGAATAATAACAATACTTTTTTTTTTGTTTTAGTTCTCGCTACTTTCACTGGCATGTGGGGCTATATTTTCTGTTATTTATGGTCATATTGGTCATTCCATTCTACATTGCATATTTCTGCATTTGCAATATTCCACTGGGTGAGTAGTATCCACTACTAATAATTAGTGTCTATCTTATATATATAATATATAATAAAATAAAATATTATATATATATCTATTATATAAATATTATATATATCTAATAGATATATTATATATATCTATCTAAATATATAATATTATATATATATATAATAGATATATTATTATCTTATATATTATTATTATCTTATATATTATATATATTATTATTTATTATATATAGATATATTATTATCTTATATATATATATATATATATATATATATATATATATATATATATATATATATATATATATATATATATATATATATATATATATATATATATATATATATATATATATATATATATATATATATATATATATATATATATATATATATATATATATATATATATATATATATATATATATATATATATATATATATATAGATATATATTATATTATATATATCTAGAATATTATATATATCTATTATATAAATATTATATATATCTATTATATATTATAATATTATATATATCTAGAATAATTAGTGATATATTAGTATATTATAGAAATTATTAGATAGAAATCATCCAGAAATATAGCTGAACCAACATTATGTAAACTCAATTCAGGCGCATGGCAGAAATAAATGCCTGTTGTTGCAGCGTGTCACCTGAAACGTTAGCGTTATCAGTCAGAGTGCAAAGGTTGAAGGGTCTTTCCGAGACAGTGAGTAACTTAAAAAACATCATTCGTTTTTTAAAGCTTGTAACATGTTTAGGGTATACTTATAGAATATATAGAAACTATAAAAAAATGTAAAAGGGATAATTTCCAAATTCTTTAATTTACCACAATATAAGTACATTCAGCACAGAGGACGTCTGTGCGGATAGATAAAATCAATGAGTATACTAGAATTAAGTTTGTCCTAGTACTACTGCCGTCGTAGAATACTACAAATCAGTAAATCACAACAATACACCAATTAAAATAACAAATAAAAATCTAAAAACAATGTGTAAAAACAATTAAAAACACCACTATTCAGCGGAGAGCAGAGATGCAGGGTTACGCAAACGATTCTTGCTCCAAATAACGAAAAAATTACAAATTAAAACCTATGAGAGTAATTCTACCGGTTTATGGTTCATTTCGAGGGAAAAAGGAATTATGCGCGCCGTCCGATTTGAAATTCCGCGCCTCCCGCTTCGGTTGACACCGTGCGCAGTTCGCCGCGGTCGCCGAGGTGATGGTACGGTACGCCGATAATCGTACTCGTACTTGTATCGTAGTCTGGAGCAGGTAGGTAGGTAGTCGCGCAAAGAGTCGACGGAACGACGATTGCCCGATGCGGTCGTACGGCCTAATATTTGCAGACCAGGCTCCAACTGACGATCTCTAACTGCCGTGATGTAGCTCAGAGGGCCTCCTCGAGGATACCCCGAAAATATCCAAGCCACCGCAGATACGGATTCCCCGGATACGATCGATCTCGAAGATGATTGCCAGAAGAAGATTCCAAGACGAAGATCCTCCATAAAAGATCCCTGCCGTAGAATTTATACATTGACGGCTATGCATCCGAGACTCTCACGAAATTGATACTGTTCAGAGACCGAATCAACCCCCAGAATTCAATCTGAAGCTTTCTCAATTATTGAGAAAGGTTTTGTTATGGAATGTTTTTTGCCTTTAGAGCCATCCCGCACAAACTGTATTGGGGGTTTGGCGGCTACTATCACACCCTTGTTGGCACAAGCCACTGAGAGGTTAATTACCTCGCCAATAACAGAAAGAACTTTGTCATAGCAGTAAGGGTAATGTACTTGATCTAATGTCGCCTTGCAGCCAGCTAGAATAGATGTAGCTGTGCAAGGGGAATTGCTACTCAGGAGACATAAATTATCCTCAGAATAGCTCCAACAGGCGAGGTTACTGGGGTCGAGGCGAGTGTATACTAAAAAGCATTAAATAAAATGTCAGCATCTCTGGCGCCCAGTCATAGAATATTATCTTCCCGTGCATTATTAAATAGATTTATTTATTATATAAATAAATACAAACGGAGCTGCCATGGAATTCACCGACCGGAGTCGGGCCCATCATAATACTATTTTTTTACACTTCTGGGGGGTGAGCAGTGGATTCCGGACTTACGAACCGGCTGTGGTAGGTTTAGGACAGCTGTCTTGCCACATGTGAGCGTTCACCTTGCCACCCATTCACTCCCCCTTCGAAGCCATAGAATTTGAGATGCGCAAATCGCAGTTTTAGATAATTTTTCTAAGAAAGAGTTGATTATTTTTCTGGAAAGGCCAAGATCTTTAAAGAGGTGAAATAGAGATTTAGCTGGCAGGCCACGAGCGCCAACTTCCACCGCGTGAAGGTGAACAGTGAAGCCGTTCCGGGTTACGGCATTTGCAAGATCATGGTATTTATTTAATTTGTACTCGTGGTCTTTTGGGATATTTGATTCCCATGGAACAGTTAATTCTACAATAAGAGCCACCTTCCGAGATAGAGAGTAAAGAGTTATATCTGGACGGAGGGCTGTGCATCCGAGACTTTCAGGGAATTTATACTGCTTAGAGACCGAATCAACCTCCAGAGTCCAATCTGTAGCTTTCTCGATTATTGAAAAAGGTTTTGTAGTTAAATGTTTTTTGCCTTTAGAGCCATCCCGCACAAACTGTATTGGGGGTTTGGAGGATACTGTCAAACCCTTGTTGGCACGAGCCACTGAGAGACTAATTACCTCGCGAATAACAGCGAGAACTTTGTCATGGCGGTAAGTGTACCGTCCTTGATCTAAGGCCACCTTGCAGCCAGCTAGAATGTGTCTAGCTGTGCAAGGGGTATTGCTACAGAGGGGACAAGAACTATCCTCGGCAAAGCTCCAACGAGCGAGGTTACTGGGGTCTGGAAGTGTATGCTGAAAGGCATTCAAATAAAATTTCAGCATCTCTGGCGTCCAGTCATAGAGCATTACCTTCCAGTGCATTGGAGGCGGAATGCAAAAGTCCCCAATTGTTGTCCAATCATTCTGGTATTGAAGGCCAATAGCATGAGCCATACTCTTGCTGTCGTAATCTCCCCGCAAAAGAGACTTCTTCAAGTCCACGTCGCTCGTGGTTGTACTGCCATACCCCAGACCAGTGCCATTCTGGCTGATTCCAGTAAGGAACTTTTTGTGGAAGTCTACGCGGGCTTGTAGATCATTTGAATCACTACGGCCACTTATTACGTGCTTCGATATTGCCGGATCTTTGGAATTGCACAGAATCGAATTTTTGGTTATTCTGGAGTTGGCGTAGAGCAGAGAGGGCAGTTTAAGCGCTAGCCCAAAATTTTTTTTTTTTGGACCTGAAGAGAGTCGAGGGGTCAGCTGGTTTGGCTAAGGACAGCCAGGATTTTAAACTAGCTGTCACCAGCGCATCTAGACGGGACAGTTGGGTTTTGGTAAAATCGTAAATAAGAAAGGGCCATGACAATAATATAATAATAATAATATAATATAATAATAATAATATTAACCCTTTGGCTACGTAACGACCAAATTTGGTTGCACATCAGAACACCGTTGACAACGACCATTGGCGGCTTGCTCCCGGAGCGCACAGTAATATTATTTTCTAATTCGAACGCATCCTAAAATCCATACCAAATATCTCATTATTACTATAGGTTCATAGACGGCCGCTAGAATAATTTCGCGCGTCATTCTGCGGATATTTCTGGAAAAATTCCTTTTTCAAACATAATTTTTTTTTTCGAGAAATCATCAATTTTTTTATTGGTTTTATGAGCTAATATCTAATTATTTTTGTGTGTAAATAAGCGAAACAAAATATTACATTTGATAGTGAATCTAATAAAGATCACGATAGTATTTAGAATTTCTAAATAGGGTTCCGTATTTTTCCATAAGACAAGTACATGTTAGAAATGAGTTTTTTTTCACTTTTTCGACTTTCTCATATTTATTCATAATTATCTAATTGTTTTACAAAATGAGATTTTAATATTCTATATACGAAATTTTAATGCGATCATTGCACAGTTATTCTTTTTATGATTGCTATAGTAGTTCCATAGTTATACTACTTTTTGTCAAGCGCGGCGATATTGCAAGAAATTCCAATAAATTGTTGTGGTCTGCCATGAAATTATGCCGCTACTCGAAGGGTTAACGTCCATCAACATTATATGTGGAAAAGTATTAGAGCATGAAAAGCTATATAATAATCAAAGAAGTCACATCTCTAACTTTCATATTTTTTTGATTTTCAGTCCGAGAAAACTTCATCCGCCCTTTGACAGTCTTCTTCTTCTTCGTGTATTTGTACTTCTTTTGGAAAATCGGTGATCCGTTCCCTATAATGAGTCCGAAGCAGGTATGTTATTTGAATTTAAATTTTAATGCTTATAAGGTTTTTTGCAATCTTTCTAAGTTTATGCTGCTAAGAGACAAGGATTATGCTTGACGCCGAGTGCTCATAGTACCCGCCCTCTTGTTCTAAGACACATTTTATGTTGTCACTATCTCCCGCGGCTACAACCATACCTCTCTTATTACAGATTTTCAGTAAATTTGTTTTCTGACGCTATCATAGCCCTTGTAGCTCTTCACAGCATAATAAATAATATTATTTTCGCTGCTCAATAAACAAATAATCACTGAGCGGTGACATTTATAGGGAACAGTTAACCCCTCACGTTGCGAGGTAAAAACTCACCTATCACTTTCGCGCGCGACACATTCGCGCAAAAAATCGACGCGAGTCAACGGCCTTGAGAAAAACGATCATAACTTTTAAACCACTAAACGGATTTAAAAAAGATAAAGAGAAAAATGATCGCATTGAAATTTGACATATAAAACATTATAACCTTATCTCGTAAAACAATTAAGATAATAATGAATAAATATTACAAAATTGGCAAACTGAAAAAACTCGCCTATAAAATCATTTCGATTTTTTTGTCACAAAATACGTAAAATATGCAAAAATTCTAATTTTGAATGCCTTTCAGCATTTTGAATGCCTTTCAGCATGCCTTTCAAAATTTTGAATGCCTTTCAGCATACACTTCCAGACCCCAGTAACCTCGCTCGTTGGAGCTTTGCCGAGGATAGTTCTTGTCCCCTCTGTAGCAATACCCCTTGCACAGCTAGACACATTCTAGCTGGCTGCAAGGTGGCCTTAGATCAAGGACGGTACACTTACCGCCATGACAAAGTTCTCGCTGTTATTCGCGAGGTAATTAGTCTCTCAGTGGCTCGTGCCAACAAGGGTTTGACAGTATCCTCCAAACCCCCAATACAGTTTGTGCGGGATGGCTCTAAAGGCAAAAAACATTTAACTACAAAACCTTTTTCAATAATCGAGCAAGCTACAGATTGGACTCTGGAGGTTGATTCGGTCTCTAAGCAGTATAAATTCCCTGAAAGTCTCGGATGCACAGCCCTCCGTCCAGATATAACTCTTTACTCTCTATCTCGGAAGGTGGCTCTTATTGTAGAATTAACTGTTCCATGGGAATCAAATATCCCAAAAGACCACGAGTACAAATTAAATAAATACCATGATCTTGCAAATGCCGTAACCCGGAACGGCTTCACTGTTCACCTTCACGCGGTGGAAGTTGGCGCTCGTGGCCTGCCAGCTAAATCTCTATTTCACCTCTTTAAAGATCTTGGCCTTTCCAGAAAAATAATCAACTCTTTCTTAGAAAAATTATCTAAAACTGCGATTTGCGCATCTCAAATTCTATGGCTTCGAAGGGGGAGTGAATGGGTGGCAAGGTGAACGCTCACATGTGGCAAGACAGCTGTCCTAAACCTACCACAGCCGGTTCGTAAGTCCGGAATCCACTGCTCACCCCCCAGAAGTGTAAAAAAATAGTATTATGATGGGCCCGACTCCGGTCGGTGAATTCCATGGCAGCTCCGTTTGTATTTATTTATATATACAGTTATGTTCTTTATTAAATGCTTTACCAAAACTATATATTTTTTTTACTTATTTGCATACAAAAATATTTATTTATTCAGCCAAGAAAAATTTTATGTATTCTCGTAAAAAAAAAATTTTTTAATTTTTAATTTGTGACTACTTATGGTATTTTTTTATATGAAATTCTTTCAAAATAACTTTATTACTACATCACACTTCTTAGAAATCACACCAGAACTTTGAGCTTTGTCTGATATTATAGAAAAATCTAAAGTTTAGAGAGTTTCCGCGTCCGAACTTAATAATAAACTTTGAATGCCCATAATATAAAATTCGTAAGATTTTTTCTATTATATTGTCTTATCATAGACTTATTATATGTCTAATAACTAATTACTATACTCCAAAGAGTCACATTTCATCGAAAAACTATGGAAAATCGCACTTTATTCTCTCATAGTAATTATCAAAAGAAGTTTCTTTGCGCGATTCAATTTACAAAACAAGATATAATTTTCAAAATACGCCTAATTATGTGATAACTTAGGATGTAAATGAAAGAATACTTATTTTGTTAGTAAATTAAAGCGACATTACGTCATATTTCGCAATATATCGGAATATTTCATAAACATTACAAAATAATAACAACCATTTTTTCGCGAGCCGTGTGTTGTTGCCAAAGTGTTTTCTTTGAAAATTCGTGAAAAACAGCAAATGCACTGTTTCAATTGACAAATCCTAATGCCTAAACTACTTAAAAATGGAAATTACTTACTTTTATCCAGTAAACACAGCACTTTTATCCACAAAACTCTGCACAACACAAACATTTCGCGGAACTACGCGGCCGCGGCGCGCTGCCCGATCGATACTGCCGTCTGACGTTTATTCTGACTTTTTAAATGGGCGATCGATATTATCGCCGCCGGCCGCCGGATTAAAGATTATTCGGCCATGTATTTCAGCCGTCAGAAAGCATAAAGTACGACGATTCGAATCGTAAATTGCATTTTTCGCAGCGGCGAGCGCGATATCCCGTATGGGATGTTTCGGTTTTCAGGCGGCCGCCATACATATCCCGAAAGGGATGTTAAGTGGCTACCGGGTTAATGTGGTTGCCAGTACACCAAAGGAGAAATTCAAATTCAAATTCAAATTCTTTATTTTACAAAAAATCATAGTATCAGTTACAAATGAATTAAACCTAACCTAACTGGATCGCACGAGACGTCCGCACTAAGGTAGGCTCAGAATCGTATAATTAGGTACTGCCTAATGCTAAATAAAAAATTTCATTGAAGAATGCCGTGAAAAATAAAATCAAGTAAAGTAACATTTTAGTAAAAAATAAAATTTCAAATAATCTAAAAAGGTATGTGATAATAATAATAATAATATATAATAATCATAAATAATAATAATCATAAATATATGGTAGGTTCATAATAATGTGTTAGGAATGTTAAAGTTAGATAGGAATAAAGCAAATTAATTTTTCGGTTTCTTTCCTTCCCTGGGTGATCAACCAGTGGGTTAGTCTTTTTTTATTTATATTTATTTTTATATTAATACCTTGAGTATAAATGCCGGGTATATCCTTAGTTTTATTGAACAACGACGAAGCCAAGTAAAGAAAATGTCTCTGTGCATGGGTACTATTCAGTTTGGGCACTATGTGGTTACTATTAGTTATCGCTCGTGTAATAATTTTATGGGTTTTGCAATTCTTTATGTTTGTGATAATAGAGTATTATCGTTTTAGCAAATGTTTGCCGTACGTCAAGAACAGAGAACTCACGAAAAAGTTGCTCAGACGGGTATCTCAACGGTTTTTTGTTGATAACTCTTAACAGCGCCTTCTGAGCTTTGTTCATATACTTGCTCTCTGAAATGTTCATATACTTGCTCTCTGAAATGTTCATATACTTGCTCTCTATCGTCTCCACGAGCTTTTCGACCTATTAAGTTCCCACGGCCTGCTACTTTGGTCAGCCTCTGACAGTTTACTCAAAATTCCTCCTCATAATACTGATTTCTACTCCTACTCTTTCTGTGTCCATGGTGCGAGACTCTGGAACGACCTCCCAGCAAATATATGTATGAAACTCGCCTTCTTTAGAATCATTCAATACTCGCCTCAAAAAGTATTACTTTTGTAAGATGTAACCAGTTCTTCAACTTCCTATCCTTAAACATTCTTAGTTTTAAATATAGTAGTTTGCATTTTATGCAGAGAACCCCCCTCCCCCCCCCCCCCCCCGGCTCTATAGGAAACAAAGTCCTTTCCAGGCTCCTTCCTACTTTTATTCGGGATGTACAGTCGATTGGCTGACACCGCACTGTGAGCAAATCGTCCAGGAGCGCCCAAAGAGCGATTCCTAGGGGAACTGGCCCATAGGTCAGGGTTCTACCCAGGCTCGCACATCCGCATGGAGGCCGCCGGATGGGTGTTAACCCGTGAGTTTGGCCGACCCTCACATATGGGTCTTAGTGGCCTAACTGCAACAGGGCCCATTAGCTCCCTAACCTATTATTATCAACAGGGTATTCTGTCAATGGAACAAGGGGTATCCAGAATCGGTGTCATAGGAGTGACAGTGATGGCAGTACTCTCTGGATTTGGCGCCGTAAATTATCCATACACATCGATGGCTATATTTATAAGGTTTGCCAGTTTATTATTAAAGCTATAGTCATGGGTTGTTTTGCAGATTTTGTAGTAGATGATGTCGTGGTAATTTAAAAAAAACCGTTGTGTCACCCCCCTTAGAGATGAAGGCGAAAATATTTGTTTTGACCCCTCACCTGAGACGATTAGGACCATTTCCAGACTGAAGTCCGTCTGTGAGTGTGTGTGTGTCTGTGTGTATTTCTCCACGATAGCGTCTAAACGCTTCATCTGATTGAGCGGAATCATACAGGCATCATTGGGTCACGGCACGAGTTGAAAAGATAATGGTTGAAATCGGTCCACCAGAGGGCGCACTAGCCATATTTCAGTCTTGCAATTCGGTACGTAGATTCCTTGTTGGACCAAAATCACATTGTGATTTCTGTGTAGAATAATCAGAGGTAATTTATTTTTTTGTCAATCCAGCAATATTTGATATAAATTAGAATGTCAGCTCTCATAGTACCATTATGTTTAAAACTTTACATATTTCGTTAATGAAAAGGAACTCAGAATTTTCAAACTCTTTTATACCAGAAATTGGGTTTCTTGCCATATTATTTACAATTATCTTTTTAAGTTGGTCCTCTCCAAGGCTTTTCATTTGCTCTGGAATCTTATTATAGTGAAACATATTTTGATGAATAAAACTGTATCGCACTTTGTTAACCCTACGAGTAGCGGCATAATTTCATGGCAGACTGCGGCAATTTATTGGAATTTCTTGCAATATCGCCGCGCTCGACAAAAAGCACTCAAACTATGGAACTACTATAGAAATCAAAAAAAGAATAACTTTGCAATGATCGCATTGAAATTTCGTAAATAAAATATTGAAATCTCATTTTGTGAAACAGATAATTATGAATAAATATGAGAAAGTCGGAAAAGTGAAAAAACTCGGCATTTCTAACTTGTACTTGTCTTACGGAAAAATACAAAACCCTATTTAGAAATTGTAAATACTATCGGGATCTTTATTAGATTCTTTATCAAAGTTAATATTTCGTTTTGCTTATTTACATACAAAATTATTTAGATATTAGCTCATAAAAACCAATAAAAATTTTGATGATTTCTCGAAAAAAAAAAATGATGATATTTGAAATGGACTCTTACCAGAAATATCTGCGAAATGATGCACGAAATTATTCTAGCGGCCGTCTATGTATGGTATGGTATGGTATGGTAATAATTAGATATTTGGTACGGATTTTAGGATGCTTTCGAATTAGAAAATAATGTTACTGTGTGCTCCGGGAGCAAGCCGCCATTATTGGTCGTTACGTAGGCAACTGTGTTCTGTTGTGCAACCAAATTTGGTCATTACGTAGCCGAAGGGTTAAGTCACTGTCGGTTTATGTGAAGATAGGATTTATTCCTCGTATCGTGATGATGAAAATCACTATTTACCGGAACTTTGGCTAGGTATCTACGATTGCACATAATATTTTAGTAGATGTCAGAAGAAAATAGAGTCATGATTCTTGATTCTACAAATAGCGACTTATAAGAACTTCTTGGTGAGACTCTATATGAACTGCGTACCGCTCTTTTCTGGAGGAGAAGAATTCTTTTTGAATTTGGTACCATTCCCCAAAACAGTAGGCCATATGTTATAAGGAGTGGAAATATGCAAAATAAACGGACTTAGATGAAAACGAATTATTGAGATGAAGACGGATATATACATTGTGTGTGTGTGTGTGTAATCCTCCACGATAGCGCCTGAGCGCTTCCTTCGATTTAGCTGAAATTTGACATGCAGGCATCATTTGGTTATGGCAAGAATTGTAAATGAAATCGGTCCACCATCGGAAATCGGAGGGCGCGATATTTTACTTTGGGCTCAAAATATTGCAGTTTGACATGAAATTCGGTATATACACAGATACATTGTTAGACCGAAATCACATTGTGAAATGTTGGTTGGAATATCTCATATACAAGCGACACAAATAATATTTAAAATCCGCCATATTTAAGTAATACTCCATCATCCTTGGAAAAATAACATTTTAACACCTGTGGAAAATACTACAAATGTACGGCGAATTGGCGCACGGGGGAAGGTCGGGTTGATGTGGGGGGGGGGGGCTTGTCTTCTTGCCGGAAAGTCTTAAGAGGCCGTGGCGGCCAAAAGCTATATGAAGCTTAATTTTGTGGCCTGGTTGTGAGAACACGAAAAAGAATTTTAAAACAAATATGCCGGATTTTAAAAACCCGATCTTTAAGCTATCATTTCGCCAAAACGAAATTGGTAAATTATTTCCATATTAATTGTAAATTATCTTTATTCTGTTACTGTTTTCCAAAAAAATAAAAACGATTCTTGAAAAATGATTCTCAATATTTGAAAAATACTATTTACACCAGCGTATAGTCTATTTGCATAGTACCAAGACAGTTTTTGGAACTTCCATACAACAAATGTAAGAAAAAATGTTTGAAATTACGTAATTTCCAGAAATGTTATGGCCAAACATATTTTTTTTCTATTTATTAAAGATACTTTTGAGTGATATAAAAAATAACACAGTGATTTTAAGTTATTTTATTATTGTAATCATATTTTTACTTTATAAAAAACTATTCATGTGATAATTTATTATATTATAATTGAAAAGCCAAATCGACTATATTAGACGACGCGCGAAGCCGAAATCGACATTCGTAATTGGCCAACGGTGGGGCGTATTCCCTTGTCGCTGCGGTATACCTATACATCTTTATGTATATATCGAAAGCGCGCGGGCGCGTGCCATTGCAAAAATATCAAAATTTTTAGTCGCGTCAACTCGGAAGGTGACACAACCGATTTTTTGCATTGGTTGAAGGGTTTCAATCATCTGCTATACTAATGTTTTTTTCTCTTTTAATAACTGATTCCAGGCCGGTAACTCAGTCCGACCTCATTTCTATAGAGAAAAAGCTTCTACAGACAATGGATATGATATTGGTGAAGAAGAAGAGGATAGCTTTGGCTAGAGCGAACAGTCTGGCCGCCCGACCGGCATTCGGCACCCCGTCTGGCGACTCCAAGAAGCGAGGTTTCTGGAATAATGTTCTGACAAGTGTGAGTGCGATGGCAAATCCCCTCGGGCAAGGATCACTTGAAAGTTAGGATCAATTTTTTTTATTAAACGTCAAAGTTAGTTCCCGGTACCATTGATTAAATAGGGTATTAGATTGATCAATGCCATGGACGTTTTCGTAACCCCTTCTGCGCCAGCTACATGCAGGTAACGGTGGTAGCATTGTCCGGCAAAACTAATAGCAATTTATTTGACCATCTATAATAAAAATGTTTTTTTATAAAAGACTGATTGATTATAGAAACCCATTATTTAACCAATGATCACAATAACAATATTCAATTAATGCCATTTATTGCATTTTTTTAACGACTGATTACATTACAGAAATAATATAGAGAGATGAAATGCCATCTATTAGCCTTATATATGAAAATTACGAGCGTAATTATTACATATTGGAACTATTACTATTCACAAGGTAATTAGCCTCTCAGTGGCTCGTGCCAACTATCCTAACCTAACAGTATCCTCCAAACCCCAATACAGAAATAATATAGAGAGCTTGCGCACAAACTGTATTGGGGGTTTGGAGGATACTGAGGAACCCTTGTTAGCACGAGCCACTGAGAGGCTAATTACCTCGCGAATAACAGCAAGGACTTTGTCGTGGCGGTAAGTGTACCGTCCTTGATCCAAGGCCACCTTGCAGCCAGCTAGAATATGTCTAGCTGTGCAAGGGGTGTTGCTACAAAGGGGACATGAACTATCGTCGGCATAGCTCCAACGAGCGAGGTTACTGGGGTCTGGAAGTATATTCTGAAAGGCATTTAAATAAAATTTCAGCATCTCTGGCATCCAGTCATACAACATTACTATCCAGTGCATTGGAGGAGGAATGCAAAAGTCTCCAATTGTCCAATCATTCTGGCATTGAAGGCCAATAGCGTGAGCCATACTATTGCTGTCGTAATCTCCCCGCAAGAGACACTTCTTCAAGTCCACATCGCTCATGGTTGCCATACGCCAGACCAGTGCCATTCTGGCTGATTCCAGTAAGGAACAAGTAATATAAATCAGTGATTAGTATCGTATGGCAACTCGATATTGAAGGGAGGAGTGGAATATAAGGACAAGCAAAGGAGACGGGAGGGGAGGGGGGTATTCATAAGTTGAGTAAATGTCTCTTTAAAGAATTTTTAAACCCGCTCAGGTTTTCAAGTGGTCTTATCGGTAAAGGCACGTAATTCCAGAGTCGGGCCGCTTCTTCCAAGTCCAATTCTTTTAGACCCACTGGCACTTTAATTGCCGTTCGCTGCACCTTTTCCATGACATCTACATCTCTGCATAAGGAGGGGTTCCTGAGCTGAGAGCCTCACTCAAGGATAGGTCTCACATATGCTTGTACATCTTTATAAACACCTCTATTGATAGATGTTGGAAAGCATTCCTTATCAGATAGAGAGTAGAATTGGCTCTTTTAGCTATTGCAACAATGTTTTTTTCCCATTTGAGATCATCACCAAGATCTTATTGTTGCTCAACTGCTTTCAATTGGGCGTTTGCCAGAGAATATTGTGTGTTTAGGCTATTTTTCCAGCTATGAAGCAGTACACATTTCTCGGTGTTCGAGGTAAGCTACCAATCTTTCATCCGCGCTTTGATCTTGTCAAGATTCTACTGAAGCTGTCCATTGCTTAGAATAGATTGTCAAAAAAAAAGAACAAAAATGGACCCAGCGCTGACCCCTTGGGTCAGTTATTATTCATTATTAATAATAATTATTAGTTATTATTTATTTACTGTATAGTATTGTTATTCAAAAATTCAAAATTCAAAATTATTTATTGAGTTCAAATTATGAGTACATTCAATTTACAAAAGTCATAACCTAACTAGGCTGCCGCCTGTTCCAAGGTAGACAATTTATTTTAATTATCCTAAGAAATCTATAATATTATATTTATATAAATAAACAAAATCATACATAATGTAACAGAACTATCTTAATTACCTAATAAAAATTCGTAGGAAAATGTCATGAAAATTGTCAATATTATTTTATTTTAAAACATGATAAAAATTAATATATATTCATATATGTATTAATAAGTATTAATATGTATTTTTAATATACAAAATAAATTCAGAAAAATTAAAATAAAATTACATTTAGAAATAATCAATTTGTATTACTACATATACTATTATGTTTTTATTATAAAGATTCAATTATTTAATAAGGTGTTCAATGTCTGCATTTGTTCAATTTAAGAGGTAGGCACCTTAACTATTTTTAAATTTATATGATATTTTAACCCTTGGAGTAAATGGGTATTTTCATGGATGCATCTGTCTCTTTTGCAGGATTTTCGGCGACATCGACCTTAAAGTACTATAACTACGAAACTACTACACCAATCATAAAAAGAACAACTGCACAATGATTGCATTGAAATTTCGAATATAGAATATTGAAATATCATTTTGTAAAACAATTAGATAATTATGAATAAATATGAGAACGTCAAAGAAGTGAAAAAAACGCGGAACCAGATCTGGTCGTATCATACTCAACGGATAATTGTTTCAGAACCAGATTTGGTCGTATCATACTCAACGGGTTAATGTCTTTAATGTTTGGTGGTAGGCAATTATAAAGTTTGGGGGCAAGATAAGAGAAACTGGATTGGCCAAAAGCGTATCTTCTGAGTGGTATTGCAAAATTTGTTTGTGTCGATCTTCTTGTTACACGAGATTGCTGGCTTTTTTCTGTTCTCCTAACTCACTCTGGAATTTAGTGAGAGTTACCAGCACAAACATTTTTCTCACACTCAACACTCTATACTCTCGGAAAAGGTCATCGGGAGAATATGGTTATTAGTCATTATTTATTATTTTATTATTTCTAGATATTCCTCAGCTAAAGCAAGAGATTGCTGGACTCGAAGAACTGAGTAAACAGCTGTTTCTGGAAGCACATGATGCTAAAAATATGAGAGAGCGGATCGAATGGTCTAAAACGTTTCAGGGAAAATATTTCAACTTTCTCGGATACTTTTTCTCACTGTACTGCATTTGGAAGATTTTTATTGTAAGTAACGATTATATTATTATTATTACCGGGTAAACAAGTAAGAAATGCGAATTTCAGACAACAGATAGTACACCAATGCAGTTTGTGCTATAAAAAATTTACACTGCGTCATTTTGTTGTGTCATCATCAAGTTCCATGTTGAATATGAGTAAAAGAAGGCAGCTCCATCTTGCGACCCTTGTACTCAAGGTAGTACGCAATAAACAGCCGCGATATCTTTACTCGATTATGACGTGGTACCGTAACCGGCATGTCCATTCAACACGGGCACGTGAACAACTTGCTATAATACCCAAGCACAAAACTACACATTTCCAGTGCAGTTTTTCGTATTATTCTGCGGTTGTATGGAATCGGTTGGGAATGGCTTTGCGATCGAAATCAATTGCAGTATTTAAGGACCACTTTAAAAGTTTATTATTAAAGGAAGATATTTAGATGTCATAATTTGATTTTATTTTAAAATAACTATTGCTAATTGGATTATTACTATTGTCTTCGTTTATTTATTAATTTGTAACCTGATTATTTAATGTTAAATATTTTGATTTTGATTATTTTTGATTTATTATATGTAGATTATTAAATTTATGTAATTACGTTATTTTCTTTTAATATCATTTTGATGTTAAATATCTTGATTTTGATTATTTCGATTTGTGTATTTATTTGATTATGATTATTTGGATTTTTTGTTTTAAGATTTATTTCATTTGGTTATTTTATTTTAAAAATCATATACCTATGTATCAATAATTAATAGGTGTGTCCTGAAAACCAGGATAAGAGATATCCTGAGGATACTAGTGATGGGCGTGATTCTCAATTTTAAATCACGCAACGATCACGTTACTGGTATTTTATCACGCGTGATAATAACTGCTACTCGTGATTTTCGTGATTGTACTGAAATGTACTGTGAAACGTTAAGTACCAAAGTTTTGTCAATGTGATAACTGATAACAGAAACGCGCATTATATTTGCTTTATATTTATTAGTAATTAGAAGAATTAAAATTCAGAAAGATTAACTCTTTCGCTCTTTTGGCGCTAAGCCGAGTTCGTCTTTCTGAAATAATGTAGCCAGCTTTCGAAAAAACCCTTTCCACAAGGCACGCTTGTCGCTACTACATGCGGCGACGGCTCATTCATAAACGTACGAAATGAACGCGCCACTCATCGTCTAGCCGGCGCGGGCGTTCGCAAGAACGAACGGCCGATCACTGACATTCACTGATCGGTCGCGTTCGTAGCCAACGACGATATGCAATAACTGACTCATTCGTGAACGTACGAAATGAACGCGCTAAGAATGAACGAAACCAAGTGAACGGTTCAATTCGGCGCTCACCGCTCATCGTTCAGTGACGCGGTCGTTCACGACGTTCACCAGAACGGCCAATCACTGATTAGTGATCGGTCGCGTCGTAGCGGCGCCGAGCGATGGCAACGCGGTGCCGTGATTCAAATAGCATGTTCTTTCAAATTCTCGTAACGCGTTCTTCGTGATTGCAAATATCACACGTTATTGTTATTGCTATTCGTGATCACACCCATCACTAGAGGATACCCCTAATTTGCAGCGTTTGTAGCTTTATTTCATAGTCTTTGTCTATTTATAGTTTTAATTTTTAATCTGTGTGTTCTTGTTTTTTTTTTGTATATGTTTTTTATAACAGCTGCAAATAAATAAATAAATAAATAAGTGTCAGACGCGCACGAGTGATTATATGGAAAAGTGTGTGCATATTGTTGTACGTTTTTTATATGTACATATACATATAAAAACGTCATAGTATGGTTGGTTGTAAGAGATTGTCATAAGACGATAAAACCACCGATTGTGAAATTTCACAATAAAGAGTCGAAACCTACCAGAATCTGCAACTTATGCTGATATTTACTCTCACCATAACTGTAGCTCCCTTTTATGCGGATCCCCAATAAATCTGTCAAAGTCTATAATCTACTCACTACCACTATTAAACAACTTGGGTTGTCGACTACAGCGGGCGAACCCGTCACCTCAGGAAGTTTTAACGATTAGTCGTTCTATCTCCCTGGAAGTGAACGTAGAAGACTTGGGGACAAAACAGTCCACCGTCTAGCTACGCCACAAACTCGTAAGAGGCCAACGCCTTAACCGCGAGATAGCCAGGAATGTTACCTGGCGGGCCGACACTCACGTCCAATTGTGACCAGATTACTCCGGTCTCCCGATTGGTTACGAGTTCGAGGTCGCTTGCGCGGTCCTCTCCCTTACGAAGCGGTGAAACGGTGTTTACCGAATCTGTCGCGGACCACAGCGTCCTTTGCCCGGCTCTTCACCCAGGATCGGGTAGCCAATGGTCGTTTCAAGAGCAGTCGCCGTAAGGTCCGCAACCACCCCCGCTCTATAGGAAACAGTACTGCTTCCAGACTCCCCCGACTGTTAGTCAGAGTGCACAGTCGATTGGCTTACGCCGCACGGTGCGCAGACCGTCCAGGTGCGCCAGAAGTTTGATTCCCAGGGGAAACTGACCATAAGGCCAGAGTCCACCCAGGCTCGCACTTCACGCGTGGAGGCCGTCGGATAGGTGTTGACCCGTGAGTATCACCGACCCTGAACCGACTGGGTCTTCGTGGCCAACTCAGCAAGGGCCGATTAACCCCCACTGTTAAACAGCTGGGGGACGTAAAATTAAAAATATGCTGACATTAAGAAGATGCTGACAGGCCACCCTTTGTATGATCTGACCGAATTCAAGGGCCGTGACTTTAAAAACATTGTATATTCACGAATGTGTTGTCTGACTATATTGCTTTCATATTGCATAAAGCAAAAGGTATTGAAAACGGCATCTATACAAGTCAAGAAAACGGCATATATATAGATTTTTTTGATTATTTTTGACAGTTTTAAATACATTTTTTGGATTTATTCTTAGTATTTTATTTTGACTGTTTATATAACCTACAATTCACAATTATTATTATTCTTTGTTATGATACAAAACCATTATATTTTCTATTTGTCTTTAAAATAGGTAATACACTTTAACTAGTTTCATGCAAAAAGCTTATAATAACTACCTGTTACTATAAATAAAATACAAACGGAGCTGCCATGGAATTCACCGACCGAAGTCGGGCCCATCATAATACTATTTTTTACACTTCTGGGGGGTGAGCAGTGGATTCCGGACTAACGACCGGCTGTGGTAGGTTTAGGACAGCTGTCTTGCCACATGTGAGCGTTCACCTTACCACCCATTCACTCCCCCTTCGAAGCCATAGAATTTGAGATGCGGAAATCGCGGTTTTAGATAATTTTTCTAGAAAGGAGTTGATTATTTTCTTGGAGAGACCAAGATCTTTAAAAAGGTGATACAAAGATTTAGCTGGCAGGCCACGAGCGCCTACTTCCACCGCGTGAAGGTGAACAGTGAAGCCGTTCCGGGTTACGGCATTTGCTAAATCATGGTATTTATTTAACCCCTCAGGCCCCGATTGGCCGATATCGGCCACAACACGATTCAGCGTGACGCCCCCGTTTTAATTTAATTTTAAGTTAATTTGTTTGAATTTATTATGTTTTATTATGTTAATATGTTTCATTTTAATTTTGGGTACAGTGGTTTGGCAGTAATTTATGTTTTGGTGAGACAGTGTCGTAATTCAATTTTTTAACTATTTTTTACTAAAATTTTTTGGGACAGCAACTTGTCAATCGGCTGAGGGGCCGAGGCCTGAAGGGTTAATTTGTAATCGTGGTCTTTTGGGATATTTCATTTCCATGGAACAGTTAATTCTACGATAAGGGCCATCTTCCAAGATAGAGAGTAAAGAGTTATATTTGTATTTTACTATACGTATAGTATATTGTAACATCTCTGAGAGCGGTAAATTCGCCAATTGGATAGTAATGTAGGCTTCGAAGGGGGAGTGAATGGGTGGTAAGGTAAACGCTCACATGTGACAAGACAGCTGTCCTAAACCTACCACAGCCGGTCGTTAGTCTGGAATCCACCGTTCATCTCCCAGAAGTGTAATAATAGTATATGATGGGTCCGACTTCGGTCGGTGAATTCCATGGCAGCTCCGTTTGTATTTTATTTTTTATTTATATAATGCAATGTGATGTGACCTTTTCAATTCCAGTCGACCATAAATATTGTCTTTGACCGAGTGGGCAAGAAGGATCCGGTAACCCGAGGCATAGAAATTGCTGTACATTGGATGGGTTTCGAAATAGACGTATCTTTTTGGTCGCAGCACGTCTCCTTTATCCTTATAGGCTGCATAGTAGTAACGAGTATACGAGGATTGCTCCTCACATTAACTAAGGTATAATTTATGTTTTGTTATTATGAGAGAGTATTGACTTTTACAGGGTTGCGAAGGGAAACGGGAAATTTTGAACGTTAGAGTTGGCAACACTAGGGTCGATAATTATTCAAAACTGATGTGTAGTTGTTGTGAACGCATTACCATTTAGTAATCATGGAGCATTGGAGTGGTGCAGAACGACCTGTTACCGTGAAAGCATTTTACAAGCAGGGTGATAAAATGAGTGCTGCGCAAAGGCAGTGGCGGATTTGCAGTCTTGGCCGCCCTAGGCCCCATGCCATGTATCAGGTACCAGCCGCCCCTTTCTTAGCACCCATCATATAGACTACATAATGAATATAATTTTTTGACAACTTTTATCGAAATCGATTCAACATCAATAAGTATAATAGCTGCTAGTTTGTATTTTTTCGAGGATTCAGGGATAATGGAGAATGTTCACTAATTTTTATTTTTAGCTCTCCGTATTGTCTTCTAAATATAAGAAAATCGTGTGAAAAAATTATTTCGATACGTCCATTAGTTTTCGAGATATGGAATTTTAAATATAGATGCGCAACGCTAGTTTCTTCCGCCGGCGCTCGCTGCGTGTGACGTCATAGTTCAACACTCGCTCAGTCCGTCGCACGCCACCGTACGGTTTACAAGGTTTCATTAGAAGATTACGCTAATATCTTTTGAAATGTCTATTCCAAATAGTAGAAAATTGTGTTTTGTGCCAAAATGTAAAACCACAACCACCAATGAATCGAGAAAGTTGTTTTTTCTTGTTCCAATGGATGCCAAAATGCGAAAAATGTTTAATACATGTGTCCGTTTCACTGTATTCGCAATAAGTCAAATTATTTTAGTAAAATTTTATTAAAAAGAATAATTAGGTATGTAGGTATTAACATTTCACTATTTATTACACAAAACTTAAAAGATTATATGGCATTCGTTAAATTAGATTTCAAAATAGCTATGTTAAGCGGCCGACAGGTATATTAACTTACTTTTGCATTATTACTCCTTGCATTTCGGCGGCAAAAAAATCACTATTATTCGAAAAATAATGGGCAACCATAAATCCATCTATTTTAGGTAGATTATCCGATTGCCCTTTTTCAAATCCTTCGTCCATTGTACTGCATTTAATTAATTGAATACACTCTATGAACGTAACAGTATAATGCTCGGACGAAACCAAACAAAATGAAATCCATTGACGAGTAGATTTCGTTAATTCATAGAAAAATACACAGTGCAACCGCTGACAACCGGCAGTCCTCTAATAACGAGAGCGCGCGAGCGATCGGAGTGTTGGAAAATGACATCACACAGTAGCCGGCCGCCCGAGCGCCGGATTCGATATTTACAGGGTTTTAAATGTGTGCAAAACAGAAACTACTGGGCATTTTTGAATGAAACAAAAACTAATGTATTTGTATACATATAAGCTCTAATATGACGAAGTTCCAAGCGAATTTGCAGACCCAGTAACAGTCTCCATTGCACATTTAAATAAAACGTTTCAAACGGTGTTATGTTTTATTTATTTGAATAACAAAAGGATATTCTCATACAAGATATAATAAGTATTTTAAAATGTGTTACAAAACTCGTCTGCACTTAAGTGCAGCCAAATCATTATTTAAATCTTCGCAATCCAATTTCCTTAACCCCTCAAATGTGAGGCGTCCCTTAAGGGATGCCTTGGCAAAATGTATACAAAATGTATATAAATTTATATAAATATAAATGTAAATGTGCGCCGCTTTATAGTAATCCGCTCTATAGTAATGCTATAGCTCTATAGTAAACCCCGCTCTATGTAAATGTAAATGTAAATGTAAATATAAATTTATATACATTTTGCCGTAGGCAACCCGAGCTAATCGCCATTCATTTGAGGGGTTAAAAGATCAGCTTCTATGTTAAGCAAAGCAAGATCGTTTAACCTTTGCTCCGTCATTGTTGTGCGTAAATAATTTTTAACTCGTCGAAAACAAGAAAACGATCGTTCTCCACAACAGTTACCGGCGGCAGTACACACACAGGCGTAGAGCAATATCTACGTTTGGGTAAATGGTTTGAAGACCTTCAGTTCGTAACCATTTCAACAAACTGACAGCACTGTTCAAGTCTTCATTTTTTATTCTGCAGTGAGCGCGAAAATAGAGGCATTCTTCTGAAAATTTGTCTTCTAAGTCAGTAGAATAAACCATTTTGCAACGCTTTGGCGTTTTCTTCGACTTCTAACGCGCTTATTTTCGTCAGGCTAGTAATAAAATTAATATTATTCTTAAATCACCTATCGCTTTAGCGATAAGTCCGCCATTTGTGCATAATAAATAAAATAAAATACAAACGGAGCTGCCATGGAATTCACCGACTGGAGTCGGGCCCATCATAATACTATTTTTTTTTTTTTTTTTTTACACTTCTTGGGGGTGAGCAGTGGATTCCGGACTTACGAACCGGCTGTGGTAGGTTTAGGACAGCTGTCTTGCCACATGTGAGCGTTCACCTTACCACCCATTCACTCCCCCTTCGAAGCCATAGAATTTGAGATGCAGAAATCGCGGTTTTAGATAATTTTTCTAGAAAGGAGTTGATTATTTTCCTGGAGAGACCAAGATCTTTAAAAAAGGTGACACAAAGATTTAGCTGGCAGGCCACGAGCGCCTACTTCCACCGCGTGAAGGTGAACAGTGAAGCCGTTCCGGGTGACCGCATTTGCGAGGTCATGGTATTTATTTAATTTGTACTCGTGGTCTTTTGGGATATTTGATTCCCATGGAACAGTTAATTCTACGATGAGGGCCATCTTCCGAGATAGAGAGTAAAGAGTTATATCTGGACGCAGGGCTGTGCATCCGAGACTTTCAGGGAATTTATACTGCTTAGTAGAGACCGAATCGACCTCCATAATCCAATCTGAAGCTTTCTCGATTATTGAGAAAGGTTTTGCAGTGAGATGTTTTTTGCCTTTAGAGCCAACCCGCACAAACTGTATTGGGGGTTTGGAGGATACTGTGGAACCCTTGTTGGCACGAGGTCTTTTTTATAAAACCAACGTAATATTCATTAAGTTATGTGCACAATAAAGTTATTCTATTCTATATAAATAAATAAATAAATACAAACGGAGCTGCCATGGAATTCACCGACCGGAGTCGGGCCCATCATAATACTATTTTTTTTACACTTCTGGGGGGTGAGCAGTGGATTCCGGACTTACGAACCGGCTGTGGTAGGTTTAGGACAGCTGTCTTGCCACATGTGAGCGTTCACCTTGCCACCCATTCACTCCCCCTTCGAAGCCATAGAATTTGAGATGCGCAAATCGCAGTTTTAGATAATTTTTCTAAGAAAGAGTTGATTATTTTTCTGGAAAGGCCAAGATCTTTAAAGAGGTGAAATAGAGATTTAGCTGGCAGGCCACGAGCGCCAACTTCCACCGCGTGAAGGTGAACAGTGAAGCCGTTCCGGGTTACGGCATTTGCAAGATCATGGTATTTATTTAATTTGTACTCGTGGTCTTTTGGGATATTTGATTCCCATGGAACAGTTAATTCTACGATAAGAGCCACCTTCCGAGATAGAGAGTAAAGAGTTATATCTGGACGGAGGGCTGTGCATCCGAGACTTTCAGGGAATTTATACTGCTTAGAGACCGAATCAACCTCCAGAATCCAATCTGTAGCTTTCTCGATTATTGAGAAAGGTTTTGTAGTTAAATGTTTTTTGCCTTTAGAGCCATCCCGCACAAACTGTATTGGGGGTTTGGAGGATACTGTCAAACCCTTGTTGGCACGAGCCACTGAGAGACTAATTACCTCGCGAATAACAGCGAGAACTTTGTCATGGCGGTAAGTGTACCGTCCTTGATATAAGGCCACCTTGCAGCCAGCTAGAATGTGCCTAGCTGTGCAAGGGGTATTGCTACAGAGGGCACAAGAACTATCCTCGGCAAAGCTCCAACGAGCGAGGTTACTGGGGTCTGGAAGTGTATGCTGAAAGGCATTCAAATAAAATTTCAGCATCTCTGGCGTCCAGTCATAGAGCATTACCTTCCAGTGCATTGGAGGCGGAATGCAAAAGTCACCAATTGTTGTCCAATCATTCTGGCATTGAAGGCCAATAGCATGAGCCATACTCTTGCTGTCGTAATCTCCCCGCAAAAGAGACTTCTTCAAGTCCACGTCGCTCGTGGTTATACTGCCATACCCCAGACCAGTGCCATTCTGGCTGATTCCAGTAAGGAACCTTTTGTGGAAGTCTACGCGGGCTTGTAGTTCATTTGAATCACTACAGCCACTTATTACGTGCTTCGATATTGCCGGATCTTTGGAATTGCACAGAATCGAATTTTTGGTTATTCTGGAGTTGGCGTAGAGCAGAGAGGGCAGTTTAAGCGCTAGCCCAAAATTTTGTTTGGACCTGAAGAGAGTCGAGGGGTCAGCTGGTTTGGCTAAGGACAGCCAGGATTTTAAACTAGCTGTCACCAGTGCATCTAGACGGGACAGATGGGTTTTTGGTAAAATCGTAAATAAGAAAGGGCCATGACAAATGTGACGTTAGATAATTGTCATAGATCCAGGCCTTACGAGGGCCAGAAATTAGCAAGGCATCTATTTTCGCCAGGCAACTTTTGAAATGCTCTATAACATGATCGCCCGAGACGTCTTTTCCCTGACGGGTGATTTTTCTGCCGAGGAATTTGAAATGATTGTTTGGGTCTATAAGGGAGATATTAGAGCCCTTATAGACCAATTTGGGGTCATAGGATGTAAATTTTGTGCCCATGCGGGCGAGTCCAAGGCAAAAACATTTGGAGGGCTTCACTTTTATACAGCCTGACCAGTCGCAGAAAAGCTCCACTTTCTGTAATAGCAGGGAAAGCTGCTTGGGGCTTCTGGTAATGAAAGTTTGGTCGTCGGCAAAAGCGAGGCACGACGAGGTGTATTGGCCGTCTGTTTTAAAACGGTAGCCCCACTTCCTGTCAAACTGGCTCAGGCTTTCCAGAAGTATATTAAAAACTATATTAAAAATCGTCGGGGAGAGGCAACAGCCCTGAAATAGTCCAATTGAATATGGTATAGAGCGGGTAGTCCATTCTTGCGTTTTAACATGGAAAGTCAGACAGTTGTAGTAGGAGGCTACAATGTCACGCACGACTGGTGGGAAGTTGTACCAGCGGAGTGCAAAGTGGAGGAGACTGTGTCGGACTGACCCAAAGGCATTCTCTAGGTCAAGTCAGCATACATTGATTTGGCGTTCGTGCTGTCTCGCATCCTTGATGGCAGCAGCCAGGAGAGAGTTGTGCTCGAGGCAGCCCGAGACGCCGCGCATGAAGCCTTTTTGAACTGATACTCCAAGGTACTCATTCCGGTGCATGAATTCGCTCATCCTCGTGTGGACTATGCTAAAAAAGATTTTGGCCACAGTGTCTGTGAGAGCAATGGGCCGAGCGTCCTTTGGTCCGGTGCAAACTGGGACCTTCGGAATTAAGATGACTGTCGCTCGGCCAAAATTCTGTGGGACTACACCGCTATTCCATATATTTCGGAAGATGGATCCTAAATATTGCAGAAGGCAGGGGCATTTTTTGTATACTAAATAGGGAATACCATCGGGACCCGGAGTAGAGCCCGACGGCTTCCTCTTTACTTGATTAAGAATCTCATCTAGTGATGGAGGTTGAGAAGCAAAAGCTACCGTAGGCAGGGGCGGAGGTGTAATGCCCGGCGGAGGGCTGTAATTATGGAGCCGCATTGGGTCCTCATACGTGGTCGAAAAGTATTCCGTGGCCATATCTTCCGGGATTTGGATTTTTCCCTTGGCGGCAGACAAAACCGTTTTGCTGTAGTTAAAACGGTTTTTGTCGAACCGGGCTTCCTCTTTGGATTTGAGAAATGCTGCCTTGCGCTTGTCGTTTTGCGTTGCTACGCTCTGTATGAGTTTTAGTATAGAGCGGTACGCGCGCGAGAAGTTGTGGCAGAGGGCTTTATCCCCGGCTTTCTTGGCTTCACGTAACTGGCGACGAAGTAGCCGCTTTTGCCTACGGAGCTTTGCCTTAAATGCGTTTTCTCTGTGAACCGGGTCGACATGGGTAGATTTTGGGTAAACACCCGAGAAGTATTCATGGACCGCCACCTGGAAGGATGACAGCTGGACGCTGGCAGGGGCATTACGGTTCACAGAGTGGTCAAGAATAGAAGTTAAATTATTATTATGAAATTCCCAGTCCTCTTTCGCAAGTGAAGGGAATTTTAGAGGAGGGAAGGATACGATTTGCGCGGGTAGAGGAGACCGGTCGGGTGACAAACTGCGGGCAGATGTGGAGTCAAGGGACATGTGAGGTTCAACTCTGTCCGTGACTCCTTGCGACGGTTTAAGACACTGACTTGCAGCGTCGCTATCATCGTGCCCAGCAATGTGTTTATTTAACCATGCTAATCGTTTATATTGTTTCCCGCAGATAAGGCAAGCAAGGTCCGGTGTCGTTTTAGCCGTGTCGTTGTTTGGGGTTTCTACTGGGGTAGCGGGAATTCTCCCCCCCTGATAGGCCGCTTGGGGGCATATTTCCTTTTTTTTTCTTTTTTGCTTTATAAATAATCGGGTCTGGCTTGCAAGGCCATCGACCCGATGCGTTCTTTCACGCCGTCCACCGTCTCTCCGGCTGTCACAACTCTTTCGTTGTTGTCATCCTGATGATCAGGGGGTTTACAATAAATACAAACGGAGCTGCCATGGAATTCACCGACCGGAGTCGGGCCCATCATAATACTATTTTTTTTACACTTCTGGGGGGTGAGCAGTGGATTCCGGACTTACGAACCGGCTGTGGTTATTCTATACTTATATGTATGAAATAACTTATACGTTCATTTTATATGTACGCAATGTACGTGAGCCTTTAGATATCTAGGTACTTTGAGTTATTTCTTGTTATCATGAGTGTTTTTTTGCCAAGATTGGCCGCCCCTAATATCTGGCCACCCTAGGCCCGGGCCTACTGGGCCTTAGGGCAAATCCGCCACTGTGCAAAGGGTATTTCGACATTTGGAGATGTCGACTACAACAGGCGAACCCGTCACCTCAGGAAGTTTAAACGATATTGATCGTTCTGTCTCCCATTAGGTGAGCGTAGAAGACTTTGGTACGATACAAATCTACCATGCACCAAAGCCACGAACCCACCAGAGCCCAACGCCTTACGGCGAGGCACTAGGAAGGTAACCCAGTGGGGCCACCTCGCCCACTGGGTACCACTTTTGCCAAGATATCTCCGTCTGGAATTAACCTTCAGGATACCTCCGTCCTCTCGACTGGTTACCGGAACAAAGTCGCTTGCGTAGCCTCTACCTGTTGTATTGCAGTGGTAACTCAATATGAATTTATCGCGGACCTTGGCGTCCTTTGCCCGTGTTACTGCTCGGGATCGGGTGACCCATAGGTCGTTTCAAGAGTGGCATGACAACTGATCAACATCCGCCCCCATTACTTAACCCCTTGAGTATGATACGACCAAATCTGGTTCTGAAACAATTATCCGTTGAGTATGATACGACCAGATCTGGTTCCGCGTTTTTTTCACTTCTTTGACCTCATATTTATTCATAATTATCTAATTGTTTTACAAAATGATATTTCAATATTCTATATTCGAAATTTCAATGCAATCATTGTGCAGTTGTTCTTTTTATGATTGGTGTAGTAGTTTCGTAGTTATAGTACTTTAAGGTCGATGTCGCCGAAAATCCTGCAAAAGAGACAGATGCATCCATGAAAATACCCATTTACTCCAAGGGTTAAGAGACAGTATATTTCCATAGTCTCCACACGCTTTGAGTAATTAGTCAGAGTGCTCAACAGATTGGTTGATGCCGCACGGTGTGCAATCCGTCCAGTAGCGTCGGAGGGAAATCCCCAGGGCAAATTTTTGCTCTATTGATAATGTAATTATACCCTTTTCTGACCATAATGCTCAGATGATCCACTTAGAATCAAATTTGACGAACCCAAATAGTAAGCATGTGTGGAAAAGACAATTCGGCTTTAACGCTATTAACTCATTTATTAGACTATTAAATAAAGAATGCTTTACTACTGATTCATCAGACCCAAATTCTGACTATGACAATTTTATAAAAGTTTTTAATCGTCATTTTGAAGCTTGCTTTCCCTCGAAATACAGACTAGTGTCAACAAAAGGCGGTACGCCTTCTTGGATTGATAATGAGCTTAGAAACGATCTAGGAAAACTTCAAATTCTACAGGATAATTTAAATCAAAACACAAATTCATTACTTAAGGACTATTATACGAACTGTAAACAAAAATATGACAAAGCAGTAGTAGCGGCTAAGAAAAATACTATAGAAGAAGAGATTAAGCAGTCAAATAACAAAACCAAAACTATGTGGAGTATCATCAATAGAGAGGGGAGAAATATTTCAAGTAAGGCAAATGAACCTATTCAATTACTTCACAATGGTTCTAAAGTCTCTGATCCTACAGAAACGGCAAATATACTCAATGAATATTTTACAAACGCTGTTAAACGAATGACAAATTCTCCTAGTTTACCCTCTTCAACAATTGTAGGTGAGATACCAGCATCAATACTGTTGCATCCTATAACTTCCATTGAATTTGATAAGGCCTTGAATGGCATTAAAACAAAAACATCAATGGATATCTGGGCACACTCGATTAAATTAATAAAGAATATAGCACCAACGATTTCCAACACCTTGAGGTCTATTTTTAATAATTGTATGAAACAAGGTGTGTTCCCAAATTTAATGAAAATAGCAAAGATAGTACCAGTCTTTAAAAAAGGGAACAAAACTGATCCTGAAAATTACAGGCCAATTTCACTGCTTCCAGCATTCTCCAAAATTTTCGAAAAAATTTTATTTAACAGGCTATATCTATTCGCAAATAAATTCGATATACTAAATAAATATCAATATGGTTTTAGGAAGAACATGTCCACCACCTCGGCGATTTCGGAGATGGTAAATTTCATTACCGACACTTTTGAAAATTCTTCCCAACCCGTGGCAGTTTTTTGTGATCTATCCAAAGCGTTTGATTCGGTTGACCACGAAATACTGCTCAATAAATTAAACAGTTATGGGATTCGGGGCAAAGCCAATAACATGATGAAATCCTACTTAACAGGCAGGTCACAGGTAGTAGAAATAGATGGATTTAGATCTACACCTCAACCGATAACCTGCGGAGTTCCCCAGGGATCGATTCTTGGTCCATTATTATTTTTATTTTTCATTAATGATATAGGCAATTGCTTGCCCGCCTACACCAAAACCTTGCTCTATGCGGATGATACAAGTTTCCTGTTTCACGATAACAATCTTAACGACCTAATGACCAATGCCAATCATGCGTTAAACCTAGCAAGTTCATGGTTCACAGAGAATAATCTCTTGCTGAATGCAAAAAAAACCGTAACTATGCACTTCTCCTCAAAATATAAATCGTCTGCTATACCATTCAATATAACTCTAAACAACAGTACTCTAGAATTAAGCAAATCGACAAAGTTCCTAGGTATCATGATCGATCATCATCTTAGCTGGAACATCCATATTAATGAACTATGTAGTGCGCTTTCTTCGGCAATATATGCAATAAAAAAGATTAAATTCTTAGCTGGTGAAATTGCTGCAATAACTGCGTATCATGCCTGTTTCCATTCTAAAATGACTTATGGTATACTGATATGGGGGAATGCCACAGACAGTTCTAGGGTTTTCATTTTACAGAAAAGTGCATTGAGAGCAATTGCAGGAGTATCCCGTGACACGCACTGCGAACCATATTTTCTTAAGTACAAAATACTGACTTTTACGTCTGAATATATTTTACAATGTCTACTATATGCTAAATCAAATATTAACGAACAAGAGGTAAACGGGAATATGCACTCCCACAATACACGCAGACGTGATGACGTTATCCTGCCTAAAGTACGCCTTACGCAGACACAAAAGTCCTTTGGATATTTGAGCTATAAGCTCTTTAACCAGCTACCACTCTCCACAAGGAAGATGGAAACAAAGGCGTTTAAAAGATTTATAAAACAAAAGCTGCAATCCACACATGCTTTCTATAAGCTGGGTGATTTTTTTGAGCATGCCAATTCTTTGAAATGGGAATAACATTAATATGTAACTTTCAGGTACCTCATTTTAGTTTTTATTATTTAATTATAATATTATGAATTTAATATTTAATATGTAGATTACAATGTGTAATGTAACATACCTGATCATATACATACGTTGTTTTTTTCCAATTTTGTTTCGATACTTCCAATTGTGTGATTATTTTTTGTATAAAGTGCTTGATGACTATTAATATTCTTATAATAATAATCTATTTTATATGTATACTCATGTACATGGATTCAGCTCTATTATTTCTTTTTAAAAAAAATATTTGTCTGTCGTGTAAAGCCGATTTTAGTCAATGCTATTGTTGAATTAATATTTATGCTTAAATAGTTTTATATCTACATATAAACTGACGAATTCTAATATGCGATAATTAGCTTTAATTCCTAATTCATGCTGTTATTGTATATTTTGAATAAATAAACTGAATACTGAATACTGAAATACTGAAATTAATATAATAATATATTATGTATATATTAATAGTATATCATATCATATTTTTATTAATATTATTTCATATTTTTTAGCACTGCTTTTATAATTGTATTTATATATTATATTAAATTATAAATATGTTTATACCATATATCATTTATTATTTATTGAAATCGTATTTACGTATATGTGTATTTGCCATATTGTATTACCTACAAAGTATTATTCGTACACATTTAGTGTTTTGATTTGTATTATAATGTTATTTATTTATTATTATATATTATTCAATCTTAATAAGGTACTTTCATTAATTATAAAGATAAATAGTTATTTTACGTTAATTAGGCTATTTGTTACATAAGTTGTATTACTTATTTTAATTACTCTGACCCGCCTAGATATGGGACAGTTTAGTCCTAGTTAGGTGGGCAATTAGCATTAGCTGCATTTCGGTGTTCAATTTTTCCGAGTTACTTATAACATTGATAACAATGGGGCTAAATGTACAAAAATGAAATGAATAAAGTATTAAACCTAAAAAAAAAAAAAAAACGATTCACTAGCGGTGAGGCCTGGGACACTTGAGTCCTTCCCGGGGTAGTCCCTCACTCGAGGAGGCTACTGAATCATGAGTTGGGCTGGCCCGAGAACACATAGGATCTTATGGCCTAAGCTGTATTTTAACATATATAACAGGGTATTTTAACGTATAGAGTTGTCAACTACAACAGGCGAACCCGTCACCTCAGGAAGTTTTAACGATTAGTCATTCTTTCTCCCGTAAAGTGAACGCAGAAGACTTGGACAAAACAATCCACCGCCAAGCTCTGCCACATGCCCGCAAGAGGCCAACGCCTTAACCGCGAGATAGCCAGGAGTGTTACCCAGCGGGCTTACACTCTAGCCCTTGCATCCAATTGCAATCCATTTTTTTTTGTTTTCAGTTTTTCTACAAAATATCTTCCTCGAAGTCTTCTAATATAATAGTATTGATACTGGCTCAAATCATGGGCATGTACTTTTGTTCGAGTGTCTTACTTATGAGGATGAACATGCCATTGGAATATAGGTGAGTTTTAATCATGAATTTTACTTTACTGGTCTATCAACCGACAAAGGGACAACCGTATTTAGTAGAGGTGTCATAATTCAATTTTTTTACTAATTTTTACTAAAAATTTTTGGGACATCAACTTGTCAATCGGCTGAGGGGCCGAGGCCTGAAGGGTTAAGCTTAAACGATGTTTATTCTCACATTATTTTTTATCCTTTTGAAAGCCAGCTTTCGTAAAAATGCAAAAACGGCATCGCAACTTTTTGGGTGATTTGCTATATAAATACTAACAATATATTTTTTAAATTAATATACTCTTAATACTTAATAATTTATCTTTATATTCATTATATTATATTTATTTTATTTTATTTATTTATTGACAAGAAAATGTATAGAAAATGTTTTTATACAATGATTATGCCTCACTCCTAACTAGGCAGTGCCTGATCCAAGGAAAATTACAATTTTATATTATATTTAAAAAGAAAAAAAAAGTTTTATGAAAAAGATGGTAAGAAATTGTTATAGTAAATTTACAAATAAAAATATAAAAAATAAAATAAAGTACAAAAAAGAATTATTCAAAAATCTAAATAATCATTGAATAATAAAAGTAGTGGAAAATTCTTACAAAATGAATCCAAATACAAAATAATATTTTATAGTATAAAAAGCTCTTGTTTACATATAGACCAATATATTGTTATGTGTGAGTGTGTGTGTGCGTGTGTGTGTGTGTGTGTGTTGCTATTTTTGAAATGTCATGATACATTCAGTTTCTATTATTCCTTTACTAATTAACCACTTTATGCGACTTTTTCAAGAACTTCTATATATTATACTAGCTGACCCGGCGAACTTCGTACTGCCTAACGGTCAATGAATGTCGTGTTACAGATTACCTGAACTTAATTTATGATTTTATGGAAGTAATACAATGAATACAAAATAAATATTATGTTTACTACTTTATTAAACCATTAGCGCCGGAATTATATATTTTTTTAAATCTCGAAAAAGAAACAATTATTCTTAACCCTTCAGGCCCCGCGACTGCGATATCGCAGTCAAACTGAGGGTTAACCGCGAGTCGCGAGGCCTGAAGGGTTAAACTAAAAGGTGTCAGGGAGGTAAATATATTTTTATTATATTTTATTTTAATGTAATTTTCGAGATATAAGACGTTGCCATATGGCAACGCTAGGCGCTTACACTGCCTAGTTTTTGCAATATGGTCCAATGAGAAAGTAGGTTTGTATGTAAATAAATACGAACGTTTAACTGCGGCCATTTTCATTTATTGTAGGTAATAATAACATTTAAATGATTAAATAAGACTAACGAGTATGAAATGGAATAAAACAATCAATACACATTCCAACATTACATTTTGCGCAAATGGTTCTCACAATAGACTTGCAGTACTTGCGACCGCACCTTTTCTTTTTCTTTTCCTCCGAATGCTTCACGTAATAATTAATTCTGTCATATCTTATTGCATCAGATACTCTACTATCTGATGACCCCAATGCAGTAGATGGTCTTCCTCCTCCTTTTGGTAGGACCTGATATCTCTGTAGGTAAGCATTGGCTATTTCCCGCGTAAAATCGAGTTGCGGTATATTCTCTCTCTTCGATTTATTGTATAATATCCAGCTGTTTTGCATTGACTCGTCCAGCATCCATGTAAACAATGGCCAATACCATTTCTTTCCTCGGACACCAATTCGATAGCAGGCCACATTTTGATCCTTTTGATCAGTACCCCCCATCGATTTATTGTAGTTTGCGATCAGCTTGGGTCGTTGGACCATAATATGTCTCTTGTCTTTTTGCGAAAACCTTTTGATTTGGCTTACGGGTTGTGTGCCGCATGAAGATGAGAGCACCGTAACCACCGAATTGTCCATCCAGCGGACATATAAAAGCCCGTCTCTCTTATCCAAAGCACTTTGAAAATAGCCACGCGGTTTCTTCTTGAAGATCTCCTTCCTTAGCAGTGGATTGTTTTTCGGAATGCGATGCGAATTGTGCCAATACATGAATAACCTTGGTGTCTCATAAAGGCAAATAGAGACGGACAAGTAAATAAATTGTCCATGTATACTTTATAAGGTTCTCTAACATTGTCACTAACGGACTAGCCGATTTTCCAAATAATACATCATAGTCCGTATTTGATTTTATATTCTTAAATGCTCTATGACTGGACGCCAGAGATGCTGAAATTTTATTTGAATGCCTTTCAGCATACACTTCCAGACCCCAGTAACCTCGCTCGTTGGAGCTTTGCCGAGGATAGTTCTTGTCCCCTCTGTAGCAATACCCCTTGCACAGCTAGACACATTCTAGCTGGCTGCAAGGTGGCCTTAGATCAAGGACGGTACACTTACCGCCATGACAAAGTTCTCGCTGTTATTCGCGAGGTAATTAGTCTCTCAGTGGCTCGTGCCAACGAGGGTTTGACAGTATCCTCCAAACCCCCAATACAGTTTGTGCGGGATGGCTCTAAAGGCAAAAAACATTTAACTACAAAACCTTTCTCAATAATCGAGAAAGCTACAGATTGGACTCTGGAGGTTGATTCGGTCTCTAAGCAGTATAAATTCCCTGAAAGTCTCGGATGCACAGCCCTCCGTCCAGATATAACTCTTTACTCTCTATCTCGGAAGGTGGCTCTTATTGTAGAATTAACTGTTCCATGGGAATCAAATATCCCAAAAGACCACGAGTACAAATTAAATAAATACCATGATCTTGCAAATGCCGTAACCCGGAACGGCTTCACTGTTCACCTTCACGCGGTGGAAGTTGGCGCTCGTGGCCTGCCAGCTAAATCTCTATTTCACCTCTTTAAAGATCTTGGCCTTTCCAGAAAAATAATCAACTCTTTCTTAGAAAAATTATCTAAAACTGCGATTTGCGCATCTCAAATTCTATGGCTTCGAAGGGGGAGTGAATGGGTGGCAAGGTGAACGCTCACATGTGGCAAGACAGCTGTCCTAAACCTACCACAGCCGGTTCGTAAGTCCGGAATCCACTGCTCACCCCCCAGAAGTGTAAAAAATAGTATTATGATGGGCCCGACTCCGGTCGGTGAATTCCATGGCAGCTCCGTTTGTATTTATTATTGATATAATTCGAAATTTATCAAATACCCATCGCTTTTATTCAAACTCCATATTTTGTAGCCAAATCTTATGGGTTTTCCCCGAATGAACTGTTTACATCCATGGCGACCAAAATAATTTACCATACTTTCATCGTATGATAAATTTTCCTCTACGACAAAATTTTGAATGCATCTTTTTTTCATCATTTCCAACATTGGGCGAATTTTCCATCCTTTGTCTTCAGGAACAGTTTTGGTGTTGTCCGTGAAATGCAGGTAGCGACAGATTTCTAGAAACCTGTCCCTTCGCATTGCTTGAGAAACAGCTTCATTCCTCATATCGTTTTTTTGGTCCCAAAAATGCCTCTGACAACACTGTATTGTATCCGCTGACGAACAAAATGGCAATAAAACAACGGATTTCATCCGCTGTTATCTTCGGATCCGGTAAATTCAAAAACAAAGCAGAGATCTATAACTTCTACGTCTATGAACTTTTCAAAAATGTCAACTGCAGATAAAGATACGTACGCAGAATAGTTTGCGGCAGGAAATGACGAAGGTACTTCCGTGTCGAAATCTGCGCCAATTTGCCATCGCGGTTTCGTTTTACTTTCAAGTTTTCGCTTTTCCATCCATTGTTTCATCTTTTCTGGTATGGGTGGTATAGGTGGCTCCTGGTGAACTGAAGCTGAAACTGGAAAATCATCATGTACCTCGTAATCGGCACCAATCCTTTCATTGTCTGCTATTTTAATCTCAGCTCTGGCTCGAAACTGACGAGATGAGAGGTTATCCACCAATCTATAATAATAAAAATAAAATACAATGGCTAAATATCTTCGGAAAACTAGAAACTTCTGTGTAAAAATAAAATTTACTGAATAAGAAATAATACCCGCCGCCATCTTCTTCTCCAGAATCTTCATCCGTATCGACGGTAGGCTCGGGAGGTTCTATAAAAATGTCTCCATCGATTCCTGTATCATCCAACAAGATATCCATGATATCCGAAAGCGATAAACCCGGCCTAAAACAATAAAATATGAAAGTGTAAGAAACGTTATCATAAGCGCCTAGCGTTGCTATATGGCAACGCCAAGATGTTTATATGCATAACTCTCCCAATTATGCTTCAAGTATCTGAATTATTTTAAAGATTATAATCTAATATGTTACTAATGCTATTCTGGAGAAAAATTGTTTTAAAAATATTTTAAACGTAATTAAAAAAATGCTTACGCTAAACGAATGGCCATTTTCGAGCACTTTCAAAAAAGTAACAATTCGTCGGTCTTGGGCGTGCGCGGGCCAAGGCTGGACTGATTGCAAATGCATCCGTCGTGTCGTTTATAGTTCGGACTTTCCAAAAATAGCTCGCGCTCCCCACCCCGCAAACTAACATTGCAAAAAATTCTCAAGCAATTCTTTCGCGCTGTTGCCATACGGCAACGCACGGCGCTAATAGGTTAAGATAATAACACAAACATAAATATAAAAATGCAAAAATTAAGTATATCAATCGCTTGTCAGCATGACATGATTGAATTAACCCCTCCTGTCGCGAAGTAAAAACTCACCTATCACTTTTGCGCGCGACATATTCGGGCAAAAAATCGACACGAGTCAACGGCCTTGAGAAAAACGATCATAACTTATAAACCACTAAACGGATTTAAAAAAGAAAAATCGAAAAATGATCGCATTGAAATTTGACATATAAAACATTATAACCTTATCTCGTAAAACAATTAAGATAATAATGAATAAATATTACAAAATTGGCAAACTAAAAAAACTCGCCTATAAAATCATTTCGATTTTTTTGTCACAAAATACGTAAAATATGCAAAAATTGTAAATACAGTTATGTTCTTTATTAAATGCTTTACCAAAACGATATTTTTTTTACCTATTTGCATACAAAAATATTTATTTATTCAGCCAAGAAAAATTTTATGTATTCTCGTAAAAAAAAAATTTTTAATTTTTAATTTGTGACTACTTATGGTATTTTTTTATATGAAATTCTTTCAAAATAACCTTATTACTACATCACACTTCTTAGAAATCACACCAGAACTTTGAGCTTTGTCTGATATTATAGAAAAATCTAAAGTTTTGAGAGTTTCCGCGTCCGAACTTAATAATAAACTTTGAATGCTCATAATATTAAATTCGTTAGATTTTTTCAATTATATTGTCTTGTCATAGACTTATTATATGTCTAATAACTAATTACTATACTCCAAAGAGTCACATTTCATCGAAAAACTATGGAAAATCGCACTTTATTCTCTCATAGTAATTATCAAAACAAGTTTCTTTGCGCGATTCATTTTACAAAACAAGATATAATTTTCAAAATACGCCTAATTATGTGATAACTTAGGATGTAAATGAAGCAATACTTATTTTGTTAGTAAATTAAAGCGACATTACGTCATATTTCGCAATATATTGGGATATTTCATAAACATTACAAAATAATAACAACCATTTTTTCGCGAGCCGTTTGTTGTCGCCGAAGTGTTTTCTTTAAAAATTCGTGAAAAACAGCAAATGGACTATCTCAATTGACTAATCCTCATGCCTAAACTACTTAAAAATGAAAATTACTCACTGTTATCCAGTAAATGGCACAAAACACTGCACAAAACACTGTTTTTATCAACCATTTCGCGGAACTATATGCGGCCGCGGCGGTGGCCGATGGACACTGCCGTTTTGACGTCTATGCTTACTTTTTAAATCGCCGTTCGATATTGCCACACAGAAATATTGAATTAAAGATATTTTGGCCATATCGTTGCGCCCTCAAAAAGCATATAGTACGACGTTTCGAATCGTAAATTGCATTTTTCGCAGCGGCGAGCGCTTTGTCCGGTAGCGGACGTTTCGGTGTTTAGGCGGCCGACATAAATGTCCCCAATCGGATGTTACGGAGTGAGCGGGTTAAACTATGTAATAATTGTGGTCCGAATATTGTGGATATATCTTGTCGATTCGAAACCTTTATTTAAATACTTTCTTTAATTTGAGGGGAGAGTTTACCGTATCGACGGGATGAACATTAAATGTTTGACAGTTACGAAACCCATGAACATTTTGTATAGGAAAATGTTTTTTCTTTTATTTTATTTTTTTGTTAATTTTCCAATGTTTTATTAGTTATTCTGCTATTCGGGACGGAGACAAATCGAGAAAGCTACAGATTGGATTCTGGAGGTTGATTCGGTCTGACTGAAAGTCTCGGATGCACAGCCCTCCGTCCAGATATAACTCTTTACTCTCTATCTCGGAAGGTGGCTCTTATCGTAGAATTAACTGTTCCATGGGAATCAAATATCCCAAAAGACCACGAGTACAAATTAAATAAATACCATGATCTTGCAAATGCCGTAACCCGGAACGGCTTCACTGTTCACCTTCACGCGGTGGAAGTTGGCGCTCGTGGCCTGCCAGCTAAATCTCTATTTCACCTCTTTAAAGATCTTGGCCTTTCCAGAAAAATAATCAACTCTTTCTTAGAAAAATTATCTAAAACTGCGATTTGCGCATCTCAAATTCTATGGCTTCGAAGGGGGAGTGAATGGGTGGCAAGGTGAACGCTCACATGTGGCAAGACAGCTGTCCTAAACCTACCACAGCCGGTTCGTAAGTCCGGAATCCACTGCTCACCCCCCAGAAGTGTAAAAAAAATAGTATTATGATGGGCCCGACTCCGGTCGGTGAATTCCATGGCAGCTCCGTTTGTATTTATTATTCAAAAACCATGAAAATCGGTCCAGTCGTTCTCGAGTTATGAGTGTTTAAACAAACCTGACTTTGTTTTATATATATTATTATTATTTAATAGTTTCAAATATTATTCAAGAGCATTACAGACGAAGCCAATTCACCCTTGAATATTAAAGCCAGAGTGTAAGTCTAAAAATAAATGAATTACATAACTAAATTAATGCTAACATTGAAAAAAAAAGGAAAAATAAAAATATAAAACTAAATAAAAGACAGATTATGATAAACACGAGATAGCAGGGAGTTGCCTTTTTAGCTGCCAAAGGGATATACAAAAGATGTCTATTTCTGTGGGTAAAGAATTAAGAAGAGCTATAACCCTTCCCACTACAAAAATATTTGTACGATGGTACGGCACATAGATGCGATCTCCTCGCTGTGTAATTTACCGGTACGTACAATTCAAACTTACATAGTATCTCTGGCAAATAAATAGTTCCTTGAATTAATTTATATGCAAATATAATTAGTGAAATATATCGACGCGTTTCAAGACTGTTGTATCCTACCATTCCTAGCACAAAATCGGACGGAAATAAGTATGGATAAATATCGTATTTTCTGTAATAAATATATCTTAAAAATTTTCTTTGAATACGCTCTACCATCTGAAAGTATTTGTTTTCACTTGTACACCAGATGACCGACTTATATTCAAGTATGCTACGGACTAAACAATTAAATAGTAGAAGCATTACATTAATATTATTAAACTGTTTGCATATGCGAATAACAAAACCGACTATTTTGCTAGCTCGATTGCAAATATTTGTAATGTGTGCACGGATATTCAACTGCGTATCAAATGTAATTCCCAGGTCCCTCACCTCGGTTGACCTTTTTAAAATTGACACGTTTATTGTGTATGGGAAAAAGCAAGGTGTTTTCTTCTTAGCGATGGTTAAAACAGAGCACTAGTTAGTGTTGAATTCCATGTCATTGACAGAGCCCCATCTTGAAAGTGCATCTATTTCTTGCTGTAATATTTCCGCTTCTCGAGCATCTGTTATTTGATGAAAAATTTTCACGTCATCAGCAAATAGTGAGCAGTGACTATATTTTACAAATTTATATAGATATATTTATATAATATAAATGGCTACTTGCAGATCTGTTAACAACCGCAACCGCCGATTGGCGTTTTTGGTCTCCCAGGAGTTAGACAGCCATTAATATTTGATTATTTAATGTTAAATATTTTGATTTTGATTATTTCGATTTGTGTATTTATTTGATTATGATTATTTGGATTTTTGTTTTAAGATTTATTTGATTTGGTTATTTTATTTTAAAAATCATATACCTATGTATCAATAATTAATAGGTGTGTCCTGAAAACCAGGATAAGAGATATCCTGAGGATACCCCTAATTTGCAGCGTTTGTAGCTTTATTTCATAGTCTTTGTCTATTTATAGTTTTAATTTTTAATTTGTGTGTTCTTTTTTTTTTTTTTTGTATATGTTTTTTATAACAGCTGCAAATAAATAAATAAATAAATAATAATTATACTCGTTGTTTAGATTTAAAATGCGTTTATTTCTAAGGCTGTGTAAATTTTCTGAATAATTAGTTTTAAAAAATAAATAAAGAGGGTGGCTTTTTGGACTGGATTATTATAATGAAAGTTATTTTTTTTGTTCTCAGGATAATTATAACTCAAGTATTGGGAGATCTGCAGTTTAACTTTTACCATCGATGGTTCGATGTGATATTTCTAGTCAGCGCGCTCACGTCCATCTTCACGCTCTATCTCGCACATAAACAACCATCAATCAGCTAATAGTCAATGTGTCAATTCAATAAAGATGTTTTATAAGGTAATATAGTCTATTATTTAATCGTCAAACATGGTAGGCTGCAACCAAGGAGTGAATAAAGCACATAAACCTGAATAAGAATTACTGCGGGAGACTTTCCAGGTGTTCGTACGAGATCACTAGCGGTGGCAATCACAAAGGGCGAACCTCTCACCTCAGGGAGTTATAACGGCATCGGGTCATTCTATCTCCCATTCAAGGTTTGATAGTACCCAGAATGGAAATTACTTTTGATCTTCGCTTCTGTACATTCATTGCCCCGAGGTTTTTCAAAGCCCTTCCAGGTGGCATAAGATCGGACCTACTGTAAAAGGCTGCTAACTTACAACTTGACTTGCAAAACAGGGTGACAAGGAATTTCAAAAATATTGGACAATATAATCTTACCTGGATATTTAAATATTCAAAATTTTATGTTATTTTATAAATTTTCTGTTTTACATTATATTAAGACATAATTCGTTTTATTTTTTTCATTATTTATTTTAGTTATAAGTAAAAAGTACAAGTATTTTATTTTTAATCTTTAGATTTTCCTGATTTGACTTTTTTTTATTATTAATAAATATTTTATCCTGCTTCGACTTTATCAATCGATGATATACGAGTGGTCCAAAGCACATGGATTGCTCTTAAATCCTTCCAAAACGCAGGCTATTATCATCGGTAGCAGTTACTTTACCTCGAGGATTAATATAAATGAAGTCCTGAAGATCTGCATCGGTGCGGATGAGGTCCCTTTCAGTTTCGAGGTTAAAAACCTCGGTATCCATATGGACGACAACCTCTCATGGCGGCCACATATTCGAGAAATGCGACGCAAACTCTTCGGTCGATTTCATTCGCTGAATAGGCTGAAAAATATCCTCCCGGAGGAGAGCAAGATTACGATTTGTCAGTCTGCTCTCCTCCCCCTTCTGGATTATGGAGATGTCGCATTTCTCGACCTCACAGAGGAGTTATCCACCAAAGTTGAGCGTCTCCAAAATGTTTGCATTCGGTATATCCATGGCCTCAGAAAATTTGACCACATCACAGAGTACAGAGAGAAGCTTCACTGGCTGTCGACCCGGGAGAAAAGAGACATGCGAGTTCTCTGTATGCTTTTCAAGATCTTGGATGGCGTCGCTCCCAATTATCTTACCGGCAGATTTACTGCACTATCGGCTCATGAACGCCCTCTGAGATCAAAAAACAACCTGCTACTCTCTATCCCTAGTCACAGCAGTGACTTCTTCTCATTCTCTTTCATCGTGCATGGAGCCCGTCTTTGGAATGCTTTGCCGAAAAATGTGACTTTTAAAAACAGACTCAGAGAGCATTTGAAATCCTCCAGATAAATTCCCTTTCCCCTCCCATCCCCCTCCTTTTAAAACTTTAGCGTCCTTATAGGTGTTAGATTATTTTTATGAGGCAAATCTGTGCCCACAAAGAGTAAAGTATATACTTCTTTCTATCCTCCTCTATTTTATTTGTCATACTCTTTATATAGGTTAAGTTATGTAGTCTACTCGCAAATAATGTTCTTACAATAGTATAGGTTAGCTCTAAAATATTGCCTGCAGGCAATAAGCTCGCCTTTTCTTAAGAATAAAGAGTTTTATTATTATTATTATTATTATTATCAATTGATATTTTAATCGTACATCCCTAATTTTACGTATTTAGGAACCTATATTTAGGAACCTATTTCAGGGCTGTTGCCTTTCTCCGACGATATTCAATATCGTTTTCAATATACTGCTGGAAAGCCTGACCCAGTTCGACAAGAAGTGGGGTTACCGTTTTAAAACAGACGGCCAATAAACATCGTCGTGCCTCGCTTTTGCCGACGACCTAACTTTTATCACCAGGAGCCCCAAGCAGCTTTCCCTGCTATTACAGAAAGTGGAGCTGTTCTGCGACTGGTCAGGCTGTATAAAAGTGAAGCCCTTCAAATGTTTTTGCCTTGGACTCGCCCGCATAGACACAAAATTACGTCCTATGACCCAAAATTGGTCTATAAGGGCTCTATTATCTCCCAAATAACCATTTCAAATTTCTTGGCAGGAAAATCACCTGCCAGGGAAAAGACCTCTCTGGCGATCATGTTATAGAACATTTCAGTAGTTGCCTGGAAAAGATAGATGCACTGCTAATTTCTGGCCCTCGTAAGGCTTGGATCTATGACAACTATCTAACTTCACATTTGTCATGGCCCTTTCTTATTTACGATTTCACCAAAACCCAACTGTCTCGTCTGGAGCTAACGGGCCCATGATGAGGTGGCCACGATGACCCATGTGTTCAGGGTCGGTCACACTCACGGGTCAACACCCATCCGACGGCCTCCACGCACGGGGTGCGAACCTGGGTAGCACACTGGGTCAACCAGTCTCCCCTGGGAATCAAACCTCTGGCGCTCCTGGACGGTCTGCGCACCGAGCGGCGCAAGCCAATCGATTGTGCTCTCCGACTAACAGTCGGGGGAGTCTGGGAACTGTATTGTTTCCTATAGAGCGGGGGTGGTTGCCTACCTTACGGCGACTGCTCTTGAAATGACCATTGGCCATCCGATCCTAGGTGAACAGCCGGGCAAAGGAAGCCTTGGTCCGCGATAGATTCGGTATACTCCGTTTCACCGCTTCGTAATGGAGAGGACCGCGCAAGCGACCTCGAACTCGGAACCAATCGAGAGACCGGAGAAATCTGGTCACAATTGGTAGTTAGGACGCGAGTGCCGCCCGCCAGGTAACATACCTGGCTACTCGCGGTAAGGCGTTTGTCTCTAACGGGTTGTGGCATAGCTAGACGTCGGATTTGTTATGTCCAAAGTCTTCTACGCTCACTGCATAGTCGATAGAACTATGAATCGTTAAAACGTCCTGCGGTGACGGGTTCGCCCGTTGTGGTTGACATCTCAATATGTCTCGTCTGGATGCACTGGTGACAGCTAGTTTAAAATCCTGGTTGTCCTTAGCCAAACCAGCTGACCCCTCGACTCTCTTCAGGTCCAAACACAATTTTGGGCTAGCTCTAAAACTGCCCTCTGCTCTACGCCAACTCAAGAATAACCAAAAATTCGATTCTAAGCAATTCCAAGGATCCGGCAATATCGAAGCACGTAGTAAGTGGCCGTAGTGAGTCAAATGATCTACAAGCCCGCGTTGACTTCCACAAAAAGTTCCTTACTGGAATCAGCCAGAATGGCACTGGTCTGGGGTATGGCAGTACAACCATGAGCGATGTGGACTTGAAGAAGTCTCTCTTGCGGGGAGATAACGACAGCAATAGTATGGCTCACGCTATTGGCCTACAATGCCAGAATGATTGGACAACAATTGGAGACTTTTGCATTCCTCCTCCAATGCACTGGAAAGTAATGTTGTATGACTGGACGCCAGAGATGCTGAAATTTTATTTAAATGCCTTTCAGCATACACTTAACCTCGCTCGTTGGAGCTATGCCGAGGATAGTTCATGTCCCCTTTGTAGCAACACCCCTTGCACAGCTAGACATATTCTAGCTGGCTGCAAGGTGGCCTTGGATCAAGGACGGTACACTTACCGCCACGACAAAGTCCTTGCTGTTATTCGCGAGGTACTTAGCCTCTCAGTGGCTCGTGCCAACAAGGGTTCCACAGTATCCTCCAAACCCCCAATACAGTTTGTGCGGGTTGGCTCTAAAGGCTAAAAACATCTCAATGCAAAATCTTTCTCAATAATCCAGAAAGCTTCAGATTGGATTATGGAGGTCGATTCGGTCTCTAAGCAGTATAATTTCCCTGAAAGTCTCGGATGCACAGCCCTGCGTCCAGATATAACTCTTTACTCTCTATCTCGGAAGATGGTCCTTATCGTAGAGTTAACTGTTCCATGGGAATCAAATATCCCAAAAGACCACGAGTACAAATTAAATAAATACCATGACCTCGCAAATGCCCTCACCCGGAACGGCTTCACTGTTCACCTTCACGCGGTGGAAGTAGGCGCTCGTGGCCTGCCAGCTAAATCTTTGTTTCACCTTTTTTAAAGATCTTTGTCTCTCCAGGAAAATAATCAACTCCTTTCTAGAAAAATTATCTAAAACCGCGATTTCTGCATCTCAAATTCTATGGCTTCGAAGGGGGAGTGAATGGGTTGTAAGGTGAACGCTCACATGTGGCAAGACAGCTGTCCTAAACCTACCACCGCCGGTCGTAAGTCCGGAATCCACCCTTCACCTCCCAGAAGTGTAATAATTATATATGATGGGCCCGATTTTTGGTCGGTGAATTCCATGGCAGCTCCGTTTGTATTTTATTTTATTATATTTTTGCATTTTTGTTTTTTTCCTAATGGTTATCGGTTCTGCCAGATATATGGCCTGCCCATTCAAGCTGCTAATTTTACAAACTATATCATTGACCGTGTTCTTCTGCGGATTTCCTCGTTTTGGATCCTATCATGCAGCGAAACTCCAAGCATAGTTCTCGTTGCGCGACTTTGAGCTTGTGTATGGTAGCGACCACTTGCTAAGACGGGAGTAAAGGGAACGTTATACGGCCCTGAACCTTGCTGTGGCGTACCAAAAAGCCTTGCAAACCTAATGCTCAAACAAATATGTTTAGAACAATCTGTCAACCACTGGAACAACACGCCAGGGTTGAATCATTCCAATGTGCTAATTAAGGCTTAAGACCGTTGAGGCCATATCGCTAAATAGGAACAATCTACGCATACTAATAAGGGCGCTCACGAGGCATTGTGGCCTGAACAAACACATGTTCAACTTCAAGCTCAGAGACACAAAAATGTGCAGATTCTGCCAAGGGGCAGAGGAAACTCCCCTGCACCTCATGTGCGAGTGTGGCTCGCTGATGCGTAAAAGATACACCCCTTGGGCGGCCATTACCTCCAACCTGAGGAGGTTAAACAATCTGGCGCCAAAAGCCTGTTGTGGTTCTTAAATGACACGAGGCTTAGCGCAGAACTATAGTAGGTGGCGAACACAATAGATCAGCAATGGTCGCAGTGTTACAAGGCTCATAAAGACCTTAGAAAAGCCCCACTCAACAAATAATAATAATAATAAATGGTATCGACCATGTCTCAGTGCCGTATGTCATCGCTGGCAACACGCACTGATTACAGACTTTCGTCTTGAGGCTCTGCGGTATTTGTGACGAGAAGATATGGCGTACTTTCCCGAACGCTGCCCATCCATACATATACAGCGTAAATAAATAAAAACAACAACATGAACTAAAAAAAAACTTTATTGTCCACAAAATAATATAAATACCCTTTTACGCATATTAAAAAAATACAATTGAGGAATGTCGAAAGAGATTCAGAGTCGACGGAATTTAACAATGTAAAATAGTCAAAAATGTTTATAAAAAAAAAAGCAAAATTTTTATAAAATCTTTAAAAATGTCAAAAAATACTTTTTTTTCTAAATTTTACAGTCCGGGAAACTCGCCCGACGCAGCCATCGGCCAAGCGAGTTTCGGGAGTGTTTGGAACAAACCGATTATCGGCTCAGGCTCTGGGCAATTGGGGAGCCGGAGGCGATATTGGGTTTGCTTTTTTGTGAGTTCGTTTCAGCCGTTGGCAGATTGGTTTACTTTGAAGTTTCATAAACACTATTTTCTCATTTAGTTTTATGTACGCGGGGAAAGAGGGATTCTGTTGCATCTTTTTATCTTAAAGTAATTTGGCTTATACAGAGTGTTCGATACCGACGATCCTTTTATGTGAAACTGAGTTTCTTTTTGAGGTAAGGAGATGGTACAGTACTAATTTTACAGGGTGTTATCGTGTCGATAACGTCAATGAAAGCAGAAAGACATGACTTCAAGAAACTGTGATATGGGGGTTGTAGGTTGCAATGTTTTCGAAAAGCAGACATTTTCAGTCAAATTACAAAGATCAAATTACAATAAGCGGCGCCTGCACCGTTACAATAAGCGGCCCTTTATGTAGCTCGCACTGTAATAGATTTCTTGAACGATCGCGGCATTGCAACTGTAATCCATCCGCCATACAGTCCAGATTTAAACCTTTGCAACTTCTGACTGTCGTGAAGATTCCCCACAGTAAAGTTTACTTCATACAGTAAAGTAAAGTTTACTTTACTTAAAAGGAAGTAAAGTTTCCACCCAGGGGGCAGAAATTCAAGACTAATCATGAGGTCATAAAAGCTGTGGGAGAAGCTCAAGAAAGATAGTCTGTTGTTCGTGTTTAACACGTTAAACGCCATGTTGGTCACCGGTGACCTCGCGGCAGACCTACTTTCAAAGTGAATTTGTGCATCAGAGGACGCATTTTCTATAGTGTTGGCGATAAGAGATGACTGGGAGTGGCACTGTGGAATATTTCGCCTACGTGGTTCTCACAAAATTACAAATTCTTAAATTTGTGGACATAACTAAGCAGAAGCACAATTCGACTATACATCACCGCGCATCAAAAAATGAGTACATTTTCACCGTTTTTCTATGAAGTTTAACGTGTTAAAAAGTAGCAGGAACGGTGGGAAAAATGTATCAAAACCGAGAATGGATTCTTCGAAAAAGAGCATGTAGATTTGGAAGACTGAATAAATATATTTTTCTTTACAGCGTTTTTATCATTACTTTTTGAGCAGCCCTCGTACATTGAGATTTATAGCGTTTATCAGTATTTTTTTGTGCTGTAACAGTTCTACCTGCCAAATTGCTCAGTTTAGACATTCACCCATTACGAATATAGGATCGTAAGTATGGAACACTCTCGATTAATATCTCTATTAACACAGGCCTACATTTTTAATAAATTTGTTAACAGTATTTTATACCATATTCGTCGCTGAACACAAATCTATATTTAGTTTTTATCCATCATTGAGAAATTTAAAGAAATGTACGTTAATGCAAATAGAGTATCTCACAGTGATACAAGTCTCTGGTGATACAATCATTCCATTCGGCATTATGAAATTAAACAATTGTGTCGTTTCTCCATGTCGCTAACGCGATATTCTCCTTGCGATGTGAAATTGGTTTTTATTAAATATCAGTGTTTTTGGATAGTTTCTAAGCGAAAATGGAAAACTGTCATCGTTTTACGTTTTTAGAGGAAAAACACTGAAAAACACGAGTTTTTTCGTTAGTTAGAGAATTTGTTCTTTTAAATAACAATCATATGAATAATATTTCTTTTGTATTCACTGCCATCTATACGATGATGACCGCGACAATAATGCAATGCAGCGATATGTGAAAATCGATCGGTTGAACGGAATACAAGTTGATTCATTTATGACTTAAGAAAGTTTGACCATATTACGGAGTACAGAAGAAGACTTCACTGGCTGACGAGCCGAGAAAGGAGAGATAGGAGAGTCCTAGGTTTGCTCGTCAGAATCATGGAGGGGGCTGCTCCTAAACTATCTTATAAGTAGGTTCAAACCTCTATCTTCTCACGGGCGCCCTCTGAGATCTGAAGACAACCTACTGCTCCCGATCCCTGGTTACAGCAGTGATTTCTTCTCGCACTCCTTCACTGTACGTGAAGCCCGTCTCTGGAAGCTTTATCCAAACTTGTAAGGATAGCACCCAGTTTGTTTTGCTTCAAACGCAGACTCAAAGAACACTTGAACCATAAATTTTCCCTATTTTTCCCTCCTTATTGCGTCCCCTGCATCATTATAGGTTTATTGTTTGTTTTTTCTTAAATTTATTGTTTTTTTTTCCTGCTGAATTTAAATGTTTATAAATTAAATTTATTAGTTTATTTTTACCGCATAACATGTTATTCCACTAGGTTAAGGTTAGCTGTAAGATATTGCTTTTAGGTAATAAGCTCGCCTTTTTGTTTAAGCAAATAAAGCGTTTAATTATTATTATTATTATTGATGCTGCTGCAGTTAATCTAGTGGCGAGTTACAACAATGCGAATGGCGTAAAAACCTTCTCGATTAAAAAAATACATGTATGTACCGACTTTCATGGTGATTGGTCAAACAGTGTCGAAGTCTATTAAGCACAAATATACGAACATCCATTTTTATGTATCAAAATATCAAAATATGCTTTAAAAAAATGTATACATTGTTTTTTAATAAAAACTGAATTTTTCGCTTGGATTGTTTTCCTGTTAATCTAGAGATATCCTCGTATGATGAAAATTCCTCGTTTATACCTACCATAATTTCCAAGAATTATCGTTTATACCCCAGGCCCAAATAAAAACATCAAACACCGACGAAACCCACCTTAAAGAATGGAAAAACAACGCAGGATGCAGGCAAACAAAGAACGCGGTTCCGGAAGCGCCTAAAAAAACTTGCCCGCAACCTCACCAGATTAAAAAGGAACAAAATCCGTAAAGTCATAGGTACTATGACAGGCCACTGTCCCCTAAACAAACACCTGTTTACCATAGGTGTGACAGACAGCCCTCTACGCAGAGGATGCATGGAGGAAGAAGAAACGCCACAGCGTGTGCTCATGGAATGCAGGAGCGTGGCAGAGCAACGGGCAAGAATACTACAATCTCCAGCATCTGTCCCCGAGACCTGTAGCAACCCAAACAGGCTGCTAACCTTCTGGGACAGCCTGGGTTGGCTGGAGTAACATACATAGAAACATGAGCCACGCACAACGGCCCAATCAAGAGGCCAAGTGCGGGAAATAGCCCAGGAAAACTAACTAACTAAATTTCCAAGAAATGGTATCAGAGGATCAAACAAAAACTAATACCAGATTCGTATTCAGCGCATTCAAAAATATAAAATGTGGGCCCTTTTTAATATCTCTTATATTACATTGGTCTGTTTTATTGCTAAAGAAAAAGCTCAAAAACTGGTGCAAACTTATAGTACATATTGTCATGGTCAAAACCGTGTTAACAATCGCAAAAAAACTAGAATTCTAAATATAAATAAAAAATGGTTGCCTTCGGCGATGTGTTGCCTTAATGTAAAAATAAATATTGCGAGATTCTATGACGTAAGCCTCTGTTAAGTATTTGGTCGCGTGGCAAACTGGGCAATTTTCACGTTCGCCAACTGCGACAAAATATTTGTTTTTTTTTTGCTAACGGCACGCGTTAACGCGTGTGGACGAGGTTGAGGAACTCTTCGCGCGTCTTTGGGTCGTCTCTGAACACTCCGAGCATGGTGGAGGTTACGGTTTTGCTGTTGATCTTCTGGACGCCCCGCATCACCATGCACATGTGCCTGAAAAAGTCGAGAGAAGAGCTTGGTAAAACGGTCGAACAGACGAACGAGCAGATGAATAAACAAAATATTTTTTTATACGCTGTCGGAATACCGGAAAGTCTGATCATTGATCATATAGGGAATTAGATTGCTCAATATCGCACTACGTTTTAGCAGCTAAGATTTTACTATGAAATGCAACGTTTAGATGGCACTCATCATTGCATCATCTTAAGTTTAGTAAAAGAAAACAAATGTCAACAGATGACTGTCAGTTGGTACTACAGAAATACAAGAATAGACCACGCGACCACCCTGAGAAATCGATAGAGGAATAGAAAGAGAAAGCTGCATATGGGCCCCCTCTATCCTTGTTTAGTTGCGCATGCGTGGGACACTATATATACTGAGTGCAAAATTATTATACTCAATTAAAGAATGATAAACCGCGCATGCACTACTAGACAAGGATAGAGGGGGGCCATATGCAGCTGTCTTTCTATTCCGCTATCGCATTCACTCACAGTCCACCTTTGTACTCCCGCGGTCTATTCTATTATCTATGGTTGGTATGGGTCACTGAGATTTAATTTAGGCACAATAATACAGCAATTATTGCCTGTGCCAAAAAAATAGGAAATCCGCCTTGGGGCCATGAATTCACCTTGCTGTTCATTTAAACCATAGTTTTTTTTCTTCTTCTTCAAACCAGTTCATAGGAATTCCTACACACGGTTCATAGAATTCCTACACATCCTACAAAGCCTTGATTAGCGCTTTGGAGTGATTCAATCCTGGCCTGTAGTTCCAGTTGTTGACGGATTGTTCTAAACATATTTTTTTGAGCATAATGTATGCAAGGCTTTTTGGTAAGCCACAACTTGGGTTGTCGACTACAGCGGGCGAGCGATTAGTCGTTCTATCTCCCTGGAGTGAGCGCAGAAGACTTGAGGACAAAACAGTCCACCATCTAGCTACGCCACAAGCCCGTAAGAGGCCAACCGCGAGATAGCCAGGAGTGTTACCCGGCGGGCCTACACTCACGCCCTTACTTCCAATTGTGACCAGATTACTCCAGTCTCTCGATTGGTTACTAGTTCGAGGTCGCTTGCACGGTCCTCTCCCTTACGAAGCGGTGAAACGGTGTTTACCGAATCTATCGCGGACCACAGCGTCCTTTTCCCGGCTGTTCGCCCAGGATCGGGTAGCCGATGGTCGTTTTAAGAGCAGTCGCCATAAGGTACGCAACCACCAGACTCCCCTGATTGTTAGTCAGAGTGCACAGTCGATTGGATTACACCGCACGGTGCGCAGACCGTCCAGGAGCGCCAGAAGGTTGATTCCCAGGGGAAACTAAACATAAGGCCAGAGTCCTACCCAGGCTCGCACTTCATGCGTGGAGGCCGTCGGATAGGTGTTGACCCGTGAGTGTGGCCAACCCTGAACAGAATGGGTCTTCGTGGCCAACTCAGCAAGGGCCACAGCAAGGTTCAGGGCCGTCTAACGTTCCCTTTGCTCCCGTCTTAACAAGTTCGTCGGCTTTTTCATTTCCCGCATTTTCATGCATGGCCGGGAACCCATCTTAGAATTACCCTGTTATTTCACCCAGGTAATTCAGTATAGATCATTAACTGCATCATTAACTCTTTTCTTCAAAAAATCTGACAGCTCATTCTTCCCCTGTACCCTTCATATGGGTTGACTTCATGTTTTACTTAATGATGACCCAACTAATCGGAATGTATATCTTTACGATCGCACTGATAACTCACTACCCGAACGTAAATAAATAATTTGTAAAGGTCTAAACTGAGCGATATCGAATTCACCTAAACACTGGCGATGCCTAGTTAGGCGTTTTCTCGAATGATACTTACACTCCTTCGACGACGACAGCAACGCCGGCTGGTTGGACAGCTTTAGTGACAGCGACTGCGATTTGTTTAGTAAGTCTCTCTTGCACTTGAAGTCGGCGTGAGAAAATCTCTACGATTCTAGAAAGAAATACAGCTGATGTAGATACAGCAGGAATAGTATACTTTAGTTACTTTCATAGCATTATGTCCTATGGGATTCTTCTCTGGGGAAGCTGTGCGGACATCAATAACATCCGAATGGGGTCCGGTCCCAATTGACTCGGTCAATTGGAGTTCTACTGTAAACAACTAAAAAAATGTGGGAAAACTTATAACTCTTTTTATTTTAAATTCCAAAACTTTAGTTTTTGAAAAATTGTTTAAAAAGCGGTAGGAAAAATTGTTTTAAAATAGGTAGGTATCGACAATATTGTTTATTACCGATGTGTTTATCTACCGCTAGATGGCGCAGGGCGCTAAACTCTTGTCAAAAAATTTTTTTTGAGATGAAGACGGAAATCTCCTTTTTGAACACCCCTGAGGTGATAAGGACCATTTTGAGATTGAAGTCTGTCTGTGTGTATTCCTCGATGATAGCGTCTAAACGCCTGATCCAATTGAGCTGAAATTTGTTACTCAGGCATCATTTGGTCATGGCAAGAGTTGAAAAAATTGTGGTTGAAATCAGTCCATCAGGGGGGCGCACTAGTTATACAGCATCCTCAATATATTAAACTTACGAACTTTCAAACTCACTTGCTGCCACAATTATGATTCCTACTTTCTAACCATGTCATACGTTTCAAAATCAAAATCAAAATCAAAATGTTCTTTATTCATATAGACACAATTAAATATTATTTTTAATTTATGTTCTTATGATGCGTCCAAGCCTTACTCCCAAGCCGTTTGGTCATTTACATAATCAGATATTGTATAGTATGCTTTTTTATACAATTTTGCTTCGATGGTAGCTTTAAACTTATTTACAGATAGTTCTCTAATAGTATGAGGAAGTTTGTTATAGAAGCGTATACATTGTCCCAAAAAAGAATTGCATATTTTGTGGAGACGAGTAGCACGTACAACAAGGTTATGCTTATGTCTAGTATTAACATTATGAGTGTCGCTTTTTATTTTAAACTTGTCAATATTCTTGTGGACATACAACAGATTTTCGTATATATATTGTGATGCAACAGTAAGAATATTTATCTCTTTGAATTTTTCTCTAAGTGAAACTCGAGGACCAAGTTTATATATAGCTCTTACAGCACGTTTCTGTAGTATAAAGATGTTATTGATGTCCGCGTACGAATTTTTTATTCGATAAAGCAAAAAAAACGGATTATTCGGAAAAAAATCGTAGATAAAAAGATAGATAATTAAATTATCTTTAAAAAGGTGCAGGTTTCATAATAATACGCCAGATAGTATTTGCGTAGTAGTCGTTTATGTGTTCGGTTAGATCTAATTTCACAAAATAATTACACTATGTAATATAAACAAAATCTAAAATATTCAAAGCTAAGAATATTAGGAAAATATTCTTGTTAACAGAATCGTAAGCAGTACTCGTTTAGACGTAATTATCAGTTTAAAATCATTCATTTTCGTTAAGAAATTTCTTCATTCGGTCGCTGCGCTGGGCTACTAGGCCCGCGATAAAAGCTATGCAATAGCTTAATAACAAAAAAAAATACGTGTGGCACTCGGGGACTGCCGCGGTAAAGCTATTGCATAGCATTTTTAACAACTTATGCAATTATAATTATTTATTTATTTTACTTATTTCATTTTTTCTGATATCAGATAACTGCGCTCTATCGTAAAACGTTGAAATTATTCCGAATCATTTGCGGAAATGATTCGGAATAATTTAAACGTCTTCCGATAGAGCGCCGCGCACGAATTTTTTATTCGATAAAGCAAAAAAAAACGGATTATTCGAAAAAAAACGTAGATAAAAAGATAGATAATTAAATTATCTTTAAAATGGTGCAGGTTTCATAATTATACGAAAGATAGTATTTGCGTAGTAGTCGTTTTTGTGTTCGGTTAGACCTAATTTCACAAATTAATTACACTATGTAATATAAACAAAATCTAAAATATTCAAAGCTAAGAATATTAGGAAAATGTTGTTGTTTAACATATGTTTTTTTCGAATCGTAAGCGGTACTCGTTTAGACGTAATTATCAGTTTAAAATCATTAATTTTCGTTAAGAAATTTCTTCATTCGGTCGCCGCGCTGGCCTACTAGGCCCGCGATAAAAGCTATGCAATAGCTTAAAAATGGAAAATAAAAGGTTAAAAAAATTATATATTTTCAATCTGTCGTAGTCCATTGTGATTATGAGAAACGGATCTCACTGAATACTTTCTCTCCATGATCAACAAAAAAATAATTTCAATGATATGTTACTAATTTCAATATTTTACGCGTTCAGAATAATTTTAAAGAATTTTGATAGCTAAGTAAGTTTATTGCTTTGGTAAAAACAAAACAACTAGGGTTGTCGACTACAGCGGGCGAGCCCGTCACCTCGGAGAGTTTTAACGATTAGTCATTCTGTCTCCCTGGAGTGAGCGCAGAAGACTTGGACAAAACAGTCCACCGTCTAGCTCCGTCACAAATCCGTAAGAGGCCAACGCCTTAACCGCGAGGTAGCCAGGAGTGTTACCCGGCGGGCTTACACTCACGCCCTTACTTCCAATTGCGACCAGATTACTCCAGTCTCTCGATTGGTTACGAGTTCGAGGTCGCTTGCGCGGTCCTCTCCCTTACGACGCGGTGAAACGGTGTACACTGAATCTATCGCGGACCACGGCATCCTTTGCTCGGCTGTTCACCCAGGATCGGGTAGCCGATGGTCGTTTCAAGAGCAGTCGCCGTAAGGTCCGCAACCACCAGACTCCCCTGATTGTTAGTCAGAGTGCACAGTCGATTGGCTTACGCCGCACGGTGCGCAGACCGTCCAGGAGCGCCAGAAGGTTGATTCCCAGGGGAAACTAACCATAAGGCCAGAGTCCTACCCAGGCTCGCACTTCATGCGTGGAGGCCGTCGGATAGGTGTTGACCCGTGAGTGTGGCCAACCCTGAACAGAATGGGTCTTCGTGGCCAACTCAGCAAGGGCCACAGCAAGGTTCAGGGCCATCTAACGTTCCCTTTGCTCCCGTCTTAACAAGTTCGTCGGCTTTTTCATTTCCCGCATTTTCTGCATGGCCGGGAACCCATCTTAGAATTACCCTGTTATTTTCACCCAGGGAATTCAGTATAGATCATTAACTGCATCATTAACTCTTTTCTTCAAAAAATCTGACAGCTCATTCTTCCCCTGTACCCTTCATATCGATTGGCTTAAGCCGCACGGTGCGCAGACCGTCCAGGAACACCAGAAGGTTGATTCCTAGGGGAAACTGACCATAAGGCCAGTCCAGGCTCGCCCTTCATGCGTGGAAGCCGTCGGATAGGTGTTGACCCGTGAGTGTTTGGTAAAAACAAAACAAATGTATATATTTTTATTCAGGTTTAGGATTTAATATTGACATGTGAAAATTAGTACAAAAATTCACAGTATCCCTATTAATATGGTCCCTATTAATACTGTACAGTACAGTACAGTACTACTGTACTTCAAATAGTATATCTATTACAATTGGTAAATGCAACTAATTACCTTGCTAATTTGCTGAGTCCGAGTATCTTTTTGCACGGCAAGTAACCGATGGAGACTTTGCCATAGAACGGCACGAGATGATGCTCGCACATAGAGAACATTTCTATGTCTTTGACTACCACCATTTCGTCGTGATCTTCATCGAATATGGCATCGTTGAGGACCTCTAAAATTGATAACAATAAATTATTTAACAATATAATAGCATAGTAAATAGAACAGTAAAAAAAAATACGTGTGGCACTCGGGGACTGCTGCGGTAAAGCTATTGCATAGCATTTTTTAACAACTTATGCAATTATAATTATTTATTTATTTTATTTATGCAGTATGAAGATTTTTTTTTCTGATATCAGATAACTGCGCTCTATCGGAAAACGTTAAAATTATTCCGAATGGATTCGAGCGCACGAATTTTATTCGATAAAGCAAAAAAAACGGATATTATTCTTTGACTATTCGAAAAAATTCGTAGATAGAAAGATAGATAATTAAATTATCTTTAAAATTGTGCAGGTTTCATAATAATAGGCCAGATAGTATTTGTGTAGTAGTCGTTTTTGTGTTCGGTTAGACCTAATTTCACAAATTAATTACACTATGTAATATAAACAAAATTTAAAATATTCAAAGCTAAGAATGTTAGGAAAATGTTCTTGTTTAACATATATTTTTCGAATCGTAATCAGTACTCGTTTAGACGTAATTATCAGTTTAAAATAATTAATTTTCGTTAGGAAATTTCTTCATTCGGTCGCCGCGCTGGCCTAGGCCCGCGATAAAAGCTATGCAATAGCTTAAAATAATCTAATCGAAGGATCAGCAAGGAAAGTCTGAAGATAGAATAGCATACAATAACTTTATCGTGCTAAAAAAATAATAGAAACATCACATTAAGAGCACTACAATCTTTTTAAAAAATCGGTTGTAGACAACCCACCCCGTCACTCCCCCCCCCCACCCAGGCAAACCTAACCTCCCCCGTGCGCCAATTCGCAGCATATTTGCTATCAATTAATATTAGAACTTGACGATTTAGAATGCTAGTTGTTAATCCTACTAATATTATAAACGCGAAAGTTTGTATGTATGTATGGATGTTTGTTACTCTTTCACGCAAAAACTACTGAATAGATTTTGATGAGACTTTACAATAATATAGCTTACACATCAGAATAACACATAGGCTATAATTTATAAAGATATATGGTTTTCTATCATCATTATCACAATTTTTCATCACCACGCGGGTGAAACCGCTGGGCGCAGATAGTATCACATAAAATAAGAGTTATTAGGAATTATCGTTTACATTATAGTTGCACGGTATTCCAGACAGTTGCACGGTATTTTTTTTTTGAATGGGGCTTTTCTAAGGTCTTTATGAGCCTTGTAACATTGCGACCATTGCTGATCTATTGTGTTCGCCACCTACTATAGTTCTGTGCTAAGCCTCGTGTCATTTAAGAACCGCAGCAGGCTTTTGGCGCCTGATTGTTTTACCTCCTTAGATTGGAGGTAGTGACCACCCAAGTGGGTGTATCTTTTACCCATCAGCGGGCCACACTCGCACGTGAGGTGATGGGGAGTTTCCTCTGCTCCTTTGCAGAACCTGCACATTTTTGTGTCTCTGAGCTTGAGGTTGAACATGTGTTTGTTCAGGCCACAATGCCCCGTGAGCGCCCTCACCAGTATGCGTAGATTGTTCCTATTTAGCGATAAGGCCTCACAGGCCGTCTTACGGTCGTAAGCCTTAATTAGTGCTTTGGAATGATTCAACCCTGGCGAGTTGTTCCAGTGGTTGACAGATTGTTCTAAACATATTTGTTTGAGCATTAGGTTTGCAAGGCTTTTTGGTACGCCACAGCAAGGTTCAGGGCCGTATAACGTTCCCTTTGCTACCAGACAGTAGCTTCTATTAAAACAAAATTGAAATCGAAGCAAGTGACGTCAGGAATCTTAAGGGCTATCACAAATCGTAATATGATTACTCATCTTCGTCTTGAAGCATCGTCCCGGCCACGTTACAGTGCCCCGGCGACACAGATGCTATTATGCTACCGATTTGTTCTGAGAATACCATATGGCGTCGACTCGTAAATCTCCACAAAAAAGTAATAGTAAGAGCGGACACAAACTGCGCCCACTGTGCGTCACAGCCCACAGCGCCGTAACTATGGGCCCAAGGACGCGACATGACTTACCCGTCGCCCCACTTCCGTCGCACCCTCTACCCGCATTGCCTTGTGGCTCTTGAGTGAACTTACTGGGTGTTATTATACTGTGATAGTCGTAAGTTTGTATAGTAGGTATACATATGTAGGGTTATAATATACATGAGCCCTAATATTTCCTCGCATTTAAAATGTGACAAAATATATTTGTACAATGAAGCCAGTATATTTGGACAACAATTTCCGGTATTTTTTAACACGCTTCTATTAGGTCGACCTGTATGTAACTATGTAATGGAATCTAAGGTAACTAATTTAACCATCTTCCAAGGATCGTAGCGTCATTTGGCAGCTGATGTAGGCAGAAAATTGGCAGCTGTATGTAGTTCTGATGACAATACAATAATATGGTACTGTCGAACTGATCTGATCATGGAGTCGGAAGATATGAACTGGAACTTCATGATGGAACATCGTATCATAGCTGTGTTTGGACTTGTTAGAAAAGTCTTGGAATGAACTTTGACGCATTGACTTTATAACCTACGCAGTGGCGGCAGCGGTATGCGGCCTACCCGCAAAACAACGGATTGACAGCTCTTAGTCTACCCTGGACAACGGCGGCTGCAACGTCACCGAAACGTCGGGTGCTACAAATTTCACGCGGTAAATTCGTTTTCTATCCTATTAAGAATGTGGTATCATTGATGACCTCTAAAAGCGATAATGATATATTTTTTTTAAATTATCAACACAATAAACAATTGTGATCTGAGTCGTAGGTACCTTCCAAGCTTTGGTCGTAGCCTTTCGTGAAGAACAGCATCGCTTTCGCAGCCCTTTCCGGCGTTTTGAGCAGGCCCTGTCTGTCCGGATCTTCACCAAGCCCTGAAAAACGATTTATTTATTTAATTTAAATATTACAAAACTGTCTCTGTAATCCGACACTTCACTTCTCCGGCCCTGCCAGTAATCCGGCGTTTTTATACAGGCAGCAACCAAGTCTCCTTCAACCGATTTAGAAGTGTGTAGTATTGTTAGAATCGTTATGTCATTCGGAGTGTCATAGGGTACCTTAACTGTCCAAATATCAAGTAAGTAGTTGTCCAAATGTCAATAAATTAACATAAATATATCGTGCTTAGTGTTAAATAAGAGAGCTTGTAGTGTTAATAAAGAGAAGCTTCACTGGCTGTCGACCCGGGAGAAAAGAGACATGCGAGTTCTCTGTATGCTTTTCAAGATCTTGGATGGCGTCGCTCCCAATTATCTTACCGGCAGATTTACTGCACTATCGGCTCATGAACGCCCTCTGAGATCAAAAAACAACCTGCTACTCTCTATCCCTAGTCACAGCAGTGACTTCTTCTCATTCTCTTTCACCGTGCATGGAGCCCGTCTTTGGAATGCTTTGCCGAAAAATGTGAGAACCGCGCCAAGCATAACAACTTTTAAAAACAGACTCGGAGAGCATTTGAAATCCTCCAGATAAATTTCCTTTCCCCTCCCATCCCCCTCCTTTTAAAACTTTAGCGTCCTTATAGGTGTTAGATTATTTTGATGTGGCAAATCTGTGCCCACAAAGAGTAAAGTATATACTTCTTTCTATCCTCCTCTATTTTATTTGTCATACTCTTTATATAGGTTAAGTTATGTAGTCTACTCGCAAATAATGTTCTTACAATAGTATAGGTTAGCTCTAAAATATTGCCTGCAGGCAATAAGCTCGCCTTTTCTTAAGAATAAAGAGTTTTTTATTATTATTATTTTATTAAATAAAAGGTCTGATTGAGTACATTCCGAAAATATACATCTATCTATAGGTACACATATACACAACAAATGATTCATAAAAAAAACCATGATGAAAATAATTATAAACACAATACGTCACTTTCTGTAACAGAAGTCGTGTATTTTTATTCTTTTTGATACAATTACTTGTGATTATTTGAGAAATTAGATATTTTAAAGGAGAAGCACTGGTTTATGAAATCAGAGACTATCGCGGTTGTTTGACATTATAAATAAGATAAAATCTAATTTACCGCGTGAAGTTTGTAACACACGACGTTGCAGCCGCCGTTGTCTGTCAAACAACCGCGACAACGGCGGCTGCAATGTCGCCGAATGCCGGGTGTTTTTATCTTGAAATTGAAGACTATCGCAATTGTTTGACAGTTTGAATAGGATAAAAACGAATTTACCGCGTGAAGATTGTAGCACCGGACGTTTCGGCGACGTCGCAGCCGCTGTTGTCTGTCAAAGAACCGCGACAACGGCGGCAACATCGCCGAAACAACGCGTGTTACAAACTTCACGCGGTAGATTCGTTTTTATCTTGAAATCGAAGACTATCGCGGTTGTTTGACATTTTAAATAGGATAGGTATAAACGAATTTACCGCGTGAAGTTTGTAGCACCCGACGTTTCGGCGACGTTGCAGCCGCCATTGTCGCGGTTGTTTGACAGACAACACACACTTCATGCGGTAGATTCGATTTTATCTTGAAATTGAAGACTATCGCGGTGGATTGACATTTTAAATAGGATAAAAACGCATTTATCACGTGAAGTTTGTAGCACCCGACGTTTCGGCGACGTTGCAGCAGCCGAAACGTCGGGTGTTACAAATTTCACGCGGTAGGTTCATTTTTATCTTGAAATCAAAGACTATCGCGGTTGTTTGACAAAATAAATAAGATAAAAACGAATTTACCGCGTGAAGTTTGTAGTACCCGACGTTTCGGCAACGTTGCAGCCGCCGTTGTCGCAGTTGTTTGACAGACAACACACACTTCATGCGGTAGATTCGATTTTATCTTGAAATTGAAGACTATCGCGGTGGATTGACATTTTAAATAGGATAAAAACGCATTTATCACGTGAAGTTTGTAGCACCCGACGTTTCGGCGACGTTGCAGCAGCCGAAACGTCGGGTGCTACAAACTTCACGCTATAAATTCGTTTTTATCATATGTGTTTATATTATTTATAAGCACTGGTTTTTATGAGGCACTGTGCATACCTGTGAGCAGCAGTCTGTATGAGCTGGCCATGTCTGGAAGAAGTGCCTCCCTAGTCGGTGGCCTGTGATCGAGTTCCAGGTCATGATGGAACGTGCAGTTCTCGTGTCCTGGAACAATGTAACAACATCCATTATACACTCTGTCGACATATGGTCAATCTCCCTGATTACCAACCGGGTGTGGTGGAGGTCCTTGGCGTTTTAGGTGTTCCCGGCACTTCCAGGTCGCTTTCGCCCTGTCCCCAGTTTAATTTAGCTAGCTGTTTGCCTCTCTGTCTTTTGCTAAGGTCTTCCTCTTCTTCCGTGGTCGAGGACTGCCTAGAAGCTACCTTCCTTATCAGAGATGAGGGAGGCTGTGGCAGTGATTTCCCATTCTCGAAAGGTGCGCTAATTCCGTTCATTGTGAAGTATTTCTCTCAAATATTAAAGGTTTGGTTTATACACAGCTGGAATAAATTGAGATTTTTGAATATGTTTTTCTTCTTCTCCTTTGTAAAGGTATCGACTGCTTTTATTGTGCTATTATCACAGATAGAGCTATGACTCAATACAATTTTGTAAACAATAAAAAATAAAGATTTAAAACTTTTAAATTCCTCGAGTGCAAACAACATTTGCGCAACGACAAGCTTTTTTCATTGGTCCCAAATTATATGACATAGAGGAAAAATGGAAACACCTAAAGAACAATCAAGAGTTTAAAGACAATAATAATAAATGGTTATTTGAATTAGAAGGTCTAAATCTGAAAACTTGGTTTGTAAAGCGTATTTTTAATTATATTATTTCATATTTTTAAGCTATTGCATAGCTTTTATCGCGGGCCTAGCTAGGCCAGCGCGGCGACCGAATGAAGAAATTTCTTAACGAAAATTAATGATTTTAAACTGATAAATACGCCTAAACGAGTACTGCTTACGATTCGAAAAAAATGTTAGCAAGAACATTTTCCTAATATTCTTAGCTTTGAATATTTTAGATTTTGTTTATGTTACATAGTGTAATTAATTTGTGAAATTAGGTCTAACCGAACACAAAAACGACTACTACGCAAATACTATCCGGCGTATTATTATGAAACCTGCACCATTTTAAAGATAATTTAATTATATATCTTTTTATCTACGAATTTATTCGAATAATCCGGTTTTTTTGCTTTATCGAACAAAAAATTCGTGCGCGGCGCTCTATCGGAAGACGTTTAAATTATTCCGAATCATTTGCTACCGCAGCCGCAAATGATTCGGAATAATTTCAACGTTTTCCGATAGAGCGCAGTTATCTGATATCAGAAAAAATAAAATAAAAAAAAATACGTGTGGCACTCGGGGACTGCCGCGGTAAAGCTATTACATAGCATTTTTAACAACTTATGCAATTATAATTATTTATTTATTTTACTTATTTCATTTTTTCTGATGTCAGATAACTGCGCTCTATCGTAAAACGTTGAAATTATTCCGAATTATTTGCGGAAATGATTCGGAATAATTTAAACGTCTTCAGATAGAGCGCCGCGCACGAATTTTTTATTCGATAAAGCAAAAAAAAAACGGATTATTCGAAAAAAAACGTAGATAAAAAGATAGATAATTAAATTATCTTTAAAATGGTGCAGGTTTCATAATTATACGAAAGATAGTATTTGCGTAGTAGTCGTTTTTGTGTTCGGTTAGACCTAATTTCACAAATTAATTACACTATGTAATATAAACAAAATCTAAAATATTCAAAGCTAAGAATATTAGGAAAATGTTGTTGTTTAACATATGTTTTTTTCGAATCGTAAGCAGTTCTCGTTTAGACGTACCTAATTATCATTTTAAAATCATTAATATTCGTTAAGAAATTTCTTCATTCGGTCGCCGCGCTGGCCTAGGCCCGCGATAAAAGCTATGGCTTAGTTTACGTTGGACAAACGAAACGGCCCATAACCACTAGACTGATGGCATAGCCACTAGACTGAAAGCTGTTAAACACGTCCTGCAAGAAAAATCAGCTATCTGCGAATATACAGGGTGAGTTTTAATTAACCGGCATACTTTAATGGCTTTAATCAGTACAAGCAAATAAACAAGTTTTGATAAAACTTTGCGGTTTATTATATTTTTTAAATTTATTTTTCTGAAAAATAGTTGCATTATCTAGCGGTAGGTTAAATATCGCCAATATTGTTAATTAGTGATATTTTACTCACCGCTAGATGGCGCAGCGCGCTACTCTTGTTAAACTCTTATTTAACAGACAAATATTTCAAATAAAATAAATATTTAAAAAAAACTGAGACAAATAGAATGCACTTAAAACTAAAAGTTTTTACGGTTTAGGTTTTCGTCCCTCCTCTTCGCGGCCGTCAGGAATAGATCCGGTAGGCCTAGTAACGAAGAGAAATATTTAGCAAAATAAATTATCCAGTTTTTAATTATTACACTCCTCAAAATATTAGCGATTTTTAAATAGCGGTTTTTGGTTCTTACGAATTTATTCCAATCTAACATTTTAGAAAAATTATAAAACTACGCAATTGTACTCGGAAAAAAACCGGTATGTATTAACGATGAAAACCTGCTTTTTTATTCCATCATAACTTCTAAATGCTTGAACCGATTTAAAAGTGTGTGATATTGTTAGAATCGTTATGTCATCCCAAGTGCCACAGGTACCTAAACTCTCCAAATGTCAAAAAATACTTGTCTAAATGTCCAAATGTTATTAAATTATCATAAATATATCATGTTTAGAGTCAAATGAAAGATCTGATTGAGTAGATTCCGTAAATATACAAGTATCTATGTATATGAATATGAATTCATAAACCATAACTATTTCATAAAAACCGTAATAAATATAATTATAAATACAATAGTTCACTTTCTGTAACAGCGGTCGTGTTTTTTTTTTCGTTTTATTATATTTACTTGGTAAATAAACTAAATGTGAAATTAATTTACACTTATTTCCAAATTGATCAAGGCAATGTTTTTGTCGAAATGATTTAATCCTAGGTATTACTAAGATATTTTCTAAAACTTGCCTCTTTGGTCTAAACTTGTCTCTTTGGTCTAAAGCATTCCGAAATTTAAAAGATTGTCTAAATGCACATACAAGCACTCATAAGTGCACATACAAGCACTCACAAGCACATTCGCATTACAGATACACACACCCACACACACATACAAACGCGCACATACAAATACAAACACACACACACTCACACATACACGCTCTCCATCACACAAACCATAGCCTCCACACGTACACTCGCACATAGCAATTTTAACTGTCAGTTTTAATTTCTTTTTGGTTTTCTTTGTATTGTATTGTTTAGCATATTTTGTAATCCTTATATAGCAAATAATTTAAAACATCTTTGGCGTTACTACTGTTATATATTCTTCCGTCGTAAATGAAAACACAGTAACTTCATTTACTGTGTTTATATAAGTTTGGTTCTTTAAAATCACGAGTTGGAGTACTATAAGGCATTTTTTTCGGTTTGTCTGTCGATGGATAGTTACCGAGATAGATAAAAACACAGTATTTTTTAAAAAATCGAATATTTCTTATAAAAAACAAAGTATGTATAATTTTTTAAGTTAAAATACAGTAACCTATTATTTACTGTGATCTTTTTTAATACCTATAAGCATTTAAGAAATATTTTATTTGGTTACAACACTGCTTCTTCAGATACTGTGGTTTTAGGTAAAATATTGTTAAAAGTTAATTTATTAATACACGAATTAATCACAGCATCTCAATTACTGTATTTAAGGTGCCTGCAGTTGTTTATTTAATTAAAAATATATATTTATTTTACATGGTTAGAACACAGTAATGGGTAAAATTTACCTATAACACAGTAACCACTCAGTTACGGTGTTATAGCTTAAAAATATAAAATTTATCATATTATTTTCCTAATTTAAAACACAACATCAAATTTAATTAATTACACAATTTTAATTTATTATATATTTTTATGCAGGATTGAAGTTCTAACTATTTTTTAGCATTAAAGATTAAAAGAAATAATCTATATTGATTACTTTGTTCATGAAAACAAATATTTAACAACTGAACTTTGACTGCGTTTTTCTGAAAACGTCATTTTTCAAGTTACTGTGTTTTTATTTACGACGGCAATATTATGCTTATATGTTATTTTTTATGCTGTATGTTTTTAATAAAAATAAAATAAAATAAATAAATAAATATAGCTTAGGAGGGATTTTTTTAGATGATCCTAATAACAATGTATGTGGCTTACAGTCAGCGACTTATCGGGAAATGTTTTATGTGCCTCTTCAGATGCTTTTTAATATTTCGATACATCATTTTGCTCTAGTTGCGTAAAGATAAGCGGATGGTAATAAAAATACTAAAAACGCTCTTAGATTATTTCATGCCATCAGCACTTAATACACGCTCATTGGTGCCAATATTGATGAACGCTTTTGTTGTCTTCCAAAACACAAATTCCGGTTTCACTTTGAATTACATCAGACAGCGACTTAACTTTCCACGCTGTTGCGGTAACTTAATTGCTTGCAGCGGTAAAAGTGACACGGAAAGTAAACGATACGGTAACGACATTTTGTAAAAGTGCTGATTATCTACAAAAATTGTCGAACTTCATTTTCGCGCAAGTCCTATAGATCTGATTTAATTTGACTATGTATTATAATATTTATCCCCTTGTCTATTTTACATGACTGCAAAACAAAAAAGTAGTACTTATAGTAGTGTAGTGTGTTCCATTTATTTATTCCCCCATAACTTTTAAACGCTTAAAATTCAAGAAACACAATTAGTCAACAATCTCAGGCTTCTTTGTGATACGGGAATCCTAACACTTTGATAATATTTTTGTTACGCGCACGTTTACAACTCAAAGTTAGAAGTCGCATTAAAAAGATTGCAGCTATTTAGAATCCGTATGAAAATACCTATATCCTCAAGTTGGAAAAGGCACAGAAAGCACAGATTTTGTACTTCCAGCAGTACGGATTTGATCCATTTTTGTATCCGACTTCATTTATCACAGGCATTTATAATACTCTGTCTCAGAAGAGAAATGCTGACCATGCAGTGCAGGATTTACGTATAAACTACACAAGCTATAGCTTAGGACCCCACTTTCTAGGGGGGCCCCCAAAGAAAATGCCCGAATGAGCTATCGTGGGCCCCATATCTAAAACAGCTAAGGGCCTTATGAAGTCTATATCCGGTCCCTATATTTTTAATCTGATTCGAGTTCTGAATCTGAACCGATAACCCTAGCTTACTAGATAAGATGGATCGTTTCATGCCTAATCTTCGTGCTCTATCGCACCATCTTTCGCGGAGACATTCTCGCGCACTAACCGCACGAGGTGGAACTTTTTACCGCCAACCCTCATCTGATTAAACTACAGGCAATTAATTATTTATTCTTATATACAATACAATACAATCAACTGCTCCAGTAGATAGGCATTCCTACACTTGGATGCGTCACAAAATTAAATGCTAAAAATGTTATATACCCCTCCTATGGCGGGGTAAAATTTCTGCCCGGGATAGTTTTGCGCATAACTTTTAAACTACTATACGGATCGTAAAAAGAATAACTGCAAAATGATCACATTGAAATTTGAAATATTATAACGTTACAACATTATCTCGTAAAACAATTAAGATAATAAAATACTTGTGGCACTCGGGGACTGCCACGGTAAAGCTATTGCATAGCATTTTTAACAACTTATGCAATTATATTTATTTATTTATTTTATTTTTTTCTGATATCAGATAACTTCGCTCTATCGGAAAACGTTGAAATTATTCCGAATCATTTGCGGCAGCAAATGATTCGGAATAATTTAAATGTCTTTCGATAGAGCGCCGCGCACGAATTTTTTATTCAATAAAGCAAAAATACCGAATTATTCGAAAAAAATCGTAGATAAAAAGATAAATAATTAAATTATCTTTAAAATGGTGCAGGTTTCATAATAATACGCCAGATAGTATTTGCGTAGTAGTCGTTTTTGTGTTCGGTTAGACCTAATTTCACAAATTAATTACACTATGTAATATAAACAAAATCTAAAATATTCAAAGCTAAGAATATTAGGCAAATGTTCTTGTTTAACATATATTTTTTTTCGAATCGTAAGCAATACTCGTTTAGACGTAATTACCAGTTTAAAATCATTAATTTTCGTTAAGAAATTTCTTGATTCGGTCGCCGCGCTGGCCTAGGCCCGCGATAAAAGCTATGCAATAGCTTAATAATGAATAAATATTACAGTTAGCATAGCGCGGAAAGCGTCTAACCAAAAATGGTTAGCTCACATAGGAAGGGAAACATAACTATCGTGATAGTTGTCATGGCTGTAATATTATATTCAATATTATCTACATACAAATAATCAAAATACACTAATGTGATTTAAGAGTCAGGGAGAATAATATATTAAAATAGAAATGCAAATTCTATGTAGAATAATCAAAATATATATATTTTATTTATATATACATAAAGATGTATAGGTACACCGCAGCGACAATGTAATACGTCCCACCGTTGGCAGTGGCCAATTACGAATGACGATTTCGGCTTCGCGCGTCGTCTAATATAGTCGATTTGGCTTTTCAATTATAATATAATAAATTATCAAATGAATAGTGTTTTATAAAGTAAAAATTAGATTACAATAATACAATAACTTAAGATCACTGTGTTATTTTTTATATCACTCAAAAGTATCTTTAATAAATAGAAAAGAAATAATGTTTTCCCATAACATTTCTGGAAATTTCGTAATTTCAAACATTTTTTAAGCTATTGCATAGCTTTTATCGCGGGCCAGGCCAGCGCGGCGACCGAATGAAGAAATTTCTTAACGAAAATTAATGATTTTAAACTGATAAGAACGTCTAAACGAGTACTGCTTACGATTCGAAAAAAATATATGTTAAACAAGAACATTTTCCTAATATTCTTAGCTTTGAATATTTTAGATTTTGTTTATATTACATAGTGTAATTAATTTGTGAAATTAGGTCTAACCGAACACAAAAACGACTACTACGCAAATACTATCTGGCGTATTATTATGAAACCTTCACCATTTAAAGATAATTGAATTATCTATCTTTTTATCTACGATTTTTTTCGAATAATCCGGTTTTTTTGCTTTATCGAATAAAAAATTCGTGCGCGGCGCTCTATCGGAAGAAGTTTAAATTATTATTCCGAATCATTTGCTAACGCAGCCGCAAATGATTCGGAATAATTTCAACGGTTTTCGATAGAGCGCAGTTACCTGATATCAGAAAAAATTAAATAAATAAAATAGATAAATAATTATAATTGCATAAGTTATTAAAAATGCTATGCAATAGCTTTACCGCGGCAGTCCCCGATTGCCACACGTATTTTTCTTATTTTTTTTGTATGGAAGTTCCAAAAACCGTCTTGGTACTATGCAAATAGACCATACGCTCGTGTAAGTAGTTTTTTTTATTAATAAAGAATCATCTCTAGGTTTTTCAAAAACTGAAGACAAATCTCGCTCGTTTTTATTTTTTTGGAAAACAGTAACAGAATAAAGATAATTTACAATTAATATGGAAATAATTTACCAATTTCGTTTTGGCGAAATGATAGCTTAAGGACCGGGTTTTTAAAATCCGGCATAATTGTATTAAAATTCTTTTTCGTGTTCTCACAACCAGGCCACAAAATTATGCTCCATATAGCTTTTGGCCGCCACGGCCTCCTAATAATATAGTCATAAAACACTACGAATTAATAAGTAGATATACGACCTCTAACGTCTTTATCATTGCTCTTTAGACACTTTTATAGATATATCAAGGATCTACTAATAAGTAGATCATTTCGATCTATACCCACGCTAGATCCGGATTGTTGAGCACCGCTGCCTCGATCGTCAAGGTGCTTGTATAAGAGATTGTAAGTTCTTGCAAACGGACTGGACTTGTACTCAAGGTCAATCTTAACGTGGAATTGATTATGCAAAACTGAAAACTTGTTGGCAACGGATATTGAAATGCTCCATAAAATTGCATCAGAATGTATAATAGTATCTTGGATAATAAACTGTTAGAGTAGACTGATGTGAGTGAAACATTTAAAAAAAAATACGTGTGGCACTCGGGGACTGCCGCGGTAAAGCTATTGCATAGCATTTTTTAACAACTTATGCAATTATAATTATTTATTTATTTTATTTTTTTATTTTTCTGATATCAGATAACTGCGCTCTATCGGAAAACGTTAAAATTATTCCGAATCATTTGCGGCTGCGGAAGCAAATGATTCGGAATAATTTAAACGTCTTCCGATAGAGCGCCGCGCACGATTTTTTTATTCGATAAAGCAAAGAAACCGGATTATTCGAAAAAAATCGTATATAAGAAGATAGATAATTAAATTATCTTTAAAATGGTGCAGGTTTCATAATAATACGCCAGATAGTATTTGCGTAGTAGTCGTTTTAGTGTTCGGTTAGACCTAATTTCACAAATTAATTACAGTATGTAATATAAACAAAATTTACAATATTCAAAGCTAAGAATATTAGGAAAATGTTCTTGTTTAACATATATTTTTTTCGAATCGTAAGCAGTACTCGTTTAGACGTAATTATCAGTTTAAAATCATTAATTTTCGTTAAGAAATTTCTTCATTCGGTCGCTGCGCTGGCCTAGGCCCGCGATAAAAGCTATGCAATAGCCGCATTGACCAATTTTAAGGTGGTCATTTATATGCTAAATATACAGTGTAATTTTTGTCATTTTTTTAATTTCAAACCATTTGATAGGAATTCCTACACTTGGTTATGTCAAAACTAACAAAAATAACAAGTATAATATTTAAATATATACCTATTAAGGTATAAGGTATGGACGTCGGTATTGCAAGGTATGAACGTTGAACACCCAAGCGCAGATTTTCTAGGTTATATAGAGGAAACAACATTTTCCAATATTTTCAATCGAAATTCTTACATAATTTCGTAGAATTTTCATGTGGACAATAGTACTAAATAATCAAACAAATATTGGATAATTTCACAAATTATCATACGGGAAGATATTTTAGAGAAAAAACACAAATACAAACAAACAGTAATAATAATAATAGTCAATAGCCAATAGTTAGAAGAAAAAAACAGGCAATTGTAAAATAGTCAATAATAGAAAGAATAGGGAGTAATAATAGTCAAGTAGGTCAATAGAGCTGCGAAAAATTGATATTGTCGAAATCCTCAATGCTATAAATGGGGTTTTTAGTCAAAATACCCTGTACCATTTTCTTAAAGTGAACCTCCCCAAGGCCCCTAATGTGTAATGGAAGTTTATTGTAGAATAAGTAAGATTGGCAGAGAAAGCTATTCCGAACCTTACTCAGTCGCACCCTAAAATGACGCAAGTCCTCTTTATCTCGCGTATTATGCGAATGAATATTTGAGTTAGTTGAAGTAGTCTCGATATTTTTTCTCGTATACATGATGTTTTGGTATATATACCTACGCGGCGTACAAAGTCATGATACCAGATTATATAAACCATAGCACTGCGTGGCCATTGAATTATCGCGCCAAGAAACACGCGCCAAGAATAACCCAGAATATAATCAAAGTACTGAATGATAGTTAGTAATGAAGAAAAAAATATCAATCTGTAAATTAAATATATTAAAAGGAATAAAACACAGGACTGCCCTTAAAGACAGTGAACTATTGTATTTATAATAATTTTTATTACTTACGGTTGTTTATAAAATATTTCTTGTTTATGTATATATCCATATACATATGTGTATATTTCCGGAACGTCCTATTTTACAATAAATACGATATATTTATGTTAATTTATTGACATTTGGACATTTAAACAACTTCTTACTTGGTATTTGGACAGTTAAGGTATACCTATACGCCATATGACACTCGGGATGACATAACGATTCTAACAATACCACAAACTTCTAAATCGGTTCAAGGGTTTAGAAGTTATGGTGTAATAAAGAAACGGAAAACATACATAGATTAACCACGAATACAATATCACACTCGAATTTTGTTGGGCAGTCGTGAAAAAACGCCAAGATTGTAATTTCGTGTAAATGGACTGGACTTGTACTTAAGGTCAACCTTAAAGATGAATTAATTGTTATGTAAACTGTTTGGGTAGCAAACGGTTTATTTTATTTTATTTTATAGCAAACTTACAGATAGTAAATATATGATACTAGTATCTTAAAAACGTATTTAAACGAAACAAATTTACTATCCTATGAATAGTTTGCAATGCTTGCATTACACATTAACATAGAAATAACATGAACACGTTGATAGTAGAAAAAAATATAATAAAGCTAATAATAATATAAGGGTAAGAAAAGAAATAATTAAATAAGTTGTTAATAAGGTTATTTGGATAGAGCAAAATAGAAGTACGAGTAATTGGATAATAATATTTATTATATATATAATATGATATAATACAATAGCATGTTATAATATAATATAATCATATAATACAGTACATTAGGATGGCAGTTAGGGAACTCTTAAAAAGTAGGAGATAGGCTAGGTATGATCGAATCTTTTATTATATTTATGGAATCATAAAATACATCTAATCCTTTACACGATTTATTAAAACCACGACACATTCTGGCAAGAGGTCTATTCGATCCGATGTTGTTATTGCAGCTTGGGCCACAACATCGATTTTGTTCTCGAATCGGCTCAACTCACTATTCAGCTCCTATTCAGAAGCCTCCTCGTGCGGAAGGCTACTCCGGGTAAGACTATCGTGTCTCAGGCCTCACAAGATGGCCGACCGGATTTTCCTTGTGGGATTTCATCGCGGCGCTACTGGACGGTTTGCGCACCGTTCGGTGACGCAAATCGGTTGTGCACTCTGTGACTAATTGCTGGGAGCTAACGGGCCCATGATGAGGTGGCCACGATGACCCATGTGTTCAGGGTCGGTCACACTATGGAAATATACCGTCTTCTAAGCAGCGGGGGTGGATGTTGACCTGCTGTCATGTTACACTTAGAATGGCATTGACCCACACGATCCCGTGTGGCACTACGCGCAAAGGACGCCCAGGTCAGCGTTAAAATCAAACTGAATTACCGCTGTAATACAGCAGGTAGAGGCCGCGTAAGCGCCTTCAGACCTGTATCCAGTCGGGAGAAGGGAGTTATCCTGAAGGTTAACTCTAGACGGAGATATCCTACCAACACTGGAAGTTAGGGGGCGAGGCTGCCTGCTGGTTACCTTTCCCGGTGCCTCGCCGTGAGGCGTTGGCCTCTAACGGGCTTGTTAGCGGAGCTATACGGTAGATTGTCTTATCTCTAAGTCGTCTACGTTCATCCCACGGCTGAAAGAACGACAACATATCGTTATACCAGCCTGGGGTGACGGGTTCGCCCGCTGTAATCGACACCGCTCTACTGTTATGTAAACTATATTATGCAAAACTGAAAACTTGTTGTCGACAGATATATACACGGACCTTGAAATGCTCTATATTTTTTTTTAAAAAGGTGTCTAAGTATCTTGTATAATAAAACCGCTATAAGTGATGATGTAAGTCAAACATTTTAAATAAAAACTCGAAAAAGCATAGACCAATTTTACCGGGGTTTACGTCCTGTATGTGCTTATTTTGATACAGCACTTTTTACCCGACTGCCTAACAAAATAGAAGTGTAATGTGTTCAGTGTCCATCTATGTATAATATGTTTTCCGTTTCTTTATTTCACTATAACGTCTAAACGCTCGAACCGATTTATAAGTATGTCGTATTATTAGAACCGTTATGTTATCCCGAGTGTCAGATGTCCAAATGCCAATAAATTAACATAAATATATAGTGTTTAGTGTCAAATGAGTGGTCTGATTGAGCACATATATGTACTATATGTATAAATACATAAACCACAACTATTTCATAAAAAAGTACTATAAATACAGTATAAATAGAGTCTTGTTTTTATTCATTTTAATATATTTACTTGTTTTGATATAGTATTGTTTGATATACATATAAATCATATCTCTACGTTGCCAGGGGATTGAAATATCGCGCAGAAAATATCGTAAACTTTTCTTTATCGCGTTTCACAGTAGGTAAAAAAAAATCGCGAAAACAACTTCATGATGTCACATTTTGTTAATATTTTCTATAATATTAAAAAAAACAATAACACATCTAAAAGCAGTCGATTTCTTTATGGAATATTCAAAAGCATACCCAACGTGCAGTGTTTTTTGGTTATTCCCGATTGAAAAATAAAGATATAAACAAATCGCGTAAAAAAATAACCGGAGTGATAAACTAGATGCGAAACAAAAGAGACGCCCGCGACGGTCGACGCCTGAAAGCAAACTGAATGAATCGAACTGCGCGGGGCTTGATTATAAAATGATAAGTGTGGTGGTCCGAATTGGGTGTATATTGTACGATAGTTTTGAAAGAAACGTACGGTTAAGATTGTTGATTGGGTATGCTGTATACCTAAGCTTGAGATGCAATATCGCGAAAAGTAAAAATCACAGAGTCTTAGTAGTAATTTTGGGAAAAATTTAGCCAGACTGACGATTGATGACTAACGATTGAATACGTTAATTGTTATTAACGACTAACGATTGATTCGTTTAATAAAATCATCAGTCGTGACTAACGATTGATTATTTTTTAATCATGATTGTAATCATGATTAAAAAATTGTGATTGATATTCTCGACAGCGTTCAACTTCGTTTTGTGAGTTTTTCGTCGGTCGGTCGGTCGGACGTTTAGTCGATCGGTCGGTCGGTCTGTCGGTCAGCCGGTTAGTCGGTCGGTCTGCCGGTCGGTCGACCGGTCGGTCGGCCAGTCGGTCGGTCGGTCGGCCGGTCGCTCAGTCGTTGTGGTCGGTCAGAAGTTAGGTGCAGTCCACCAGTAGATATAATAAAAGGATTATCGGGTGGTATATAACAGCAATTTAGTTATGATTGACGATTGACGATTAACAACTGATTGGTTTAGTCATGATTACTTGAATCACTATTAACATTAACCACGACTAAATTGGTGGTGACTAAATCAATCATGAGTCGATTAGAACATTTAGTTGATTGTCTTAACAATGCCTAGTAATGAATATATAGGCTACTAGTAACGGGCACCTAATTTTTTCAACTTTTGTAGATATATTTCAAAAATATATATATATGTTTAAATAAAGATGATGAATGATATCTCGGTATTAAATTATTCAACGCCATAGAACTTTTTGACAACTTGTCTACGCCGGCGACATGTAGGTGGCGCTGAGAGCATTGTCCGGTGAAACTAATGGTACTTTAGTTGGCCATCTATAATAACACTAATAATGAATGTTTTTTTTTTGCAAATGACTGATTGATTATATATACATATATAAAATTAACCCTTCGAGTAGCGGCATAATTTCATTGCAGATCGCGGTAATTTATTGAATTTATTGCGATATCGCCGCGCTCGACAAAAAGTAATATAACTATGGAACTACTATAGCAACCATAAAAAATAACTGTGCAATGATTGCATTGAAATTTTTTATACAGGATATTGAAATCTCATTTTGTAAAACAATTAGATAATTATGAATAAATATGAGAAAGTCGAAAAAGTGAAAAAAACTCGGCATTTCTAACTTGTACTTGTCTTACGGAAAAATACGGAATCCTATTTAGAAATTGTAAATAGTATCATGATCTTTATTAAATTCTCTATCAAAGGTAATATTTCGTTTTGCTTATTTAAATACAAAAATATTTAGATATTAGCTCATAAACCCAATAAAAAATTTGACGATTTCTCGAAAAAAAATATGATGATGTTTGACAATGGAATTTTACCAGAAATATCCTCGAAATGACGCGCGAATTTATTCTAGCGGCCGTCTATGTATATATGGTAATAATGAGATATTTGGTATGGATTTTGGGATGCGTTCGAATAAAAAAATAATATCACTGTGCGCTCCGGGAGCAAGCAGCCAATATTGGTCGTTACGTAGTCAACGGTGTTCTGATGTGCAACCAAATTTGATCGTTACGTAGCCGAAGAGTTAAAATAATAATATTAGCAATGATTTAAAAATTCGTTTGTCATTTTATAATTATTTTATTTTGAGGTAGGATACCGTAGCGGTTTTAAAGCGCTATCTATAATGCGCCGCCATACTGCTATGCCACGACCACACTTTTTAAATATATTTTTGCAGGATAGAGTTATCCCTCCCTTATCATGTACGATAGAATTAATTTCACTATGTCCATCACTATTCAGAGATTCGGTCTCGCTGGGAATCGAATCAATGAACGACGTCACGTTTTCTGAATTCTGAGTAGAAGGAAAACCCTCGTATTATATACGTCACTGGGTATGACCGCTTCCGTAGCTAGTGCCTTACCGGCACGCCCGGGGAAGTACCTTATTACTGTAAAATGCTACGTGTTGCTTTGAGGAAATTTTGCAATTTGAGTAACCCAACTGTAACAGGTAAATATATTAAAAGGATTAAAAAACACGACGGCTGTTACAAAAAAGTGAACTACTGTATTATTTATTTATTTATTTATTTATTTATAACGTACAAGAACAAAAAAATACAAGGACATGCATACTGTTGTACATGAGGAATAATTAGGAACAAACATTATTATAGCGAAAAACATAGCTCTATGCATATAAATATGCTAGCATATCCGAATGGGGCGAAATCGCACAACCAACTAGACCTAGAAGGTCTGTCTCTGGCTGTGCTGTGTTATACCAACTGTATGTTTGTAACTCGCGAACTGACGAAGGTGATCAATTTTCAAATATTTCTAAATCTAAGAAATGTGTTGTTTACACAAATTAAAGTAAAATTTAAAGTAGAAAAAATAAATATATATGTATGCAATTAAGGGCTAAAAATAAAGTAAACTTTACATTATATACAATAAATTTAAGTGGAAAATAAGTAATAATATATACAAATATATGAATAAACACTACATTCTAATATACCTATATGTTTAAGAAAATGATATGTAATATTGCACAATTTTACAAATATATATATTTTTTTAATATTCACCCTACAGTATTAATAAGGTCTTTAGTTTTTGAACGCCCAATATCTAGAAGCCAGTTTTTTACTTTACCTTTAAAAGTTACATAATTTTTCACGTTTTGCGTGGTTTCACATAGTGAGTTGTAAACTTTCGGGGCGATATAAAAACATTGTCTTCGGGCAAATGTGCTTTTAACCTTTGGAATTGTGAAAAATTCCTTTCCAGCATTTCTCGTTAAGTACATTTGTTGACTTCTTACTCTGTACTCTTTAGTTTTGTGAAAGCTTACAAGGCACTGCTTAATAAGCTGGCAGATACCCAAAACCTTAAACTCCCCAAAGAGCTGATTTGAACTGTACCGAGGAGGCTTTTTGTTTATGACTCTTATTAGTAACTTTTGTGCTTTTAATAGTCGGTCCATTGTTGTTTTTGTACATGAGCCCCACGCTATAATTCCATGCACCCATATACTTTGACCAAGAGCCATATACACCATTCGCAGTGTTTCTTTACTCAGTACATTCCTAAGTTCGCGGAACACGTGCAGTAATTTCCTCGTTCGCGCCGTAAGCGATTTTATTTGGCATTCCCAATTGAGTTTGGAATCTATTTCTATGCCTAAATATCAAATTTTTTTTCAATGTTTATATGCTCACATTTGCAATTATTCTGGGTTGCAGATACAATTCAGTTAAATTGGTGAATTTTTAAGGGTAATACGTTGGAGGTTAGGTTGGGTCTGAGTGAAAATGCTAAGTACTTCGTCTTCGAGATATTGAGTGTCAATATATGTCGATCAAGCCATGTTTTAATACTGTTCAGGGAGCATTGCGCGAGCATTTATGTATAAATATTTTTATTACGGTTAATTTATGAAATATTTGGAATAAAGAAACGGAAAACATACGTAGTTAAACCCTGAAAATATTACACTGCTTTACTTTCCTTGCAAGGAAAGTATTGTGGACGCACTTCTATGTCAGACGGAACAGAGGCAAAAGTGAGAACTAGGGTCCCAACTGGCTCGGTGTTTGGACCTGTCGGGTATATACATAACACGTGAACAGTATAACAAATGTTGGGAAAGACTGTACATGCTATATGTATGCTGATGATACGTGTACGATATACGCGGATAGGGATATGGAGAATATTCAAAATAAAATCCAGAATGATTTTGAAAATGTGTTAAAATGGTCCCACGACAAGGCATAATACTAAATATAAGCAAAACAAAATGTATGCTCGTACATTCACCGTATATCCAAAAACCAAGGAATAGCATTAAATATAACTGGTTACTCATATGAATGTCTGCATAATTTTAAAATAAATTGTACTGACTGTAAAAAAAATGAATTTGTAAAAGAGTATAAATATCTGGGTCTAACGATAGAATGTAACATGAATTGGGGCTTGCACGTGAATAATATATGTAATAAATTGAGATGGATGCTATATAAGTTCAATCACCTTCAGTAGCTTGTAGACAAACCAATATTACGCTTAGTATATCATACCCTCGCTGATGCAGTACTGAGCTATGCTCTCACTTCATTTGGTCATACTTTTCGCACGTATATAGATAAAATATTTAATTTGCAACGTAGAATAATAAAACTTTTAGTAAATAAAAATGTGTTAACACAATGTAAAAAGAACTATAACTTATAGAACTATAACTATAAGAACTATAGTTATAGTTCTATAAGTTATAGCCTAATCAATGCCGATCTTGAAAGGTTATCCGCTTGGTCCAATAAACATGGCTTACAAATCAACCCTTCGAAGTCATGTTTTATGATTATTGGGTCGAAACAGGGCAGGACTAAAATTGCTAACTATGGCTCTCTTCCTATAATGATGGACAGTTTGCCAATACCACTGGTCACTACGGCTAAAAATCTGGGTACTCTATTTGATGGAAAATTACGGTTTGAGGAACATGTCAGCAAAAGCGTTGGGTGGGGTTTCTCACGTCTAAAGGCCTTATACAGAATTCGGGAGTACCTCAGCGTCAGAATCAGAATACTACTGTCTATTTATAGTTTTAATTTTTAATCTGTGTGTTCTTGTTTTTTTTTGTATATGTTTTCTATAACAGCTGCAAATAAATAAATAAATAAATAAATAAATAAATAAATAAATAACGTATACATGAAAAAAATACATACCTACTTACTAGCAATGGAGCATTTTAGAAATTCAGAATTTAAAATACCAATACAGTACAATAGGAATGTTAGAGAAAAAGTCCGTAAAAGATTTGAAGAACTAAGAGCGACTACTATGGTGAAGTACCTCATTCCAAGAATCTTTAATACTATTTTATCTGAGGACGACTCTGTAAGTGTGAGCAAACAGATGTTTAAAAAGAGATTTAAAATCTACCTATTGGACGTTTATAGTGAAATTAGTGGTCATAAGGAAATTTGTTATACGTTTCTATAATTTAAGCTTGTAGTAATACTGGCCTAATTTAAGCCTGTAGTAAGACCAGTAGTAATACTGCTGTGCATTGTTTTTTTAATATTATTAATGTCTTTTTGTATCACAAAATTAGAAGTGTCAGACTAGAAAAATAAGAGTTTGTCTCGCCAACAAACTGTATACCAGTTTGGCAAGATTTTAATATAAAAAAAAAATATATCTTTTCTCTGAATTAAAAAAAAATGTGTCTGTGATTCTGTCTGTCAGTCAGTCTGTATTCCTCCACGATAGCGCCCCGACGTGTAGTCCGATTGAGCTGAAATTTGGTATGCAGGCTCCATTTGGTCATCGCAAGAGTTTATTGTGGTTGAAACCAGGGGGCGCACTAATCATACTTCCATCTTGAAATATTGGACTTAGAAACTTGAAATTCGGTACACAGGTACCTCGTTGGGCCGAAATCACATTGTGACAATTTGATTGATATTCAACTCATAATATTCTAATGGTGCTTCTAAACAGGCTATAGCTTTACGGCAATTTGTGGCCGCAATATCAGCAACGATGGCAGTGGTGTAGCGTGCCTTGGTGGGGCCCCGTATAAAAATTTGTTTGGGGGCCCTTAGGAAGGGTAAGATTTCTCACAAAAGAAAAAAATGTTTGCTTAAGAGGCCGTATACGAAATCGATGTGGGCCGTGATACCTATATAATCAATGGTATAATATAACTATAGGTAGGTAGGATTTTCGGAGCCAAAGAGATACGTCCACTCTTTGGAAGCGCTCGGTGGGGACTAGCTGACTTGAGGCGTGAATCGTATCATAGGCGAGTATCATAACGCGAGAATTAGATTGTTTTAAAAGACTATTGCCAATTTTAATTAATGTTTTGCATTTTTTTTGAGGAAATGGATTGATATTGAACTAAAGTTTATTTCTATTCTTTTTATTTTATGAACGAGAGTTCTAAAATGCCAAAATCAAAAGCATTTCTTCGCCCATTTTCTAAAAAATTTGACAAAGTTAAATATTTTTTTAATCAACAATTTTATATGAAAGTAGTAAAAAGTGATTCACTTATTATATAGAGGACTTTCACAACAATACATTGTATTTTTTTATACCGTTTAGATGTCAATACGATTCGTAAATATGTTATATTCTAAACCTCTCACAGCAAAAATTCACAAAGAGTCGCCGGTTTAAGGTCAATTAATCAAAATTCCATAATAATTTTCAAAAAAGTAGCTCACTCATTAGACAATAATATAAATGATCTTTTATGTTGTGCAATAAAAGTTATAGAAATACAGTATTTTAACCTTAAATTCACGTCTGCAAAATTACGTAAATTCACGAAATGCGCAAAATTTCGTGTACGGCCTCTTAAAATTAAAAGAAATATTTATTCATCAATTAAAACAATTCAGTCTAAAGATTCCTTTAAGAAGCAGAGCCATATGTGGCTAATAAATGAAGGCCGTGAAAAGAGCCACAAACTAGGTATTTGACCATCTAGTATGATTTTTATTTTTATTCTTATTTTATTTTTATATTTTTTTATTTTACTGAGTAGGTATATCTATTTATTTATTATTATTATGACTTCGATTTTTATTTTTTACTCGATAATTTTATGATTATAATTTGAAATACTTCTTGATATTTTAATTATATCTTTTTAACATGTATAATTTTGTTGCCTACTCTTCTTTTCACACCAGCATGTTGGTTGACTGGAAGATATTGCTGTAGTGTAGCAATAAGTCCGCCATTGTACCTTATTTTTATTGTGCAATAAAGAGGTTTTCATTCATTCATTCATTCATTCGTTCGTTCGTTCGTTCGTTCGTTCGTTCGTTCGTTCGTTCGTTCGTTCGTTCGTTCGTTCGTTCGTTCGTTCGTTCGTTCGTTCGTTCGTTCGTTCGTTCGTTCGTTCGTTCGTTCGTTCGTTCGTTCGTTCGTTCGTTCGTCCGTTCGTTCGTCCGTTCGTTCGTCCGTTCGTTCGTCCGTTCATTCGTTCATTCATAGATTCATTCATTCATTCATTCATTCATTCATTCATTCATTCATTCATTCATTCATTCAGTCATTCATTTATTCATTCATTCATTCATTCATTCATTCTTACATTCATAAGTTAAGTTGTTAATTTTAAATTTTTTTTTGTGTGTGCACACAAAAAAAAATACCTGTGCAGGTAAAATATTTCCTGGTACACCTGCCTTAGTACAGGCCTAGGCCTAGTTAGGCGGTGTTGACGCAGTGACCAAGATACTGCAGTGTGCTCTATTTTTCGCTACTGGTCCAAACACATTTTTTTTGTAATGCTGCAGGAAATTATATTTTGTGCTTTACCTTTAATAAATAAATAAATAAATAAATCATTATTATCTATGTGTCACTTTTTCCAAAATTTTTACAAACAATTCAAATTAAATATACACTCTCCTTGCCTTTTTTTCCGGCAAACTGTTTATTAAATCATTTATAGCTGATGATGACTTTAGTTTTTCTAAAGTTTCTGGCTCTATGGACAATAGTGACAGGTCTGAGAGGGGTTCATGTCCCATCGAAGTTCTTAGGTATTTTTTATCAGTTTTAATTTTGAAAAACTTCTTTCAGCAGTTGCAGTTGTAACTGGAAGGGTCAAGAATAAAAAGCATGCTGTTATTACCTCCGGAAAACTGGATGCAATACTATTGAATTTTATCAGCAATAATTCAATGACTTCCTTAATGGAATGATTTTTTTGAATTTCAGATTTTAAGCATGTGTTTAGAGCTTTTAATTGGTCATAAAGAATAACTGAGATGTCTTTACTGTATTTAGCCGGCAGTTTTCCGGAAGCGTTTAATATCTCTTCGTTTGAAGAAGGCAGGAGTTTTTCCGGTTGTAAAATTTCAAGCATACTACTCAGCGTCAGGTTGGGGGCCCCCGTGGCCCGAGGGCCCCGTAGCTAACCGGAGATACGGCGGTAGCTACGCCCCTGAACGATGGCCCAAACATCACTGTAACATTGCAGCATAAATGGCTGGAAAATATATAGCCCGGCCTTTCTCGGCAATATTTCCGCAAAACTATGGCCCATTATTTCCACTCGTAAACGGGCTACACAATCGGGCAACAATGGCCGACGAAATCATACCGTCGCAGCGGCTTATATTGTATTAAATGAAAATTTAAAACGACCAAAAACAGACGAGAATGTGGATTCGACCTGACTTCAATAAGCGTGATACTTTAGATATCTTAGTCTGAATGTTTTCGATTATATGAATAGCAATTGAAAGATCTTCTGCATGAATTACCTATCAATAATAAATTCACAATACAGTTATCTATTAATGATGTATATAAACATTTAAATACACTAATAAATAATATAAATTATTTCACGCAATTGTACATAACATATCAGAATAGATAGTAATATTTTATAGATCAAACAAATTAATCATTAGATGATATAAATACAAATTGAAGATGTCGTACGTCGTGCCTCGCATCAGATAGGGACGCACTTATGGCGCAAAACGGAACAGCAATAAAGCTGGCCGGGCAATATTGCAGTGTTTTCGATTGCGAAGCGATCGTCCAGCAACAACGGCCATACGAAAAATATGTAGCTATGGCCGGGATATACTAAAAATATTTCCGTATATTCCATAGTACTGCTGGTATTGCTAGCAATGTTGCTAGGCAATGTATTGCAGCCACATATTGCAGCGAAAATTTGGTCCGTTTAGGAGCACCTTAAGTAGTATCAAGTCGTAAATATATTAGATATAAATAATCGCGATATTTATACTGGTAAATATTTTAAGTCTGCCATACATTATTTAGTGAGGCCCCTGCATTCGGCAACGCTTGCGAGGCGTGGGTCGTTCGAAATTCAAATTCGAAGTCTCACGGAGATCCGCGTTTGCAATTTGATTTTTAAATCGAATGAGATGACGCGCGTTCGAAATTAAAATCTTCATTGCTTTGCATCCCATATTAACAGGAATTAACTGCTCATCTACTTTATTTGTGAAATAAATATTCAGATGAATGAGTCCCTGGCTACTTGCCAGGAAAGTTTTGGGATGACACAACCGATTTTTTATTGGGCAGACACGTAAAACCTAAAGGTAATTGTTTGTTTTGTTTCTACTCGTTATTACGAAATTTCACAATTGGCTAATTAATTGCCATAAGAGAATCTCTGATAACTAACTTACCATGAAGTTTGTATATGTATGTGTGCGTGTAACATGTGTGCATGTGTGCATCTTGTTATTGCATTCGCTCGACAGAATTAAAACGCAATTCTGTTAATTTTATCCCAAAGGAAAATAGTGATACAACCAAGAATGGAACCCGGAACCTTACAATAAGATCAGGCGACCTAACCATTGTACCACCAAGCCATATTATACCAAACAATAAACGCACTCTCGGACGACAGAGCGATGCGGGGATCGGGTGCAAGGGAAGAGAGTAGACGGATACGTTTCGGCGAACGTTACGTGCGGGTGGAAGTTGGCAAATATCTCGAACGTCTGAATATCTGCGTCGACGGAGTAGCGGCCATATGCGAGCCCTTAGAACGCGTGACGTCGCTTGCTTCGATTTCAATTTTGTTTGAAGAGAAGCTACTCTCTGTATACTGTGGCTAAACCAAGGATGATATTAAAAATACCACGTTATAAAATGCAGAATTCTATACAAACGAATTTATATGAGAAATATTATTTTAGCAGAGGTAAAGTATTGTCTAAGTCATCTACCCTCACCTCACGGGAGATAGAACGATCACTATCGCTAAAACTTCCTGAGGTGACGGGTTCGTCCGTTGTAGTTGACAACCCTAGTTGATCTTAATAGTCTCAGGGGGACTTAAAATGGATGTTTTCGTCTTCATCTCAAAAAAAATGGCGGCCTCACAACTTTTTCTGCCCTGGTTGGTTAGTGAGCCGGAAGTATAAGAGAACGGAACGCTGACAAAAACTTAAAAATCGAACCTTATTCGAGTTATTAAATTCGAAACGCTGACAGAAATTTAAAAATCGAACACTCTGATTGGTTTAAATTTGGAAGCCTGGCGATTTTATTTATTTAAAAATCACACACTCTGATTGGTTTAAATTTGGAAGCCTGGCGATTTTATTTATTTAAAAATCGAACACTGACGCAGATTTGGAAGACGCGCAGAATTAACGCTGTAATTGCGATGTCATGTAAACCGCAGTTGCAACACTTTCCCAGTGCATCGAGTTCCTTTCAAAATCACCGCCCGAGACGCGAAATTGATACCAAAACCGCAGTAAACCGTATCAGAGAGGAGATCACTTTCGCTTGTGGTTTAAAATTGCGTGAAAAAGATACGTTACTTATGATTTTTATCTGATGTTATCTGTGATTTTTATTTATTCCCTAAAATTAATGATATAATAATAATATTAATAATAATAAAAGCCTTTATTCGCTGACCGTATTGTCCAGTTTTGCCTTTTGTGATAAAACAATATATTTAATTATTTTTAATCTACTTTTTAAATAAGGTATCATATTTTTCAGCAGCCAGTTTTTTGATCAGGTTGTCCTTCGACATAGGCCTCCCCCATTTTCTTCCATTCATCTCTGTCCCAAGCCAACCTTCTCCATCCTTTCGGTAAGTCATTTTCCCATCTTTTAATTTGACGTCCTTTTTGTCTTTTCCCATTTCTATGATACCATTCTATTAAGTCCTTCGGCCATTTTTCTTTGTTGGTTCTCATGATGTGACCAGTCCAGTTCCATTTTGGCATGGCAGAATGCATGTATTATAAAGTTTACTTTTTACTGACATCGTTTAATCTGTTTTAGTGACCTGTACCGTTTCCAAGTGTTGCTTATTCTTTTATCGATTTCTTTTGAGTATCTCTTTTCTTTAGAGAAAAATGTTTTGACTCTATATTTCGGTGTAAACCGTTGTCAAGATAGATGATCTATCTTGACAACGGTTTACACCGAAATATATATTCAAAACATTTTTCAATAATCATTACTTTTGCCTATTCCTTTCCAGTATAGATTCTCAACTTTCACTTTGTTGTATTACCACCGTATGAGGCAGGAAGAAGTCCGGTTGGCCAGACTTCTAATACCACAGCAGGGATAATTAACCAACACAAAACAAGCGTGGAGTCGCTCCTGGTCTTCACAGACCAGATAAGTCTCCTTTCATTTATTTTATACCTTAATTTATTTAGTAATAAAACATAATTTCAATATATATATATATATACGAGTGGTATTACCCGGCGTTGCCCGTGTTATATCTTTTCTCAAATACCAATGTATACCAATTTTCATGGCGATCGGTTGAGCAGTATAGAAGTTGGTGTGCTGCAGCGCCGTCTAGTTGAAAGTTGCAACAAAGCGGATATATATAAAAACCTTAACCATGAAAAAATACATATATACTATGCCAACTTTCATGGTGATCGGTCAAACGGTTTCGGAGTCTATTAAACTCGGACAGACGGGCATACAGATATACCAACATCCATTTTTATATTATATTATTTTGGCCTGTTTTTAAAATTTAAACTTTGAATGCCTATATCTCGCTTATTTATAGCGACCGACACAATTTTCTTCCAGATTTAGCATTAAAATGAAAAAAAAATGGAGAGAGGTTCCTATACTGCAGTTATTCCACTTTTATAACTATGTGATAATACTTACATGTATATATTTTAATTAAAGAGTTTTGAACAATGAAGCACAAATAATTAAAAAGCAGGAATAATTTCACTGTATTACCTTCACAATATTTTGAATTTAGAATAACGCTTGGCCGACTATGACGTTTGTAGGTTTAACATAGCAGCGCCATCTATGGATTACTCAATAGATAACGCCATCTGTTAAAATCGTTTGGAACTAACAGATAATTGCGAATGTCAAATAATAGACATTGCAATAAAATAATATCGCGACTATAAATTAAGACGTAAGCTATCCTATCTTTCAAGTTGGATCAAACTGCACATTGTGTGCAAATTTGATTCAAATCGGTTAAGTAGTTTAGGAGTCCATCGCGGACAAACAACGTGACACGTAATTTATATATATTAAGATATATATATATATATATATATATATATATATATATATATATATATATATATATATATATATATATATATATATATATATATATATATATATATATATATATATATATATATATATATATATATATATATATATATATATATATATATATATATATATATATATATATATATATATATATATATATATATATATATATATATATATATATATATATATATATATATATATATATATATATATATATATATATATATATATATATATATATATATATATATATATATATATATATTATATATATATATATATATATATATATATATATATATATATATATATATATATATATATATATATATATATATATATATATATATATATATATATATATATATATATATATATATATATATATATATATATATATAAATATATATATATATATATATATATATATATATATATATATATATATATATATATATATATATATATATATATATATATATATATATATATATATATATATATATATATATATATATATATATATATATATATATATATATATATATATATATATATATATATATATATATATATATATATTATTATAAACTCCTCTGCCAGAAATTAAGATTGAAGTTTCTTCTTTCATTTCATTGAGCATATGGAGGTTTTATTATTTTTATTTCGATTTAATGGCTCGTTGATAACAAACTTAGCCAATTGTATAATATTTTAAATATTGGTAGCATTCGAAATTTGAATTATTTCGTAATGTCACTTTCATTTATAATAAAACGGCTTTGCCGAAGTGATCGATAGTTTAATTTTTTAATTTTTCGCTTAATTCGTCTCAATTGAAGGCATTTTGTGTTGCATAAGGATAAGCCCTATTTATGAGATATATGGATGAATAGTGATGGTTAGTCGACTGCAAAAGGACCTTTAAACTTACATTGCACCGTCGAAAGTCGTGCACATCCGTAAGTATATCTCATTCAAACATAAGCATTTCCCAATACAAGCTGGGATTTCCTTCGCTACTTTTTAAGTAGCTTTTACTAATTTTATTTGAAATAAAAACATCATCCTATAAACGGATTTCTTTACAAACCTTATCAAATATAACTATATATATATATATATATATATATATATATATATATATATATATATATATATATATATATATATATATATATATATATATATATATATATATATATATATATATATATATATATATATATATATATATATATATATATATATATATATATATATATATATATATATATATATATATATATATATATATATATATATATATATATATATATATATATATAAACGAATTCTTTAAAAAAAGATTTTACAAAAAACCAATCAAATATTAACAATATTATACAATTTTATCTTATGTTTTGAACTCTTGTAAATATCATATAGCCTTAAGTATAAACTTCTCGACCAGAAATTACGATTTATATCTTATTTCATGGGAACGAGCAAATGAAGTATTTTATTTTTATTTTCATTTAATAGCTGGCTGATAGCGAGCCCAGCAATCTTATATCGTCCTTTAAAAGAGTGATATATTCGAAATTTCAAATCGAATTTTCGAAATGTCATTCCGCATTTAAGAGACGATTGATTGTGATTTTTTTCATTGTTTTTGCTTAAATTTGTCTTTAATAAAGACATTTTATTTTGGTTTTGCAAAAGGATACGCTTTGTTTTTGAGATGTGGATGAAGGGTGATCGTTCGCTAGCGATAAAGGGATCCCATTAAACCTACAGTGTACCGTCGAAAGTGGTACTCATCCAAAAATACATCTCGTTTAAACAATAAGCATTTCCCAGTCCAGTCCGGGAAAACCTTCCAGCTATGTAAGTGGCTTTTATTATTTTTATTTTTTCATCAAAGTGTCATCCTTTAAACGAATTCTTTATATATATATATATATATATATATATATATATATATATAGTATATATATATATATATATATATATATATATATATATATACTATATATATATATATATATATATATATATATATATATAATATATATATATATATATATATATATATATATATATATATATATATATATATAAATATATATATATATATATATATATATAATATATATATATATATTATATATATATATATATATATATATATATATATATATATATATATATATATATATATATATATATATATATATATATATATATATTTATATATATATATATATACTAATATATATATATATATATATATTTATATATATATATGTATATATATATATATATATATATATATATATATATATATATATATATATATATATATATATATATATATATGTATATATATATATATATATATATATATATATACATATATATATATATATATATATATATATATATATAATATATATATATATATATATATATATATATATATATATATATATATATATATATGTATATATATATATATATATATATATATATATATATATATATATATATATATATATATATATATATATATATATAAATATTTATATATATACATACATATAGTTTAGAAGCGGGCGGGGGACTGTTTTGGTAATACGATAATGTTTATTTTCTACCACTTTCCACAGGCCGTTTCGTCATTTAAAAGTCGGTCTTAAAGGTCGGTCCCGTTCATGCTCGCAAAACATCACTTCATAGCCACCAATAATTTAACATAAAATTATTTACAGATAGATAGATAGATAGTTTTGTCCGGAATCGGAATCGGGTGGCCGATGGTCGTTTCAAGAGCAGTCGCCGTAAGGTCAGCAACCACCCCCGCTCTATAGGAAATGTGTTTCTGAACTATGTTGTAGGCACTTGTTTTTTTTAGGTTTATGTTTATATTTATGTTTATGCCTATGTTTACATTTATGTTTATATTTATGTTTATATTTATGTTTATGTTTTTGATTATTTTATGGTACTCGGAGCTGTCGTACGCCTCGACGGTCCTCATAAAAGTATGGATTACGTATTTTATTTAATTCGTCGTATGATCAAAAATAGTTGGGATTCACGTGGCATGAGGGGGGAGCACGTGAGGGGGGGGGGGGGGTAGTGCGGCGGGCGAGGGTTGTCTGCTTACCGGGAAAGTCTTGGGGTGACACAATCGTTTTTTTTTCAATTTTACGCCCTCCAGTTATTTTAAAGTGGTAGATAGCAGGTTTTAGAATTAATTGCTACGCTATAGGTACTCGTAAATACCTATTCTGCGCTTTTGCCAGTCTTATTCGGGGTACGCATAAAAGGGAGCTACAATGGTGAGAGTGACTCTCAGCATTTGTTGCAGTTTTTGTTAGGTTATATCTGCCATACATTAAGCACTGGTATGTGAACGCCGACTAGCCTACAACCAATCAGAATAGGTAAATTACATATTGGAAAAAATCAACCGAAATCAGTCCAGCGGTTCTTGAATTTTTAACACACAGACAGACGTTGAATTTCAAGTGTAATAATAATTCATTCGAATTCGGTCATGATGATCCTCCCAAGAAAAGCTATGAACCCATGATGAAAGTCATAAGTTCTTTTTACATATAGAACATAATTTATTGCGCTATTTTTCAATCTATAGGAACGTCTTTTGCCTGACACTGTACCTTAAGAGACATTAGCCAAACGGCCTTATTTGCTAAGCACTCTGGAGTCAATGTCGTTAACCTGATCAAATATTTACCAACTTTCGGGCAATGCGTGATTTTGATGAATTAAAAGTGTATAATATATGCACTCTTTCTTCTTTTTCTTCTTCTTGTAATGCCGTTTCATTCATTCTCGAAGTTAGTGGGTTTGGCACCTAATGGTTCGGCGCAGCATGGGCCTGGTGGCCGGCCTGTGTTATTTAAGTAGAGTTAACTCTCGACTCAGTTCCGATCCGGTTGCCTCATCGAAGAGGGACTAACCTGGAAGGGCCGCTGTGAACTCTGCCTGAGGCTGTTACCTGCAGCCTTGGACAGTCAGGATCGGAGGTGCGGAACTAGGCGGATTGCGCACAGTGCGGCGTCAGCTACTCGACTGTGATATCCAGCGAATAACCGGGGGATACTGGAAACGTACGTTTCCTGAGAAAGCGGGGGTAGTTGTTGACTCGAGTGGACAACTCGAATTACCGCTAACGACAGGTAAACGCCGTGCAAGGGACCTCAAATCTGTGACCAAATTGGTGGATTGAGAAATCCGTCTAAATCTGGTAGTAAGGGCGCGAGGTTAACACGATAGGTTTGCACTTCCCAGTGTCTCGCGGTAAGGCGTTGGACAGAGTATTTCAAAATACTACGGTAAATAGGCTAGCTCGGTTGGTTGAACGTCAAAACTACCATAGTAAAATCTTACGACAGTCATTTAAGTTGCCAGCATGATAAACGACACATTCCACAAAATCGCATAGTCCCGACAGAAACCTAGGTATTGTTGGTACTTCGCCCAACATATCAGTCAACAAAAGAAGTAGATTCTAGAAATCCATAACTGCAAACACACTTAAATATACAACGTAAACTGCAATTAAATTCCAAGTAAATTCGGCAATTAATGCAGACACAGCCGATGACTAATATAATTTCTTCTGATCAATTCAAATTAACACACTTATTTCCCCCACGCGCAGAACATTGCATCATACACACCGTATAAAAAGCCATACATTCGATCAATTATTCATCATCCTCTAGTCGGCAACCATCTCGCCTATATCTCGCAGCATCATCCTCTAGTGGACAGTTACCGCGATCACTCATCATCATCATCCTCTGGCCAGTCAGCCACACAAGTACTCGCGCTCCTCATCATCTTCGAGTCTACAACCGCCGCGCTTATTCCTCGTTATCATCATCATCAAGCAGTCATTCTAATATCCGCGATATCAATCTTAAATACTCAGCCGAGATCATCATCTTCATTCACACTACACACACCGCGACTTATCATTCGAGGCGTTACAACTGGCAAGCATCAAATACCTTCTGCAATAAACTACTTCAACTTCAGCACGAACGACTATTACTACGGAAAAAACCCACTGATGAGCACCACTCCTCACTCACGAGCAATTGGAGTCTAGTGAGGGGTGGTCCTTCACAGTATCAAGCAAACTGACACTACGCGCGCGCTGAATCAGCTGATTCGGAGCCGCCATCTTGCGAAAGTTACTATTACCACTCGATATCGGCTGGTAAATTTTAGCTTACTAGAGTAACTCGAATTACTACGGAATGGAGGTAACTCGCGATCAAACAACGCTTTTTCGCAGAATTACTACCGATGTTAACGATTACCATAGATTTTTACTATTACCACGGATCAAACAACTGGCCCTTACAAGCTATTAGCGTCGTTTAATTTTATTGTGGATTGTGTTTTCTATTACGTTCACTTAATGGGAGACAGAATGGCTCGATATTGTTATAACTTCCTGGGGTGGTGGGAAACCGATGTGATGAACTCTTTGTAGGCACAGGATTTGCCACACTAAAATAATCTAATACCTATAAGGACGCTAAACTTTAAAAAGGAGGGGAATGGGAGGGGAAAGGGAATTTATCTGGAAGATTTCAAATTCTCTCTGAGTCTGTTTTTAAAAGTTGTTATGCTTGACGCGGTTCTCACATTTTTCGGCAAAGCATTCCAAAGACGGGCTCCATGCACGGTGAAAGAGAATGAGAAGAAGTCAGTGCTGTGACTAGGGATAAAGAGTAGCAGGTTGTCTTTTGATATCAGAGGGCGTCCATGAGCCGATGGTGCAGTAAATCTGCCGGTAAGATAATTGGGAGCGACGCCATCCAAGATCTTGGAAAGAATACAGAGAACTCGCATGTCTCTTTTCTCCCGGGTCGACAGCCAGTGAAGCTTCTCTCTGTACTCCGTGATGTAGGCAAAATTTCAGAGGCCTTGGATATACCGAATGCAAACATTTCGGAGACGCTCAACTTTGGTGGAAAACTCCTCTGTGAGGTCCAGAAATGCGACATCTGACACATATATCTCCCTCGAAAGACGCTCTGACGAACAGTGGAAACCGCCAGTGCGTCTTAAGATCAGTCAAACAGACAGACAAATAGATTAGTTAAGGTACCCTATAGAACTCGGAATGGCATAAAGATTCTAACCATACCACATACTTCTAAATTAGTTTGAGCGTTTAGAACATGGGTCTTCAACCCGCGGCCCGCGGGCCCTTGGCGGCCCGCTCGCGCCCGCGCACGCCCGCAGTTTTACTACTACGGCGGGTTGCGACGGACACATTCGGTTCGTTCGCTCGGTCAGTGCGCTAATGAGAGTTGAATAGAAAACACGTTGCAACCTGCAACCTTGAGACCAGTTTGAGAATTGCAACAACCACTATAGGGGCTGTTTAAAAAAAAGCGATACTCATAATGTTAATACTAGACATAAGCATCACCTTGTTGTACGTGCTACTCGTCTCCACAAAATAAGCAATCCTTTTTTGGGACAATGTATACGCTTCTATAACAAACTTCCTCATACTATTAGAGAACTATCTGTAAATAAGTTTAAAGCTACCATCAAAGCAAAATTGTATAAAAAAGCATACTATACAATATCTGATTTTGTAAATGACAAAACGGCTTGGGAGTAAGGCTTGGACGCATCATAAGAACATAAATTAAAAATAATATTTATTTGTGTCTATATGAATAAAGAACATTTTGGTTTTGATTTTATTTTGAGATATTGATAAAATAGTTAAGACTAAACAATGTCAAACATATCATTTTTTGAATTTTATTAAAATATGTTTTTGTTGGTAAAATTGTATAATAAATAACTTCAACGATTATTGTTCTTCGATTACTTATTTATTTGTTGAGTGGGGCTTTTCTAAGGTCTTTATGAGCCTTGTAACACTGCGACCATTGCTGATCTATTGTGCTCGCCACCTACTATAGTTCTGCGCTAAGCCTCGTGTCATTTAAGAACCGCAGCAGGCTTTTGGCGCCAGATCGTTTTACCTCCTCAGGTTGGAGGTAGTGACCACCCAGGTGGGTGTATCTTTTACGCATCAGCGGGCCACACTCGCACATGAGGTGCTGGGGAGTTTCCTCTGCCCCTTGGCAGAACCTGCACATTTTTGTGTCTTTGAGCTTGAGGTTGAACATGTGTTTGTTCAGGCCACAATGCCCCGTGAGCGCCCTTACCAGTATGCGTAGATTGTTCCTATTTAGCGATAGGGCCTCACGGGCCGTCTTACGGTCGTAAGGCTTAATAAGCGCTTTGGAATGATTCAACCCTGGCGTGTTGTTCCAGTGGTTGACGGATTGTTTTAAACACATTTGTTTGAGCATTAGGTTTGCAAGGCTTTTTGGTACGCCACAGCAAGGTTCAGGGACGTATAACGTTCCCTTTGCTCCCGTCCTGGCAAGTTCGTCGGCTTATTTTCAATTACTTAAGTTCATATTGGAATATTTTGTTTGTGTTGCGACCCGCCGAACCATAATCAAAGTACTGTCGGCCCTTGACCTCTGGTTTAGAAGTTATAGTGAAATAAAGAAACGGAAATTCGTTTTTGTTGGTCAGTCGTGTAAAAAAGACTGGAAACAAAATCAGAATAAGAAGAAGACGTGTTAACTGCATATAACTAAAAAGCTTTGCTTAAGCTTAATAATGAGCTATTAAATTTCATCGTCGTTTTAATCAAAGCGTAAAGTTGTATAAAACATGTACGGCTTTTTGTTGTCTGGGGCCGGTTTCCAAAAAATATAGATTATTTCATAGAATCATTAGTAAAAAAGTTTGGTCCAACAACAATGTATATTTTATTGTTTTTCCTTTTCCGGACCACCGACCGGCCAGTAGGGAAGGTATTGTGAAGCGAAAAAAACATAAAACTGTTAAAGGGCGATGCCCTTTAACAGTTTTATGTATCATTTTTTTATACTCTCTAGCGCAAAGCTTATGGTCCTCAAAGGGTTAAGACATATTCATTAGTGATTATTAGTTATTATATCAACCAAGCTTATACGTGGTATCCTCCGATATAATTATAACCCAACATTCGAAGACTTCAAGCCGTCTATAAGTTTTAGCATTGTTTTAGTTTTAGCAAATTAACTATGACATTAACGATCTCTAAAAACTGTATGCATCTCGACTATATCTCTTTCTGCAATAGGTTTTTAATCGATTTTCAATTTGACTAAAATGTATTGACTATTTCTATTATTAAGTAGGCACATATTAATTATACCTTGACTATTTTTATTTGCAATATAATTACTAATGACTATTTTAAGACATTTTATTTTACTTTTTGACAATCGTCACATTTTTTTTTTATATTTTTGACATTAAATTTATTAATTTTATACTAAAAAAACTTCTTTTTATCGGTATTTTAAGGAATTAATTACTCTGTGTTTTTATCTGGTAAACTAAATGGTGAGACTCGATTTAATTCTACAATAATAATACCTTCTTTATTCTTACGAGTAACCTTTTATGTTTTGATTATTAATAGAAGAATTTGATCATTAATGAAGAATTCAATCATATCACGGCCAAATGTAAATGTAATACAACTGTCTGTACAACTATGTATTAATTTTTAGGACAAAACATTATTTGATTTGAACTCACAAAATATGCACTAGTTGCCTCTGTGGTTATAGTTTAAAGTTTCTAGGCCTCCAATGAACATTGTAAGGTATCAATTGCCACGGGCAAACCCGCCTCACCAGGGAGTTATAACGTCATCGAGTTATTCTGTCTCTCATGGCTATCATGTCTCAATCAACAGTCGAACTAACATCCCGTATGAGTCCGGCGTCTTTCACAGGCAGCTGGCTTTCCTCGCGCCCTTAATACCAGATTTTGACTGATTTATCCATCCTCCAGTCTGGTCAAAGATTCGAAGTTGCTTGCGCAGCCTCTAGCTGTCGTTAGCGCTAATTTAGATCAAATTTGTCGTGGATCAGTGGCGCCCTTTGCCCGTCAAGCTCACTCGAGATCGTGTGGCCAACGGATTGTTTTTAAGGATAGGCGACTCCAGATCAACAGCTTTTTAGGAAAGTACGTCGCACGAACTCGTACGTCCCCAGACTCCGGGTGCGCAAACCGCCCAGTTCCGCACGAGTTATTTCCCCGAATACTAACCTCCGATTCCGAATGTCCACGACTGTTAATTACAGCCGCAGGCAGAGTTCTCGGCCGCCCCTCTTCGAGAAGGCTACCGGATGGGAGATGAATTGTGAGTTGGGCCCGACCTAAGAACCGCCAATGAACAATGATAACCCTTATTTTATAGATTTTTCGCCTTAAGGCTAAGTTTATGATTTGTTTTTAAAATGGCCTTAACCGAGGGTTAACATTCCGGTTAACTAACTTAAAACAACTGGGCCAATATTTAAGAAACGTCCAATAATCCGCTTACATAATATCAGTTACGTGTAAAAAGAGGGACAGTGAACCCGTGGATTATTACTTATGAGAGCTAACTAGAGTTGCCAACTACAACGGGTGAAACCGTCACCTCAGGAAGTTTTAACGATATTAGATCGTCTTGTCTCCCGTTAGGTGAGCGCAAAAGACGTAGGACAAAACAGTCCACCGTCTAGCCAACGTCTTACCGCGAGATAACCCGGTTAATCATCCAGCGGGCAGACACTCGTGCCCTTACTTCCAGTTTCAACCAGATTACTCCGGTCTCCCGACTGGTTACGGGTTCGAGGTCACTTGCGCGGTCCTCTCCCTTACATAGCGGTGATACGGTATCTACCGACTCTTACTACTTATGAGAGCTAAACTTAGATGGGCTACATCGGCGACAATCTAAACAGTGCTTAGACAAACACTTAGGAGCTGTCAACTGCAACGGGCGAACCCGCCACTCTAGGAAGGTATAACGATATTGATCGTTAACAAGGCATCTGTTTGCCGAATTTCAAGTCTGTAACAACAATATTTTGAGATTGAAGTATGACTAGCGCGCCCTCTGGTGGACCGATTTCACTAACAATTCTTTTCAACTCTTGCCATGGCCGAATGATGCCTGCATGCCAAATTTCAGCAAAATCGGATGAAGCGTTTAGGGGCGTTCAAGTATTACGCAACGCATTTTAAAAAGATCTTTGACCCTCCCCCACACGTAACGCTCCGTAACGTTTTTTCGCACCCCCCGTCCCCCACCCTAAACGTTACGTAACACCCGTAACCCGTAAAACATAAACGAAAAGGGTTGCCAACTCGGGCGAACAAAATAAAAATGACGAACAATACAATCGAGGGACTCCCCGTAAAACATAAACGAAAAGGGTTGCCAACTTAAGAGATTTCAATTCCCTAGTTTTTTATTTAAATAAAATAAAAAACAATGTGACGTAACGCGTTGTTCGAACAACCCTCCCGCCCCTGTAAAGCATCAGAACGTTTTACAAGAACCTTCCTTCCCCCAAATTGCGTTACGTAATACTTGAACGTCCCCTTAGGCGCTATCGTGGAGGAATACAAACAGATGCACACAGACACAGAAGTGAGTTTAAAATACTTTCCTTTGACAGAAACATAAAATGCAGAGATAAATAAGGGTATCTACACGCACGATCATAATGAACTTTATAAAGAAGCTAATGTCCTTGATTGTAGGCAACTTTTTCTAAAAACTTCCCTCGAGACAAGTTATACAAAATAGCCTTATAATACCCAAAATGAAAACATCATTTGGACAAAGACATTACTCTTTCATTGCGCCGAGATTTTACAAGCTGATCAATGTGGAAATTAAAATTAATTTGACATTTAGGGAATTGAAAAATAAATTAAAGAAAATGGTTATCGACTCATGACAGACTAACCATACATCAAATGCTAGAAATAATAGTTTAATAAAACTTAGGTGCACAAATTTAAACATATTTTTAAACATGTACGTTGAACTAACTACCAAAAATTATTTGACTTGTTACATATTATTTTGACAATGAATTGTACTTTTTCTTGACTAGATATTTTTATATTAAAATTAAATATTAATGACTGTTTCTTTCTTTTCTCACATATAATTTTATTTATATTATTTAATCGAATTTTATATTATTGCCGATTATATAATTGAATTGCATTTTATTTATTATATTATCTTTTAATATTTATTAATATTATTATTATTATTATATATTTTTTTGAAGACCACAGTTTAGGGCAATTTAGTGTTATTATCTTTTTACTAAAACTTGTACATCTGTAAGCAACCAAGCTCAAGCAAACTTGATTGTAATATTAGAGTCCTGTCCACCCTAGAACGGGCTAGTCCCAGTTGGGTGATAGAATCAAATAAGCAAAAGGTTAAGGTTTTGCCATTCGGTCCCTGTTATTTTTGTAAGCAAATCAATGTTTTATAGTAATTCATTCTTAAATAAATAAATAAATAAATATTTTTTGCTTAATAATTCTGAATAATTTGAATAACATATTTGACAGGGTTAACAGAGACATCCTCTTACAGAAGCTTTTGACTTAGGTTTCTCCGTACATCTTGTGAAGTTCTTCGCAAGCTACTTCAAAAACAGGAGTCCGTTAGTCAGCTTTGGTTCCTCCGAGTCAGCTATCTTTAAGGTTCATTAGGGGGTGCCCCAAGATGCGAATCTCTCTACGATTTTGTTCCTCATTTTCATTAATGATTTGCCTAAATTTGTAAAATATAGTCACTGCTCACTATTTGCTGATGACGTGAAAATTTTTCATCAAATAACAGATGCTCGAGAAGCGGAAAAATTATAGCAAGATATAGATGCACTTTCAAGATGCCCACATGGAATTAAACACTAACTAGTGCTCTGTTTTAACCATCACTAAGAAGAAAACAACTTGCTTTCTCCCATACACAATAAACGGGTCAATTTTGAAAAGGTCAACCGAGGTGAGGGATGTGGGAATTACATTTGATACGCAGTTGAATTTCCGTGCACACATTACAAATATTTGCAATCGTGCTATCAAAATGGTCGGTTTTGTTATTCGCATATGCAAACAGTTTAATATTCATGTAATGTTTCTACTATATAATTGTTTAGTCCGTAGCATACTTGAATATTTTTTTATTTGTTATTTTATTTTCTTTTATTCAGGAAAATAACAGTGTATAAAAGTAAGTAGCCAAACAAGATAGATATACAAATTACACCAGAGACAATTTTCCACTAAATGTTAACATCAAGATTATCTAAATGATAAGGGACAGAAAAAAAAACGAGAAAAGAAAGAGGATAGGAAGGGAGGGACCAGGAAGGGAAGGAGGAACATAGGAAAAAAATACATTATGTTGATGGGTGTCCACGTATTTAACAAATTTACCAGTACGATATTTGAAGTTGAGACATGTACGTTGGTATGAATAAGTACAAGTGCAAACAGTAGATAATAAGTAATAAATTTTAAATAATAGTTATTATTAAATTTTAAATATTAAGTGTTAAATATCGCCCTCTTTAACAAATTTCTGAATCCAATGTTCGATTCAGCGAAGATATCTATTGATGCGTATCGATCATCGTAAACCCTACACACACGGTTTAAGAAAGAGTTCTTACGGTAGTTGTTATTGCAACGGCTAATGTGAAACAATGAGGACTGTCTTGTCGTTCTTGATGGGGTCCGGAAATGTATTAGTTGGACCAAGTCCATGCAGTTTAATTTGTTGTTTAAGATTTTATGTAGGAAGACTAGATCATGGTACATCCTTCGATCAGCCAAAGAAGTAAAGTTGTACGAGTGGTGAACGTTGATGCCGTAAGAATTGTCAAGTGTGAAGTAAAATCTATAGTTTAAGTATTTCAAGAATTTAGTCTGGATGCGCTCGATTCTGTTATTATGGATGGCATATGAGGGGTTCCACACTTGCGAGCAGTATTCAAGATGCGGGCGGACGTAGGCATAGTAAAGCGTTTTAATAGTGTGTATATTAAAAAGTGATTTAGAAGTCCTTAGAATGAAACCCAACATTCTAAATGCTTTATTCGTTATTGTGACGATATGATCAATAAACTGCAGTTTGTCGTCCAATAGAATACCTAGGTTTTTGGTTACGGAGAGTTGGTATTGGTGTTTAATCATATCTCTTTTCCGGGTAAATCGAACCAAGTGGCATTTGTGTACGTTGAGCTGTAGGTGGTTCAGTATATAACACAGTCATCTGGTGTACAAATGAAAACAAATACATTCAGATATTTTAGCGTATTCAAAGAAAATTTTTAAGATATATTTATTACAGAAAATACAATATTTATCCATACTTATTTCCGTCCGATTTTGTGCTTGGAATGATAGGATACAACATTCTTGAAACGCGTCGATATATTTCCCTAATTATATTTGCATATAAATTAATTCAAGGAACTATTCATTTGCCAGAGATACTATGTAAGTTTGAATTGTAGGTACGTACCGGTAAATTACACAGCGAGGAGATCGCATCTATTGTTTAACGTGCCGTACCATCGTACAAATATTTTTGTAGACAGGCCAGTGGGGAGGGTTATAATTTTTCTTAATTCCTTACCCACAGAAATAGACATCTTTTGTATATACCTTTGGCAGCTAAAAAGGCAACTCCCAGCTATCTCATGTTTATCATAATCTGTCTTTTATTTAGTTTTATATTTTTATGTTTTTTCTTGTTCAATGTTAGCATTAATTAATTTAGTTATGTAAGTCATTTATTTTTAGACTTACTTTCTAGATTTAATATTCAAGGGCGAATTGGATTCGTCCGTAATGCTCTTGAATAATATTTGAAACTAATAAATAAATAAATAAATGCCTACATTCTTCGGACACCTTTCGCAAATCTCGTTATTACGTTTTCGACGTCAATTGATATTATAGTAATCAATAATCATTTATTTCATCTCAGATGGTAGCCATACATATGTATGGCACCGTACATTGTATATAATTACGCATTACACTACGGCTGTATGGAATTGGTTACGAATGGCATTGCGATTGAGATTAATTGAAATATTCAAGGACCATTACAAAAAATCGGTTGTGTCACCCCAAGACTTTTCCGGCAAGTAGTCAACCCCAGCCCCCTCCCTGCGTCAACCTAACCTTCCCCCCGCGCCAATTCGTAGTATATTTGTTGCATTTTCCGTGGTATTAAAGTGGTATTTTTCCAAAATTGATTCAGTATTTCCTTAAAAATGTCAGATTTTTAACACGCTTTTATTAGGTTGACCTGTATGTAATGGAATCTAAGGTAACCAATTTAACCATCTTCCAAGGATCGTAGCGTCATGAAAATTGGCAGCTGTATGTAGTTCTGATGACAATACAATAATATGGTACTGTCGAACTGATCTGATGATGGAGTCGGAAGATATGAACTGGAACTTCACGATGGAACATCGTATCACAGCTGTGTTTGGACTTGTTAGAAAAGTCTTGGAATGAACTTTGACCACGATTAGGTTTCAAGGTCTGATGATGAAGCCGGAAGACAGGAACTGCCATTCCATGATGGAATATCGTATCATAGTCGTGTTTGCACTTGTGAGAAAGGTCACGTAATGGACTTTGAACACGATCAGGTTTCAAGGTTGTAACAAACCTATTATATATTGACATGGGCGTACCCAGCCTTTGGCCCAGGGGGGGGGGGGGGGAGGGGCAATCGGAAATTTAATCCAGGTCCACCGCGTACTACACGAAACATTAGGTGCATGTAGTGTGTAGTAGAGGTGACACCCGCAGGAGATCCTACTATATGGGTAGTAAAATAAAATAAATAATCATATATAAATATTTAAAAAATGCATTTATTTAATTTGAATTGTTTAATTAAACATATATTTAAAAAGTAATTTTCGAGTAATCTTCAGCAAAACGGTTTATGACGTTTTCTGTGAAAGAATTGCCTATACTGTTTACAAGTTTTTTATGTACACTAAGCATACAAAGCCCATTTAACCGGTCTTCGGTCATTGTTGATCTCAGCCATGTTTTAACGTGTCTGAGTGTACTGAATGACTTTTCAATTGTAGCCATAGAAAAAGGCATCGCCAATAAAATTCTAGTGCTGTTTTCACTTTTGGGTTAAAAGATTCTGCTTGTTGGATTAATTCTGTAATCTTCAAGGTGTCAAAGTCCTCCTGCTCGTTTATCCAAGAAGTGCGCCACAGTTCGGCTTCTGAGCTACCCTTCTAATTCGTAAAAGTTAAAAGATACTTCTTCCATACTTTTTTTTTTAATTTTAGATCTGTAATTTTTATTATCTGAGCAGGGTGTAACAATGAAAGACCAAACGCTGGTGATTGGTCTTTGCCGAACCTCGCCTCCAATGAGGATGATAACGAATCCAAATAGGGCACGTATAGCGAGCGTCGAAAATACTCTCTTAACGAATCAGCTGGATGATTTTCCCTATATTGTTGACGGCTTGCTGTCCTTGGAAGACTAAGTTCAAATCCTCAGCAATTTCATCAGCTGAATTTAATAACTCTTCACTGCCTTCTTCGGCAGAACGTCTGTGTTTTGCAACTTCAATTTTTATAGTTTGGATGTCCAGGGTTTTAGACTGCAATGTATTTCCGACAGGTTGCAGCAGGGAATTATACTAGTCTATAATGCACAAAGCCAATATAAATGTGGTTTGTCGAAATGCCGATAGCAACTAGAAAGCTACTTTTCTCGTGCCAGGATTCCCTTCCTGAGAAAGCTTTTCCAAAACTTCCACAATTTTGATAAAATGCTTCTTAAACATCGAAATACTATTGTACTTATGAGACCACCTTGTTTAACACAGCCATGTTATTTTCGGTGCATATTTTTGACGCAAAACTGATTCCCTGAAAACCATTATCGTATCTTTTACAGTTCCAATGCAGTTGCGGATCTCAGAGACATTATTGAAGTTGTTTACTACGAGCTTTAATTTGTGGCAGGAGCAGTGAAATTATAAACCATTTTTATATGTTTATCTCACTATTTTTTGGACACCGCCATCTTTACCCGCCATCGTAGCACATCCGTCGTAGCCCTGTCCTACTCATTTATTGACATCAATGTTTAGCGCATTGATGAATCCACTACTTTCAACCGCTATCGTTTGGGAATCCATTTTGTCTAACTTAACAAAACCTATAAATTCTTCCTTAACATTTTTTTCTCTTTGGTCGTAATACCTAAGACCTATGGATAGTTGCCCCTTTCCTGATATATCAGCTGATTCATCACCCAAAATGCTGTAGGCACTTGCGGCTTTGACATTATCGACTAAGTTTCTGTGATTAAATTTCCACATATATTTAAAATTTCATTTTGTATTTTTGGAGACGTATATGGAGGAAGCGTCACACCACTCCTCCCGCCAACGCCAAATGCCTCAGCGAAGGGGGAAATGTTGCCAGATAGCGAAAACAATGCCGAAGAAAAGAAGAACACTCTCGAGGGGCCTTGGACATCGTCAGCGTCACAGACCATCAACAAAATTATTGTAATTGCACTTTTGAAGTGCAAAATATATTATTGCAATTGTAAAGTAATTCGTACCGACAATAGTAGGTACCTAGGCATACAAAATCCAGGGGGGGCAGCTGCCCTCCCCTGCCCCCCCCCTGAGTACGCCCATGTATTGACATTTAATAAAGCGTGTTTTTAGTGTTTTTTTTTAAACTATTAATTTATTAATATTATCTGTGTCGCTTAGGGTAAACCCCCCTTATCTTAACACTCCTCCATTTATTGACACGTCTACAGTTTAAACAAAATTATAGCATTTGTGAGTAATATATTAATACAGTTAAGCACTATAATACGGCAACATTATGTTTTTAATACGTGGCAACACTGTTATCCCTTTTCATTCAAAGATGGCGATTTTGTGCGCAGGTGCTTTCAACTTCATTTAGGAAACTGATAAAGGAGGCCATTTTGATTTAAAAAGACTAAAGGTAAGGGTTTACAAATCCATGTCTATCAGTTCGATCATTGATTCTTTGTAGAGTTATTAGATATTCTGCACTTAACAATAATATCACGTGTTGAAATATAACCTCATTTTTGTATAAATTTCGGATTGAGCCCTCATATAGAGAGTGTTAATAATTGGTATACGATATTAACCTAATTCTTAATTTTGACAATAATTGTCAATAATTGGATTGAAAATTGGATTGGATGTCAATAATTGGATTGAAAAAAATATATATTTTATTCAAATATTTACCTTATCTCAGTAATATTTCTTGTTAAAATGAAGTACCTATATACGAAATATTCCAATCAAAATTGCACAACCTGATTTCGGTCTGCACATTTTCTTATGCTCACTTCTCTCGCCACAGCAAAAGCACATCTCTAAAGCAGGCATACCCCCGGTACTCCGAAACAGACAACAACAGAGTTAATTTTGTTTATTTTATTTTATTTAAGCAATTTACACAAAAATGTTACAAATTACAAGTTGGAAACATGAAATAAAATACTATTTAACTAAAACACAGCAAGAAATTAAACTTAAGGCGACATGAGACCTCAGAAAAATATCCGTAATGGGCGGACACCCGAAAAAATAAGCGGAGTCAATTTTGTAGGGTTTGACCAATAAAAATCCAGCGTTGACGAAGCGTCAAGCGCAGATTTCACGTCCGCTAGCACAGGGAACCAGGGGCATACTAAACGGTCAATCGCAGCGCTAGCACAGAATAACTATCTTTACGCAGTGGTGGTATAAGGGTGTTAATGGCAAAGCATATTTAGCGTAACTCTCAGAGCGTTTTCACGTTTTAATTAATTGTAATCAATTTAGGACCTAAATAAAAAATGTGGCTAAGTGCTGCCCTAGAAAATTAACCAGTCAATATAATGAAATTATAATAAAACACACGCACCGCTTACATTGTAGGAGTAAACGCGCCTGAAAGTTTTCGAAGTCAGTTTAAAGCCTTAATGTCTAAGGCTATGAGCAACTTTTTTGAGTTCAAATTTTAAATTGGTTCCTTATCGAGGGATTCACTTAGAAACTTTTTTTTAATTAATGCTTATATTTTTCAAAAAACTCATAAAACTAAAATTGCTCAGATATGGTCGTTCCCAGGTATCATGTCGCCTTAATTGATAAATGATGCCCACTGTCATACGTCGCCCAACTAAGCAAAGCTTGTGCTTGGGCAGACATTCCATAAACATAGGGTCGTTAAATACGTAGAGAAAAATACAAGTAAATACGATAAAAACATTTTTTCCCTTTTTTTAATTAATGAAAAAGAAATTTAAATTGCTACGTGTCATTTTTATTTAATACGCTGCCAAAAGTGAAAAAAATAATAAAAAATGACAGTACAGACCTGAAAAATTCAAAATACCAAATAGAAAGCCTTAATAATTAATAAAAATAAGAGGAGGTGAAAATAGTCATAGTTTTAAAAATAGTCATAAAGTAATCGCAATGTCAGAAATTCATATAAGTTGAACGTTAAAAATTAACATAGTCATAAAAAGTAATCATAAACATACTCGAATAGTAATAAAAATAATATATAAATCATATAATATCATATTTAATCAATTATTAAAAAAAATAATGAAATGAAATTAATAATGGTAATTTAATTAATTTAATTAAATTAAATTAATAATGTTAATTTAATTAATTTAATTAAAATAATTTCCTAAGGACATCGTTTAAGAAGGTTTTCTGGACTAGTTGCTAGGTGTTTTTCTAGAAGGTTTTCAGCAATATTTTCGGCCCTTTTCGGATTATTGGGTTTTAAATCGGATGATGTTGGATGGTATAGCCGAGGAGTGGGAGTGGGGGGGGGGGGGGGGGGGGGAGGGGGGGAGAAAGAGGGTAAATGCCCGTCGTCGTCATTCTGATCGTGGATACTCACATTTTATTTATTATTTATTTAAGAATTAATTACTATAAAACATTGATTTGCTTACAAAAATAACAGGAACCGAAGGGCAAAACCTTAACCTTTTGCTTATTTGATTCTGTCACCCAACTGGTACTAGCCGTTCTAGGATGGACAGGAGAACCGGGACCGGAACCTTGTAATGCTTTGGTCTGCTTACATAATATAAACATAACTGGCGTTATGGGTTTTCTGTGGCTTGATAATGATGATACTGGGTCCGATTGCATTTCTTTGTAAACTAAAACTGAAATTAGTTCAAGCGAACGAGATAGAGCAATACGTTAAAGCGTAATATAAAACGAACGAACTTTTACTCGTCGGAATAAATATGAACACATTTCGTGCGGTGTTAGAGTCAGATTACAGAAAAAGTTTCCCTTAGAGAAAAATTCAAAGAGATAAATATTCTTACTGTTGCATCACAATATATATATATACGAAAATCTGTTGCATGTCCACAAGAATATTGACACGTTTAAAATAAAAGCGAAACTCATAATGTTAATACTAGACATAAGCATAACCTTGTTGTACGTGCTACTCGTCTCCACAAAATATGCAATTCTTTTTTGGGACAATGTATACGCTTCTATAACAAACTTCCTCATACTATTAGAGAACTATCTGTAAATAAGTTTAAAGCTACCATCGAAGCAAAATTGTATAAAAAAGCATACTATACAATATCTGATTATATAAATGACAAAACTGCTTGGGAGTAAGTAAGGCTTGGACGCATCATAAGAATATAAATTAAAAATAATATTTAATTGTGTCTATATGAATAAAGAACATTTTGATTTTGAGGTGCTTTATCTATTGTGGGTAGTTTTAACCCTTTGTAGCCCAAGATCTTTAAACAAAAAATAATGTAGATAATGAGATAGATTTAGGCAAATAAAAAAACACGGATTTCTCAGAAATTCAATAATATTTATTATTAATCATTTATTTGACATTTAAGGGAATGTGACATTACTGTAACATTGAGTTGAATGTATAAAAAAACAATTATGTTGTATGGAAAAATTTGAAACAATTATTTTGTTTATTATAGCATAATGCTACACTGCATTTTTCGCAAATTGTTTGTGAAACGCCAGTGCACTTGGGAATTTTGCAACGTATCCTTTTTTTAACCCAAATCGACCAATGACCGACCTGGTCTTGCCTTACTGCCAATGGAGGAACATGTTGCGCAGGACCCTTGTTTTTTGGCTTGAATTTCGTCTTCCAAAGACCTTCGACTCTTGATGTTAGGCTTCAGGCCAAGTTCGCATAAGGTCTCGCCTATCTCAAGTCTAAATTCTGCTGAAGACATTTGTTCGCCGTTGAGATATTTTGCCTTCCTTACTATTCGGTATAATAACCAAGAGTTTGCCATAGTCAGTTCCAGTAAATGTTAGAACATCCTAACTTGCCATCTTTTGCTTCGAAATTTTGAATGGATAAAATTATATTCTCACCTACAGGATTCCACGAAAACCACACAATTGTATACGCTTTTTATATTTTTTTATCAGTCATTCAACACCTGCCTTAGTTCTAATTTATCACTTTCATCAACGCTCAACATTTAAACTCACATAAGTCGCTTAGTTACGCTATCTATGATTTTTACTCGATACTAAGTGGTAGGATACAGTAGTGCTAGACGGATTCAAATGAACTAAATGAATTTAGTGCCTTATTTAGGGGGATTTTAGGGGGATTAGTAGTTTGTTACAGAAATGTCACATAAAGCTATAAAGGGTTAATGCGAAAAAGTGACAACGGTTTATTTCACATTACGCTCTAGCGCAGCGATTCTTAACCCGGGTCGCGACCCAAATTCGGGTCGCGAGAGGTATTGGGTTGGTTCGCGGAAATCTTCCAGTGGTAAAATGACGTTTTTAATTGCGAATATTTTTATTTTGTATTGATAGGTCGATCGATGTCACTAAACTAGTATAGTGACAATTATTACTAGTCACAGAACAAGGACTAAAGGCTGTGTTAGTTACTGACATCTATCGTCCGTTCACAATCGCGACATATTAGTTCTGTTCTGAGTAATGAAGCTGAAAAAGCCCTGCTACCATTCCCAAATACCTATTTATGTGAAGCAGGATTTTCATACCTTGCTGTTATGAAGAATAAGTACAGTGATAGGTTTGGATCCTCAGCATGACATGCGGTGTGCACTTTCTCCACCTATACATGATCTTTTGCTCAAAAATACAACACCAGGGTAGTCACTAATTATTTTGCTGTATTTTTTTTAACTGTTTAAATGCTGAATTGTCTGATTTTAATAAAAAATATTTAAATAAAGTTGTTATTTCTAATTTTACAACTACGTCCTATAAAATTACATAATATATCATTTTAGTAGGTACGTGTCACTGGAAAATAAAATAAAAAATTAGATTAGGGTCGCGTACTTCAAATATATTCGTACTTTGGGTCGCCAGCCAAAAAAGAACCGCTGATCTAGCGTATTGCCCTGTCTCGTTCACACGGACTAATTTACGACTTTAGTTCAAGAAGAAAACTTAATTGAGACCACTATCGCAGCATTTACAAAGACCACAAAACAAAATACTTCCATTTGTCGTATATTCGGGAGAACCTGTTGTTCAGTCATGTGGAAAATTTGAGTGGTCGTTGTCGTTTATTATTATTACTTTTGAATAAATTTAAATTTTTTCTTAGTAATATAAATATTGAAGAGTCTAATGATGTGCTTCAAGAGACATGTGACACCACAAACAGGGTTTTTTTAACGAGCCAATTGATTCTACCAATGCAAATTAAATGATTCATCAAACAGTCTAACTTTTTCGGACACAATAAAAATCAGACCAATAATGTCGATTGACTATAATCAAAATCACATTCTTAAGTGTACAATACTGCTAGCGAAATATTAAAAAAAAGACGTTTGTCACCACAAGACATCGGCGGCAAGTAGCTAGAGAGTTATTTCATCTGAATATTGATTTCTTAGATAAAAATCGATGATTGCCCTCTCAGTTGGAGGGCAAACCCGATTGGGTTCCATTGCAGTTCGTTTCTCGGATAAGGAGACCATAGCTCAATCATGGCTATTGCCTATACTAGACTGGGAGCTAACGGGCCCTTGCTGAGTTGACCACGAAGACCCATTCTGTTCAGGGTTGGTGACACTCACGGGTCAACACCCATCCGGCGGCCTTCACGCATGAAGTGTGAGCCTGGGTAGGACTCTGGCCTTAGGGTTAGTTTCCCCTAGGAATCAACCTTCTGGCGCTCCTGGACGGTCTGCACACCATGCGGCGTAAGCCAATCGACTGTGCACTCTGACTAACAGTCGGGGGAGTCTGGAAGCTGTACTGTTTCCAGCGGGGGTGGTCGCGGACCTTACGGCGACTGCTCTTGAAACGACCATCGGCTACCCGATCCTGGGTGAACAGCCGGGCAAAGGAGGCCGTGGTCCGCGATAGATTCGGTACACACCGTTTCACCGCAAGCGACCTCGAACTCGGAACCAATCGAGAGACTGGAGTAATCTGGTCGTAATTGGAAGTAAAGGCGTGAGTGTAAGCCCGCTGGGTAACACTCTTGTCTATCTCGCGGTTAAGGCGTTGGCCTCTTACGGACATGTGGCGGAGCTTCATGGTGGACTGTTTTTGTCCAAGTCTTCTGCGCTCACTTCAGGGAGACAGAACGACTAATCGTTAAAACTTCCTGAGGTGGCGGGCTCGCCCGCTGTAGTTGACAACTTTAGTTGTCTATACTAGACTATGCTGATGTTTACTACCTTGACGTCACTGAAGCCATCCTTGACAAATTAGAGCGGTTGCAAAAAGTATGCATTAGGTATATCTTCAATGCGAAAAAATTTGATCACGTCTCTGAGTATAGAAGCAGACTTCATTGCCTTCGAATACGTGAACGTAGAAGCATGCATATTCTTTTCCTTCTTTATAACATCCTCAACAATCCTACCGCTCCCTCCTACCTAACCGAAAAATTAAATCTTTTAGGAAGTCATGGCCTTCCACTCCGTTCCAGACAGGATAGTAAAATTCCGATTCCTACTCATAATTCTTCTTTTTTTACTTATTCTTTCACCGTTCATGCAGCTAAACTATGGAACCAGCTCCCGTCAAATATCAGAAACGCACCAACGGTTTCTACCTTTCAAGTGTCCCTGAAAAACCATTTCATGTCCCTAAATTCCTAGTTATCCTGCGTCTCATCCCATCCTCTTCTATCCTTCGCTCCTTGCGAATTATTCCAAATCCTAATTTATTTTTTTTTAAATGGCAGTTTTGTTACTTGATTAATTTTTGTTATGTATTTAATAAGTTTTTCTTCTTTTTTTGTTAATTTTTATCTCTTGGCACCTAAATTTTTACACTTCCACGAAGGTTGGATGTAAGAGATTGTATTTTAGGCAAAAAGTCCGCCTTTTGTATGTTTTTGTTTCTTCAAATATGCAATAAAGAATCTCTATCTATCGGGTTCTATCGGGTTCTATAAGGGTTTCTATAAGGGTTTGGGCCAAGCGCCAACACACGGTGTTAATATTTAATTGAATGAAATTTAAATACTACATACTGGAATTTAAATACTACATACTAATGTCACGGTTTGACGGTTTATAGTCAGTAATGACGGTTTATATGAATACTAATAACGGTTTATAGTCAGTATATATTCGATAACATAATGTATGTTAGTAAAAACTTGCACAGGTTCCGTAGGTTGGGTGACATTCACAATAGGAACACCAGGTTCAACAATAAACTAGCCATTACGGGCTCTAGGTTAGCAAAAGTGAGTAAATCTTTCATTGGAGAAGGTGTTCGCTTTTATAACACTTTGCCTGAGGAACTAACCCTTTTACCAGACACTAAATTTAGAAAAATTGGTAAAGATACTTTGTGCTCTAAAGGTTATTAAAAAATTTTTTTTAGAAGGTTATTAGAAGATTTTTTAATCGATACATTGGTCTGGTCAAGTCGTTGTTGTGTAACATAGCTATGAAAACCATTTGTAAAGTGTTATTATTATTATTATTATTATTATTACTATTACTTAAAGCCATTAATTATATATAGTGTAGTAATCAATGGTAAAGCCTACAAGCAAGGCATAAATGTCTAGAAACATAAGACGTTCGGAAAGTACTGTAAGTCTACTTCGAATAAAAATCTATCTATCTATCTATCTAATGTAGCTTGTATAAGAGATCGTTTATGAGATAGAGCCAATATTTCTTGTATAGCTTGTATAAGAGATACAGCCAATATTTCACAATGTGATTTCGGTCCAATAAGGTATCTGTGTCTCTAAGTCCGATATTTTGAGGATGGTGTATGGCTAGTGCGCCCCCTGGTGGACCGATTTTAACCACAATCTTTTCAACTCTTGCCATGACCAAATGATGCCTGCATATGAATTTTCAGCTTAATCGGATTAAGCGTTTAGGCGATATCGTGAAGGAATACAGACAGATACACAGACAGGCAGACGGACAGACGGACACACAACAACAAGGGTTGTCGACTACAACGGGCGAGCCTGTCACCACAGGAAGTTTTAACGATCTCCCTGGAGTGAGCGTAGAAGACTTGAGGACGAAGACAGTCCACTATCTAGCTACGTCACAAGCCTGTAAGAGGCCAACGCCTTAACCGCGAGATAGCCAGGAATGTTACCTGGCGGGCCGACACTCACGCCCTTACTTCCAATTGTGACCAGATTACTCCGGTCTCTCGATTGGTTACGAGTTCGAGGTCGCTTGCGCGGTCCTCTCCCTTACGAAGCGGTGAAACGGTGTACACCGAATCTATCGCGGACCACGGCATCCTTTGCCCGGCTGCTCACCCAGGATCGGGTAGCTGATGGTCGTTTCAAGAGCAGTCGCCGTAAGGACCGCAACCACCCCCGCTCTATAGGAAACAGTACTGCTTCCAGACTCCCCCGACTGTTAGTCAGAGTGCACAGTCGATTGGCTTACGCCGCACGGTGCGCAGACCGTCCAGGAGCGCCAGAAGTTTGATTCCCAGGGGAAACTGACCATACGGCCAGAGTCCTACCCGGGCTCGCACTTCATGCGTGGAGGCAGTCGGATAGGTGTTGACCCGTGAGTGTGACTAACCCTGAACAGAATGGGTCTTCAAGGCCAACTCAGCAAGGACCCATTAACCCCCAGACAGACACACAGACAGACTTCAATTTGAAAATGGTCTTAATCGTCTCAGGGGGGCTCAAAATGGATATTTGCGTCTTCATCTCGAAAAAGGTTTTAGCGGGTTTACAATAAGTTCCTTAACGGTCGGTTGGTGGGACGGAAGAATTATAATCAATCGAACATAATTTTAAAGCGAATGATGATAAAGATTTTAAATTCTAATGCAATTATCGTCAAAATCGGAGCGCCCGCGCGCTTTCGATATATACATAAAGAAGTATAGGTATACCGCGGTGACAAGGGAATACGTCCCACCGTTGGCAGTGACCAATTACGAATGACGATTTCGGCTACGCGCGTCGTCTGATATAGTCGAGTTGGCTTTTCAATTATAATATAATAAATTATCAAAACAATAGTTTTTTAAAAAGTAAAAATTAGATTACAATAATAAAATAACTATTGTTTGATTACTGTGTTATTTTTTATATCACTCAAAAGTATCTTTAATAAATAGAAAAAAAATAATGTTTGGCCATAACATTTCTGGAAAAATTACATAATTTCAAACATATTTTTCTTATATTTTTTGTATGGAAGTTTCAAAAACTGTCTTGATACTATGCAAATAGACCATACGCCGGTGTAAATGGTGTTTTTTAATATTGAGAATCATCTCTAAGTTTTTCAAAAACTGAAGACAAATCTCGCTCGTTTTTATTTTTTTGGAAAACAGTAACAGAATAAAGATAATTTAAAATTAATATGAAAAAAAATATACCAATTTCGTTTTGACGAAATAATAGCTTAAGGACTGGGTTTTTAAAATCCGGCATAATTGTATTAAAATTCTTTTTCGTGTTCTCACAACCAGGCCACAAAAATATGCTTCATATAGCTTCTGGCCGCCACGGCCGGCACGGCCTCTGTAACTTTGGAAGACTGGTAGAATGATTTAATTATTATTTCATTGCTGTAGTCATATCAGTAAAATGTCATGAAAAATAGACATCATAAGTAATGATTTTGCTATTGTCATTTCATATCGAACGTGACAATATTATGGGTCAAAGTTCAAATTTAATTATTGTTTGGATAAAAATAATCGGTTGATAGGTCCTTTACCATTTCTCCGACATTATTAGGTATAGATTGTCGTATCAACATGAAAGTTGGCAATTGTGTGTATTCCTGATGACAATACAGTAAAACAATATCCTCGGGTTGATTTGATAATTTATTAAGCTATTGCATAGATTTTATCGCGGGCCTAGAGGCCAGCGCGGCGACCGAATGAAGAAATTTCTTAACGAATATTAATGATTTTAAACTGATAATTACGTCTAAATGAGAACTGCTTACGATTCGAAAAAAACATATGTTATACAACAACATTTTCCTAATATTCTTAGCTTTGAATATTTTAGATTTTGTTTATATTACATAGTGTAATTAATTTGTGAAATTAGGTCTAACCGAACACAAAAACGACTACTACGCAAATACTATCTGGCGTATTATTATGAAACCTGCACCATTTTAAAGATAATTTAATTATCTATATTTTTATCTACGAGTTTTTTCGAATAATATCCGGTTTTTTTGCTTTATCGAATAAAATATTCGTGCGCGGCGCTCTATGAGAAGACGTTTAAATAATTCCGAATCATTTGCTTCCGCAGCCGCAAATAATTCAACGTTTTCCGACAGAGCGCAGTTATCTGATATCAGAAAAAATAAAATAAATAAAATAAATAAATAAATAAATATAATTGCATAAGTTGTTAAAAATGCTATGCAATAGCTTTACCGCGGCAGTCCCCGAGTGCCACACGTATTATTTTATTTATTTATTTACTTGTTACAACTTGGTAGAGAGTTAACAACTTGCGGTGTCAACTACAACGGGCGAGCCCGTCACCACAGGACGTTTTAACGATTTTCTCGTTCTGTCGCCCTGCAGTGAACGTAGAAGACTTTGGACAGAACAAATCCAACGTCCAGCTACGTCACAACCCGCAAGAAGCCAACGCCTTACCGCGAGATAGCCAGTGTTACCTGGCGGGCCGACACTCGCGCCCTTGCTTCCAATTGTGACCAGATTTCTCCGGTCTCTCGATTGGTTCCGAGTTCGAGGTCGCTTGCGCGGTCCTCTCCCTTACGAAGCGGTGAAACGGTGTGCACCGAATCTATCGCGGACCAAGGCGTCCTTTTCCCGACTCTGAACCGGGATCGGATGGCCAATGGTCATTTCAAGAGCAGTCGCCGTAAGGTAGACAACCACCACCGCTCTATAGGAAACAATACAGTTCCCAGACTCCCCCGACTGTTAGTCGGAGAGCACAGTCGATTGGCTTGCGCCGCTCGGTGCGCAGACCGTCCAGGAGCGCCAGAGGTTTGATTCCCAGGGGAGACTGGTTGACCCAGTGTCCTACCCAGGCTCGCACCCCATGCGGAGGGTTAACAGTGATATCGTACAGATATGATTTGTAACTACATATTTATATAAGCAATAAGAAAATTAACACAACCCATACGATCATTCTAGACGAATGCCCAACTAGACCGAACAGCCTGTATCTGGGCATACGAAATATATAGCCTTTGTTTTTGAGTAATACTGACGTTTGAGTAGTAGGTACTGACTAATAGACTACTTTCAATACTAACACTAAGATAATGGCATAAAATAGTACACATATTAATACAAATACATATAAATGATAAAGGGTTAGTTACATACATATATACACATATACACATACAAACATAAATACATACATATATAATAACACACACACACACATACATCTACATACACACATATTTTAAGATTGATCCAAAAGTAAGTCACAGAAACTGCGTAGCGAAACAAAGTATCCGAGCCGTGTTTAAGCTTGCTGGAATTGTTTTGAGATGTTTTCTGGTCCATAAATGGTTGACAGTGTCTGACGATGGAATCTAGAGGAAGGCACTGGAACTCTAGATTCGGAACAACAAATCTCAGTCAGGTTTGGTCTTGTTGGAATTGTCTTGTTGGATACGGTCATGAATGGTTCTGAGGGCGTAAAAATTAAGCCCGATGGTTTTCACTGGAATCTATACTGCCGTCGTAAATGAAAACACAGTAACTTGAAAAAAGACGGTTTGAGAAAAACGCGGTCAAAGTTCAGTTGTTAATTATTTGTTTTCATGAACAAAGTAATCATTATAGATTTTTAAGCTATTGCATAGCTTTTATCGCGGGCCTACAGCGCGGCGACCGAATGAAGAAATTTGTTAACGAAAATTAATGATTTTAAACTGATAATTACGTCTAAACGAGTGCTGCTTACGATTCGAAAAAAATATATGTTAAACAAGAATATTTTCCTAATATTCTAAGCTTTGAATATTTTACATTTTGTTTATATTACATAGTGTAATTAATTTGTGAAATTAGGTCTAACCGAACACAAAAACGACTACTACGCAAATACTATCTGGCGTATTATTATGAAACCTGCACCATTTTAAAGATAATTTAATGATCTATCTTTTTATCTACGATTTTTTTCGAATAATCCGATTTTTTTGATTTATCGAATAAAAAATTGGTGCGCGGCGCTCTATCGGAAGACGTTTAAATTATTCCGAATCATTTGCTTTCGCAGCCGCAAATGATTCGGAATAATTTCAACGTTTTCCGATAGAGCGCAGTTATCTGATATCAGAAAAAATAAAATAAATAAATAATTATAATTGCATAAGTTGTTAAAAATGCTATGCAATAGCTTTACCGCGGCAGTCCCCGAGTGCCACACGTATTTTTTTTTAATCTTTAATGTTAAAAAATAGTTAGAACTTCAATTCTGCATAAAAATATATATTAAATTATAATTGTTTAATTAATTAAATTAGATATTGTGTTTTAAATTAGGAAAATAATCTGATAAATTTTACATTTTTAAGCTATAACACAGTAACTGAGTGGTTACTGTGTTAGAGGTAAATTTTACCCATTACTGTGTTCTAACCATGTAAAATGAATATATATTTTTAAATAAATAAAAAACTGCAGGCACCTTAAACACAGTAATTGAGATACTGTGATTAATTCGTGTAATAATAAATTAACTTTTAACAACATTTTACCTAAAACCACAGTATCTGAAGAAGCCGTGTTGTAACCAAACAAAAAGATTTCCTTAATGCTTATAGGTATTAAAAAAGATCACAGTAAATAATAGGTTACTGTATTTTAACTTAAAAAAATATACAAACTGTGTTTTTTATTAAAAATATTCTGGTTTTTTTTCAAATACTGTGTTTTTATCTAAGGTATATCGGTAACTATCCATCGACAGACAAACCGAAAAAATTGCCTTATAGTACTCCAACTCCTGATTTGGATGAATGAACGAATGAATGAAAATCTCTTTATTGCACAATAAAAACTAAGGTACAATGGCGGACTTATTGCTACATTACAATATCTTCCAGTTAACCAACATGCTGGAGTACCTACGCAAAAAATGATAGCTTAAAATTAAATTTTAAATTATAGGATATAATATACATTGTGTGTGTGTATCTAAACTAAAAAGTAAATAAATTTTTGAGTTGGACATATTACATACATACATAGGTACATATTTTAATATATTAACAAATAAATAAATAAATAAGTATATAAAAAAACTACCAAAATAAGGTAAGGAAATGGAGGGGATAACGGAAAGGTTAGAATTTATGGTTCATAATATGTAACTAGTACCTATATTAAGGATATATGCTTACTGGAGATTGTCGTATGACAATAAAACCGCCCAATGTGAAATTTCACAATAAACAGTATACACAAACAAACAAACAAACTGACTAGAAAGAAATCAATGTCATTTCCGCCCACGAAGACATCTGTAAATCATACCAAATTTCAAGTCTATAGATCCAGTACTTCGAGATTGAAATATGATTAGTGCATCCCGTGGTGGATCGATTGCAACCAAAATCTTTTCAACTCTTGCCATGACCGAATGATGCTTGCTTGTCAAATTTCAGCTCATTTGGACTAAGCATTTGGGCGCTATCGCGGAGCAATACACACAAACTTAAAGACACACAGATATACTTTTATGTGGATATGGGCTTAATTGTCTGAGGCGGACCTAAAATTGATAAGTATTTTTGTGTCTCGTCATCTAAAAAAATGCACGTTCAAAATACTTTCCCTCCTCTTTGGCTGTTGGGCCGGGAAATCGAAACGTCAGTTAGTTACACGTGTAAGCGCCTAATATTGAGACCTTCCCAAGTATCACAAATTGGCTATATAACGGTCACGGCAACGTTATCGCTACAGCTTTTAGTCACAAGAACTTGTCATATAGCAGTCATATAAACGTTTAATTAAATAAAGTCTATACATTACATTACATTACATTTACGTCGTGTCCAATTGGCGGCTAAAAACCGTTCTTGGACGTGTCAAAATATTTGTGTTTTAAGTAGTAAGTATCATTACTACTTTAATCTTTATTTAACCTACATAATATATAAATTTAAAAAATATACAGTATCTAAGAAACTTTGGAACCTACTAAAAGTTATTCGTCGTAGAATCGTATTACAAAACAAATTAAAGGCTTATTTAATAAAATAATCAATAATTCTAATGGCTACCTACTAAACACACAATAATTAAAATAGTCAGTTAAAAAGATGAATAATCAAAGCAGAAGCCTAACAATTGAAATAGTAAATAAATCGAATATATACCTACGTACTAAAAACTGTACATAGTAACATCCAAAGTAGTAAGTAAATTGTTAAATAATCAAACTTAAGCTAAATCTTACATTAAAATACTAAAAGTACATATATATATAATTCAAATTGGTACAATATTTGCAAAGTCATGGCCCTCAATATTTGCAAAGTCATATACCTCCGGATTAGGCGCATTTTATACGGCTTTTAGCTGAATAGTGGCTGAATAGCGGTCATAACGGCTACATTTGGTGATATAAGCCACCCTTAAATAGCCAGCGGCTGTAAAAGTATCTCTAATTGATACTTTATTACAACTTCTAGTCAGGTAATGCCTTAAAATGATATAGAATGGTAACGAAAGGAAGCTGCATGATCATTTGCTGTCGCAAACATAAAAATTCCTAATGGCTACTAACATATTGCATTTTATTTACTTTAAAATGATTGTATTATAGTTAAATATACCAAATTCTCTTGTGGACATCATTTCATCGACAATATTAAGTAACATGTCTAACGAAATTTTAACGCGCCTTCAAAATATTCATATTTTAACTCAATTTTAATTCATAATTATGGTTTAAAGTTTTTTGTAAATTAATATTATTTTTCGCAGTAAAAAAGAACACTTGCTGGGTATTGTTCACACACGTTGAAATAGGATTTATCTATAATACGTGTATTTTATGACTTTAAATGCCTTTATAAATATAATACAAAAAATTAGGGTTATAAAAAGACGATAAAAAATGGCCGCTTTGCTTATTTGGCATCTGAAACGTTACCTAATTTAACATTTATAAAACTATAAGCTGCGTAAGTGAGGTCATATAAGCTTTAACATGACTATAAGCTGTATAAGGATGGGGCTTGTAACCATATATACAGCTTTTGGTGGAGTAAGGGTAATGTAGCTTTTGTTTTGATTGTTCTATAAAGTTATTTATTCGACCGCTATACAGCTTTTAGTTATAAAATGGTTGTAAATTGGTATGCTTTATAGCGATTATACCACCCTTATTCGGCTAAAAGGCTTTTTACGACAAAATTATATGACTAAAAGGTAATATAAGCCAAATTGCTTTAAATGACACCTTTACATAGCTGAGAGTTAATCTGAACGCCTTTACATGACTTTTAATCAGCTGTTTTTTCACACTGGCCATTTTGAACTTAGATAACTTGGGTTTAAGTTGGAATTTAAAATTCAAATAAAATTTTATTCAAGGCCAAGTTATTGTTTTTTTAAGGATCAGCTGTTTATTTGTCTTTCCGTCGATTGTTTTTGATCAAATATTTTCATTTGTGCAACCATTGTAAAGTTGAAAATTTGCAGTACTTTCAAATATGAGATCCTGTGTCGGTGTTTTCTATTACAGCTTCTTGCAGTCTGGCTATACAATTACCATAAATATGTACTGTTAATAACTTCAAAGAATGATGAAGAAGCTCGTGATTAAATAACCGAGCCTGGTCAATCGCTCATCGCCACTGCTTCTGCATGACAACGTATAACCACATATTTCACTACAAACAGTCGCAAAGTTGCAGGAGTTGCGGCTGGAGACTCTTAGTCATCCACCGTACTTGCCAGACCTTGCTCCAAATAGTTTAATATTTTTCAGAATTTAGACAGGAGAAAAAACAGCTTTTAAGAGTCGGTGAAAAACGTTCCTGTCTACGAGAGTTTTACAGCAAAGGAATTAAGCAACTTCCATTAAAATGTCAAATCTGCATAGATAATAGGGGTCAGTAATTAAATATATATTTCTCATACAAAGTCATAGGCAAGGAGCCAATATAAATATATTGAAATATATTTAAACTCACCGTTAAATTTCCTGGTTTTCAGAGCCAGATCCTTGTCCTCTTTACTGTGACCGTTCTGCGGAAGCTCCTTCATCGTTGTCGGTTAATTGTTTTATTTTATTTCTATTTCCTATTGATATTTTTTTTATTATAAAAAAACGATCGATCTTAACCTCAATTCGCGCGTTTTTCGCTGTCACTTTGACACTTCAAGACCGGTCTCAGCAACACAGCGTTGCGTTCTTGACGGATCGAGAGTTATTACAATACGGCTCGTTTCCGAACTAGAGCAGTTGGAGGCCGGTTCGGTAAACGACCGGTTAATCTGTGGTTCAATTATTTTGGTAAAACAACTAAAGTCATTAGTCAATAGTCTTCTATTCATCCAAAGTTGCAAAATACAGTTCGACATGTAATTGTAATAAATGTTTAGGACACAATATAAATATGAATAAAACAAATTAGAAAAAATATATACAAAGAAATCAAAAGTTTAAAACTAACGTAACAAATAATTAATAAAATTAACATATACAACGAATTGGATGAGTCGATAAAAATCGTGTACAGTAAAGACCAATTTAAAAAACAGTGTCACAGGTGGCTTCTGAATGAAGGTCGGGATATTAGCCACCAAATATTTGATATTCTTATGTAATTTAATTTAAATAAATTGAATTACTATTATTATTATTTTATTAAATCGCTGTTCTTGTTTTTCTCTTTTTTTAATTGAATTATATTGAAATATATTTTAACTTGTAACATGGACATTTTATATATAATTGTATCCTCGGACTATTTAAATATGATTCTTTAAATATTTATTGAGATATCATTTTTTCCTTTATTTCGATTCATTAATAATATTTTTATATTTTATTGTATTTATTACGACATTATATTATTATTATTCAGTTTAATTATTTCACCATTTACTGAATGTTATTTTTCCAGCACACTACAGCTACATTTACATCACACTACACTACACTTTAACACGCGCCCATAATATTCCTATGGTCATCATACGTTTATTGCTTTTTTATAAATTTTATTTATTATGTTTCTATTTCTGCTAGATTTAAATGTTAGCTACATTTGTTATGAGCTGCTATTGTACGTGATTTTACCGCAATCGTCTTTTTACCGCAAAACATGTTTTTAATTAGGTTTAGGTTAGCTGTAAAATATAACTTCAACGCAATTTGCTCGCTGATTTGTTTCAACAAATAAAACTTTTATTTATTATTAGATGTAATTATTATTACATTATTAGATAAATCGTAGCATTTTCAAAATGACAACAAATTGTTGCTACTATATATAACTTTACCCGCGGTAGCTCCCTTTTAAGCATACCCCGAATACGACTGGCAAAAGTACAGAAAAGCTACTTGTACCTTAGCATTAAATTCTATAATCTACTCACTACAAAATTTAAACAGCTGGAGGACATAAAATTAAAGAAAAATATCAAGGAGATGCTGATAGGCCACCCTTTCTATAATCTAGCCGAATTTGAGGACCATGATTTTTCAAATATTGTGCCCATTTAAATTACTTAAAAAGTAGAGCCTTATTGACTGATTATTTTATATGGTCTTATATCTGTACTTTTAGTTTAAAATGCATAACGTAGATTTAATTTGATTATTTAACATTTTACTGGCAAGTTGAATATTACGATGAATAATTTTACTACGTATCTTTTCGAATTACTAACTACTTCAAATATTAGGCTTCTATTTTGATTATTTATATTTATAGTTTGACAATCTAGTAGTTAATTCTTGACTACCTATATATGTTCAGTAAAGAGTAGTAACGAGACTTACTACCTAACTTAATTATTTTGACACGTCCAAGAGCGGTCTTTAGCCGTCAATTGGACACGACGAAAATGTAATCTAATTTAAAAACACGAATAAAAAAGAATGGGCATTTTGGGCCCATTTTTCCAATAGCTGTAAATCGTATACTAAATAAAAGATCTCTATGAAGAACATTTATAACTACAACGACTGATTTTAATTATGAGCCGTTTCTGAGTTATATCCGATTAAATATGGCTGATTACCTGATATCCCATCGGACACCTAATACATTTATTTATTTATTTATTTATTTATTTTCAGGAAAACCAACAGCTAATTCTAATTTAACAATGCCGGAGTAACATAGCAGAGAGCCAATTAAAGGTTTTCACGTTTAAATAACGCTGTAAAAACATATGTGATCTTTCAATTAAAGCTATCGATTAAGAATGCATCAAAAATTATTCAACAATTAATGCTAAAATATTCACTGTTCAGCCGCTGCCTAGCTGAGTTAACACTCGTACAGAATAGATCAAAGTCAAAGCGTTTAATCATGTCATTGAAATTGTCACTTGTTCGCCACAGAAATGCATTTTGCCTATAGTTGGTACCAGCATGAGGAACATGAAGAGCAGGGTTAAATCTATTGAGTTTGGAAGGAACATGGAGATTATATGAAAATACATCCAGGCATTGTATTTTTAATAACTGTTTAAAAGAAAACCATCGCAAAATAACCGAAACGATCAAGTACATACGCTGTGTGTGTACAAACTATATAGTCCTAAGAATGATCGAGTTTGTCAGCAGTACTATATGGAAGGGAAATACTGGGATATGTTGCTTGAACTATGTAATGTGTCTCATGCTTTCATTGCCGTTCTATTTACTGACGAATGTAATATACTAAGGTCAGCTGTCTAATATGGTGTGCTCAATGACCGTACATCTTAATATACTATTTCTATGGATCTTCACTGCAAGTAACATAAGGGGAGCTAAGGGGCCCTTGCTGAGTTATCCACGAAGACCCATTCTGTTCAGGGTTGGACACTCACGGGTCAACGCCCATCAGGCGGCCTCCACGCATGAAGTGCGAGCCAGGGTAGGACTCAAGCTTAAGGTAGGACTCCTGGACGGTCTGCGCACCGTGCAGCGTAAGCCAATCGATTGTGCACTCTGACTAACAGTCGGGGGAGTCTGGAAGCAGTACTGTTTCCTATAGAGCGGTGGTGGTTGCGGACCTTACGGCGACTGCTCTTAAAACGACCATCGGCAACCCGATCCTGGATGAACGGCCGAGCAAAGGATGCCGTGGTCCGCGATAAATTCAGTTTACACCGTTTCACCGCTTCGTAAGGGAGAGGACCGCGCAAGCGACCTCGAACTCGTAACCAATCGAGAGACTGGGGTAATCTGGTCGCAATTGAAAGTAAGGGTGTGAGTAACACTCCTGGCTATCTCGCGGTTAAGGCGTTGGCCTCTTACGGGCATGTGGCGGAGCTTGACGGTGGACTGTTTTGTCCAAGTCTTCAACGCTCACTTCAGGGAGATAAAATGACCAATCGTTAAAACTTCCTGAGTTGACGGGTTCGTCCGCTGTAGTTGACAACTCTAGCTACAAGTAACATAATTTAAATACATAATTGGTATTAGATTTTTGTGTAATTAGACACATTTAAGAAGATTCCGAACTTCAAAACTCCGAAACGGCTGATAATATTGTTGGTAAAGGTAAGTTTTACTAGTAGTCATAAATATTCTAGATAATAGTTCTTTCCCACTGTAAATATGTTATTGTTATTGAGAAGTTGGGCCCAGCGCCCATACATTCTTGCCCATTGCCCAATTTAAGCTACACTGAGCTATACAACAATGTAATAACTATTAATAGGATTGTTTACTAATGGGATAAATACAAATATATTTAAGTACGTATCTATACTGTTTTTTGTGACTTTAATAAAATAAAAGAAAAAGGTTTACTTTCTGTAGTCAGTGATTATTATAATATAGATACCTACTATATACGGCTATAACACAAGAAATAAACATGAGCTACAAGCACCCAAGCCAAATTTAACTCTATTTAAAAAGGAATGTTATACAATGCAATAAAAATCTATAACCACCTACCTGTAAATATCAAAGAAATAAAAGGAAAAGGGTTTACCGCAGCGTTGAAAAAATGGCTTATCGAAAAAAGCTTTTACACGTTAAACGAATATTTCTCTTAATGTTATATTGTGGGAATGCATTTTCATTTTCTTTTTACAATAATTCAATTAGGAAGATTACACATTTTAAATTATATACCTACATTTCGTATTTATAGGCGGATTTTTGATTACTCCTTAATTTTTGATTTTTTCTTTATTTTCTATATGATTGGTGAATTATTTTTATTAATTGTCTTCTACCGATAGTGCTGCCTATCCGGTCTGTTTAGATTTTTTTCATGTTATATATTTTTTTTATGTTATTTCAGGTCATTCAATGAACATTACGAATTATTATTGATTTCATTTTGATATTATAGGCAAAACAGTGAAATAATGACATTTTTTAATAAGAAATTACAAAATTAGCATATAAGTAAATTTGTCAATCTGTTATAATAACAGGTAATTGTGAGAGACGTAATTTTACGCATTATCACCATAAATGTACGACCAAAATTTCGGACAATAAATCTATTTCTATATTTCTATTTCTATAGTGAGATGTCTCATCGTTTGTACGCTTCAGTAAGGAACACTGAAAACGACATGTTTAAAAAACCACAGATTAACCAGAGGTTGGAGAAACCGAGCCAGCACGCATCCGATAGCTGATACCGAGGTCTGAAGGCTATATAATATAGTTAGTCCGCCGTGAAGGTTAAGCACTACTTCTATGTACTTTTTCTTGTAATAATTATACCAAACCACACGAATTAAAGACTATACTATCCGCCAAAGCGCCAACAACGCTACTGCCCTCTTTAATAAGACGAATTATTATTTATAGCAACATCGAAGTAAGGTTGCTGATCGAGATTGCTGACGATCGAAAGCCATCCTTTGCGCACTGGTTATAAACACAATCATTATCATTTTATTTTATTTTATTTTATTTTATTCTGGAACCAAACACAACTGCATACAATGCAATAAAAACCTATTTAAAAGTGACAAAAATCCATTAATGTGATTCCGAATATAAAGTATACAAAATGAACGCAATATAATTTTATATTGTTTCCGCTTGAGAATGTGGGGAATCAGGATGGGAAGTGAGGTGAAAGGGAGAGACAAAATAGATAAAAATATATTATGTGTGTATATAAATATAGTTATATTTAATTTTAGGTATGATATATAGTTATTATAATGAATATACTTGAGATAAAATTATGTCCTTGAACTAAATTAAATGAAATATAATATGTATAAATGTTTTGTGATCATCTAGATAGACTCTAGATTTTTTTTATTGAGTTCTTATAAGAGGTTTTTGATAAGTGTAATATGTCCACACTTAAAAAGTCTGTATTATATCTATGACACGCTCTGTATAGAATGCACATAGATGATTCTTATCAGAATTGGTTCAGTAGTTGCTAAGTTTCTTATTGTAACCAAATGGTTACAAGTATGTTTCCTCTAATATAAACAAATAGAGTTGTCAACTACAACGGACGAACCCGTCACCTGAGGAAATTTTAACGATTAGTCGTTCTATCTCCCGTCAGGTGAGCGCAGAAGACTTGGACAAAACAGTCCACCGTCAAGCTCCGCCACATGCGCGTAAGAGGCCAACGCCTTAACCGCGAGATAACCAGGTGTAGTACACAGCGGGCTTACACTCACGCCCTTACTTCCAATTGCGACCAGATTACTCCGGTCTCTCGATTGGTTACGAAACCGAGGTCGCTTTTTCGGTCCTCTCCCTTACGAAGCGGTGAAACGGTGTACCTATACCGAATCTATCGCGGACCACGGCATCATTTACCCGACTGTTCACCCAGGATCGGGTAGCCGATGGTCGTTTCAAGAGCAGTCGCTGTAAGGTCCGGACTACCCCCGCTCTATAGGAAACAGTACTGCTTCCAGACTCTCCCGACTGTCTGACTCTCGTTAGTCAGAGTGCACAACCGATTGGCTTACACCGCACAGTGCGCAGACCGTCCAGGAGCGCCAGAAGGCTGATTACTAGGGGAAACGAACCCTAAGGCCAGAGTACTGCCCGGGCTCGCACTTCATGCGTGGAGGCCGCCGCCCGCCGGATGGGTGTTGACCCGTGAGTGTGACCAACCCTGAACAGAATGGGTCTTCGTGGCCAACTCAGCAAGGGCCCATTAGCTTCCCGTAATATAAACATTATAAAGTAGTAAATGCCCGTTTCTCTGTAACACAAATCACTTTGACTTTTTACCATAAAAAGGTTCAAACGCCTAAAGTTCACCCCCCCCCCCCCCCAAAGTACCTACTTGCCTAACCAAAAAATATTAATTTTTTTATTTTTCCTTGATACGATATCATTCAAAACTGAAAACTAAACTGAAATCAGTAATTATAGGCCAATTAGTTTATTATCTACGTTCGGCAAAGTTTTAGAATCACTTGTTTACAACCAAGTTTTTAACCATGTTATACATGTCTTATGTCCACAGCAAAACGGTTTTTTTCCAAAAAAATCTGTTAACACAAACCTTATTGAGTATGTAGATTATATTAGTACTTCACTAGATAAACGAACACAAGTAGATGTTATATATACTGACTTCCAAAAGGCCTTTGATAAAGTTGATCACTCCATCCTCATTCGAAAACTTAAGGATAATGGAATACATGGGGACTTACTGCGATGGCTAAAGTCATATATTATGAACCGTAGCCAGATAGTTGTCATTAAGGGATTCGAGTCTTCGGTATTCGACGTATCATCGGGTGTCCCACAAGGTTCCAACTTAGGACCCCTCTTATTTTTAATTTTCATAAATGATCTTTCCAATAGAATAAAATGTAATTTCTTAATGTATGCGGACGACGTTAAAATTTATAATCAAATTATGAACATATCTGACTGCCATAAAATACAAAACGATCTTGATTCGCTATTCACTTGGTGTTCTGAAAATAAAATGGCTCTCAACATAGGTAAATGTCACTCGATGTCCTTTTGTAGGAACAGGGGTCACGTTAAATACGACTATTCTATAAATGGTCATAACCTAAGCAATGTATCTAGCATCCGTGACCTAGGAATAACATTTGACTCAAACCTAAATTTCAAGATACACATTGAGAACATAGTCGAGAAAGCAAATAGGATGCTGGGGTTGATCATGCGGATCACTAAGAATTTCAAAAATCACAACAGCATGATCCTGCTTTATAACTCACTAGTGCGTTCTCATCTTGAATTTGGGTCCTCGATATGGAACCCATATTTTAAAACGTACTCTGATAGAGTCGAATCCATTCAAAGGAAATTTCTGAGAATGCTATCATTTAAATGCGGCCTTAAGAATCATTTGACTGGCTACGAGGAAAGACTGACTGCTTTTAAATTTGTCACATTAGAAAAACGCCGGCAGGTTGCAGATTTAGTGTTCCTGTACAAAATTTTAAATAATAAAATCGATACCTCTTGTATAGAAAAAATACAATTTAACATTACTAAAAGAAGTCTTCGATACCCAGACTTATTTAAAACACCTTTAGCAAAAAACTATACCGGAGTAAATAATCCCACGTATATGTCGTCTGTATAACAAATTTCATCTTGACAATCGCATCGATATATTTCATGATAGTTTATGCTCCTTCAAAGCGTCCCTCTTTAAAATACTGTAATTCTGGTATTTTTTGTTTTTTTTCCTTTTTTATACGTATTTTTTAAAAAATTCAACCATTGTTCATGCATTGTGCTAATTGTGTACTCATATAAAAAGGATATTGCTGTAGGCTAGTAACTGTAGTATATATATGTCACTGTATGTGTTGTCAATATTCTGTTTGGGTACCAAATAAAGTAAAATAAAATAAAAAAATCCGTATAATAAGGTTTTGAAATTCTGAAGAAAATAAAAACGATCCACCCTTATATCTATTGTTCCAGAATTAAACAGACAGACTTTACAGGGTGGTGATCGCTTTGGTCAAGACCCGCATGCATAACAAGCAAAATATCATAGTTTTCGAATTATACTAGAATTTCGAGAAAATAAAAAAACACCGCTCTTTTGTCTCCCTTGATTTAAAAAAATCATTTATTTGTATCTTTCTTCACATTTAATATTCCTTAATAAATGCACTATTTGCGGTTACTTTTAATCCTCCAAAAAGAAACTGTTATTTAATATATTTTTTCCACATTTTTTTTGGATAAATTTCAAACAGTGGTGATGAAAAAGAAATGTAGGTATCTAGCACTTTTAGCAAATATACTCAAAAACTTGCCAGATTCGTGCCATTTTTTTGAATGTACAACACAAAGCAGTGATATACGCCAGGGTTTCTCGATCCTATATCCCTACGTACCCCTATTAAGTTTCACAGACGAGTGCGAACCCCTTTCAAAAAATCTAGCTATAGCAGATAATAAGAGTTTTTATTTAAATAACTGAAAATACAGTCATAAAAAGCAATAATATTGCCCTTCTGCTACGTAACGATCAAATTTGGTTGCACATCAGAACACCGTTGACTACGTAACGACCAATATTGGCGGCTTGCTCCCGGAGCGCACAGTAATATTATTTTCTAATTCGAACGCATCCTAAATTTCATACCTAATATCCCATTATTATCACAGATACATAGACGGCCGCTAGAATAATTCGCGCGTCATTACGCGGATATTTCTGGTAAAATTCCATTGTTAAACATCATAATTTTTTTTTTCGAGAAATCATTATTTTTTTTGGTTTTTATGAGCTAATATCTAAATATTTTAGTATGTAAATAAGCAAAACGAAATATTACATTTCATAGAAAATCTAATAAAGATCACGGCAGTATTTACAATGTCTAAATAGGGTTCCGTATTTTTCTGTAAGACAAGTACAAGTTAGAAATGCCGAGTTTTTTTCACTTTTTCGAATTTCTCATATTTATTCATAATTATCTAATTGTTTTACAAAATGAGATTTTAATATTCTATATACGAAGTTTCAATGCGATCATTGCACAGTTATTCCCTTTATGATTGCTATAGTAGTTCCATAGTTATAGTACTTTTTGTCGAGCGCGGCGATATTACAAGAAATTCAAATAAATTGCCGCAGTCTGCCATGAAATTATGCCGCTTTTCGAAGGGTAATGTGATTGATAGGTTTGCTTCTTGTCGCGAATTGAGTGGTTTTAGGAGCAACTTTGGTGAATTTCAATATTAAGTCTGATTCAGGATCAAAAGGATTTCTGAATTTCGTTTTTATCATACACAGTTGTCACGAAGGGGAAAAGGTAATTCACCATTTTAGGTGATAACTTTCTAGGGATACTCTTTCTTTCCTGCTGCCCAAAAATCAATTGAAGACATCTTTTTAAAATAAGCTTGAAGGGCAATAATTCCTGTCGCCATCCATTATGTGCGTCGCCAGCCAGTCAGTCGCCAATCTTGTCGCGATTGCGTAAATCTTGTCGCGAACCCTTTACGATCAACTGGCGAACCTCTAAGCTAATGGGCCCATGCTGGGTTGGCCATGAAGACCCATGTGTTCAGGGTCGGTCACACTCACGGGTCAACACCTATCCGACGGCCTCCACGCACGAGGTGCGAACCTGGGTAGGACGTTCGGGCGAAGGACCTCCCCTGGGATCAAACCTCTGGCGCTTCTGGACGGTCTGCGCTCCGTGCGGCGCAAGCCAATCGATTGTGCACTCCGACTAACAGTCGGGAAAGTCTGGAATCTGGAAGCTGTATTGTTTCCTATATAGAGCGGGGGTGGTTGCGTACCTTACGGCGACTGCTCTTAATTTGACCATTGGCCATCCGATCCCGGGTAAGAGGCGGGCAAAGGACGCCATGGTCCGCGATAGATTCGGTATACACCGTTTCACCGCTTCGTAAGGGAGAGGATTGCGCAAGCGACCTCGAACTCGGAACCAATCGAGAGACCGGAGAAATCTGGTCACAATTGGTAGTTAGGGCGCGAGTGTCGGGCCGCCAGGTAACATAACTGGCTATCTCGCGGTAAGGCGTTGGTCTCTAACGGGTTGTGGCGTAGCTAGATGCTGGATTGTTTTGTCCAAAGTCTTCTACGCTCGCTCCAGGGAGATAGAATGACTAATCGTTAAAACTCCCTGTGGTGACGGGCTCGCCCGTTGTAGTCGACAAATCAAGTTGGCGAACCCCTAGGGGTTCGCGTACCCCACTTTGAGAAACGCTGGTACCCACCAATGAAAAAATGAGGGAACGGCAGCTTTGGGATAAACTTCAACAGCCAGCAGAGACGGTTCGAAACAACCACCAAGCGATAAGCAACCTACAAATCAACTCTTTGAGCAGGTGTTGCTTATGCATAAAGACGGGCGGACGATATTTTAAAAACTTACTTTAAAAAATAATGAATAAATACTTTTAAAAACTTTTTAGGCTTTTATTGTTGATAATCCCCTCTGAAGCAAAAAACTCTCAATAGATAAAGATATCCTGAACGACTAATAAATTTCAGCTCTTTAGAATCCCCATGAAATGTAGAGGTTTTTAAAGTACCTAATGTGTAAGTTTTCTATTATACAATTTTAAAAAGTAATATTCATTCAAAAATTAGGTTTTATTTATTTTATTTTATTTTATTATTTTTAAGGAAACATACAGCTGTTACAATAAATTTGTTACAGAATTATTAAGTTAAAAAAATTAAGCTAATTACATGTTTCCACTTAACTTCCTAACAATCAAAAATATTTTACTAAAACGTGTTTTGCTATTGTAACATAGAAGAAACATTCACGAATACATTTTTAGTAATAGGATACATCAGTAGTAAAGGAGTAAACAAACAAAGAAAGACCTATAACTAGCGTGTAATTTTTTTTGACTTATTTTGTTCAAAATGGCATCGATATTTGAAAAAAGTAATAAAAGTTCGATAACTTCTAAACCGTTAAACATTGGATAACAATATAATATATAGTTATTTCAGTAGCAAATGACTCCTATCGCCTCGTTTAATTTGGGTCATAACTTAACGGGACATCCCATACATACCTAGATACTTTTTTTATTAGGCTTCTAAGGAGAAAATACCGATGATATTATTTATTTATCTTTACTAATATTATAAAGAAGTAATGTTTTTTTAAGTTTGGAAGTGTGTATGTATTTTGGAAGTATATCCTTTCAAATAAAAAAAGAATTCTTCAAATCTGTTTCCGATAGCGTTTATTATTAATAATAATAATAAACTCTTTATTTGCACTTAATAAGTATACAAAAAAGGCGAGCTTATTGCCACATGGCAATGTCTTACAGCTAACCTAAACATAGTGGTACATGCGCGCATTGTGAAAATAAAGATTATTACATAACATACAGACAAGTGGAAGAATTTAAGACTAATAATGCCCGAGGAGAGGAAATTGGGAGAGGAACAGGAGAGAAAGGGAAGAACTGGTTACTTCTTAGAAAGGTAGTAATCCTTAAGGTGAGTCTTAAACGATGGTAAAGAAGGCGAGTTTCGTATATTTGCTGGGAGATCGTTCCAGAGTCTTGCACCATGGACACAGAAAGAATAGGAATAGAAATCACTGTTCATAAATGGCAAAGTTCTGAGCAGTGGCGTAGCCAGGATTTCGGTTCAGGGGGTTATCCCCAGTACCCCCGGATTTTTTTTCAAATTTACAGTGAAAATGGTGCAATTTAAGGCCTAACTATCTCTAACTAGGCCTAACTAATCAACCTAAATTCTACTTCAAATTTCGGACAATTTTGCATTGGAAATTTTGCAGTATGATATTTTACATCTTTGCATGAGTAAAACATCTTAAACCACATTTAGAAATTTGAATTTTTGAAACCTCATATACTCATATAGTCATCAAAATTTCATAGCATATATTTAAAAACCACTATAAATAATAAATATCAATATCGTTTTTAAATGCAAATTATTGACAGTTATTGTCAGCCAAATCTTTGATCAGAATTTATGCGAGAATAAAAGTCCACATCTGCACATTCATCAAATACTTACACGATCTTTTGAGGTCTTTTTCTTGTAGGATGTTTTTCCATGTCTTTGTTTTTGTTTAGGTACATAATGCAGTCTTTGTTTAGGTACATAATGGGCTCGATTGCGTTCATCTTAAACTAAAATCGGTAATAAGTTCATGTGAACGAGGCAGAGCAGTACGCCAGAGTGGAATGTGAAATGAACGGTTGTCACTTTTCCGCATTAAAACTACCAGCTAAAAACTAAAGCAGCTAAATCTACCGCCGCACGAAATGTGTTTAAACTTATTCGGGCGTCTTTATAGACGCCCGAATTTATATTCAACAAGTAGTTTTAGTGCGGGAATTAGTTTTGAATTTATATTCAACAAGTAGTTTTAGTGCGGGAAAGTCGACGATAGTTTATTTCATATTCCGTATAGTTCTAGCGTATTGCTCTATCTCGTTCGGTTGAATTAAGTTCCTATTTTAGTTCACGAAGAAATGCAATCGGGCCCAATATTTTACTTTTAAGACCGTTTATGTTTTAAATAGCCCCAGTAAACGAAGATTATTGGTAGGGTGGAAAAACAAAAATAACTACATTTCTTGTGAAATTGTGTGTAAGTACATCTTTCTAGACATTTCTAAAACTGACTATTAATAATCTAATTTACTTTAACCTTCGTTTAACGGGGCATCTAAAACATAAGCGATCTTAAAAGTAAACCATTTTGAAATATTATGTACCTAAAAAAATCTTTTTGGAAACATTTTAATGAAAAGTAATTTAAAGATTTTATTTGACGAAAAAGCAACCCAATATTATATTTTAGTTCTTTTTAATATTGTCATCTTTTTAGAAACGGAATTTATTCGATGAACTGTATACAGGATGAGTTTTTATTAACCGGCATCCTTCAATGGGTGAATCAGTACGAGCAGCTGAGCAACTTTTAATTTTAAAAATGGGTAAAACAAAACAAAAAAATATACATATTTTTTAATTTTGCGTTTTGTTTTTTATTTTATTTAAAAATTTGAAGAACTTGACTGTTAAATAAAAGTTTGACAAGCGTTTGAGCGCGTTACGCCATTTATCGGTAAAATATAGCTAAGAAACTTATAACTTACCGCTAGGTTGCGCGTCGCGCTCAGTGCTTTTTATGCTATTTTTCAGTTTTTTTTTAATATTGTTTTTTTTTATTTTCCCCACACAATTTTATCCAAATTTGCTTACTTGCTTGTGCTGATTCACCCCTTTCATGGACGCCGGTTAATACGAACTCACCTGTATATGCATCTTTAGACAGAAGCTTCCCAAGAATTGTATCTAAATGCCTCTTTAGATCTCCCTTTTGACTATAGGCACGATCGCACTCACACTTGTACAAGACAAATACAAATTAAAATGAACTGTTTCAATGTGTGTCTTTAGAGTTCCTCTGTGTGCAAATGAACGAACGCATACCGCACAAAAGAATTTCTTCAACTTTAGATGTACGGCGTCTACATGCTCCTTTAGCCTTGCTTGTTCTGAAAATGCACGACTGCACTCCTGACAAATATATTTCTTCAATTTTAGATGTACGGTGTCTACATGCTTCTTCAGATGGGTTTGTCGTGAAAATGCGTGATGGCAATCCTGACAAACATAATTCTTCAATTTTAGATGTACGGTGTCTACATGCTTCTTGAGATGGGTTTGTCGTGAAAATGCGTGATGGCAATCCTGACAAACATAATTCTTCAATTTTAGATGTACCGCTTCTACATGCCCCTTCAAATGTGTTTGTCGTGAAAACGCGTGACGGCAATCCTGACAAACATATTTCTTCAATTTTTGATGTACGGCGTCTACATGATTCTTTAAACTTCCTTGTTCTGAAAATGCATGACTGCATTCTTGACAAACATATTTCTTCAAGTTCTTGTGAACGCTATTAATATGTCTAGTTAAATGTTGTTTAAAAGGAAACGCTTTGTCACATTCCGGACACGAAAAGCATTTTTCTCTCTCAGGACGTTCACTACGTACATTTCGCTCCTCATCGCCACTTGATTCACTATTTACTTCCGGTTTGATAATGGAAGTCTCTCCCTTGAAAACTTCTACTACGTTTCCTTTGTCATCCGCATGAACATTTGTTTCGTAAAAATCGATTGCCACCGTTTTAATTGCGAAGTTTTTCCTTTCATCGTGTAAGAATCGCCCGTCGCTACCACTTGTACCACTATTTGGCTCTAATTTAACAAAGCGTGTTTGTTCGTCGTGAAATTCGACAATATTTCCTTTCTCAGTGGAATCTGTACTCAAATCTGCCAGCTGAATATTTTCATCTGTGCCATCATAATCCAATTTCTCCGTTTTGATGGCGACTTGATCTTCTATTTTCACTCTGACGCTGCTGGAATTGCCGGCAGTATTTTGATCCATCATGATATTTTCAGTTTAATACGATAAAAACTCGCTCAACTTTCTATCGACCGAACAAGATTTTGACAGCTGCGTTGCGAGGAAGGGTGATCCTTTACAAATTTAGCGTCCCGGATTTGTCTATGGTCCATTTGATTTATACGGGCGTCTGTCGTTACAGTTAGCGTTGCCGCATCAAAATATTCTTCCCTCATGTCGATTTTTTTATCTACTCTTTTCGAACAGACGTACGTGATAGAATCAGACCAAGTAAGTATATTAAAAGGAATAAAAAACGCGACTGCCATTACAAGGAGTGAACTATTGTATTTATAATTACTTACCTACTGGTATTACGGCTTTTTAATTAAATATTTGTGTAAGTACAAGTGGTAGCGACGGGCGATTCTTACACGATGAAAGGAAAAACTTCGCAATTAAAACGGTGGCAATCGATTTTTACGAAACAAATGTTCATGCGGATGACAAAGGAAACGTAGTAGAAGTTTTCAAGGGAGAGACTTCCATTATCAAACCGGAAGTAAATAGTGAATCAAGTGGCGATGAGGAGCGAAATGTACGTAGTGAACGTCCTGAGAGAGAAAAATGCTTTTCGTGTCCGGAATGTGACAAAGCGTTTCCTTTTAAACAACATTTAACTAGACATATTAATAGCGTTCACAAGAAGTTGAAGAAATATGTTTGTCAAGAATGCAGTCATGCATTTTCAGAACAAGGAAGTTTAAAGAATCATGTAGACGCCGTACATCAAAAATTGAAGAAATATGTTTGTCAGGATTGCCGTCACGCGTTTTCACGACAAACACATTTGAAGAAGCATGTAGAAGCGGTACATCTAAAATTGAAGAATTATGTTTGTCAGGATTGCCATCACGCATTTTCACGACAAACCCATCTCAAGAAGCATGTAGACACCGTACATCTAAAATTGAAGAAATATATTTGTCAGGAGTGCAGTCGTCCATTTTCAGAACAAGCGAGGCTAAAGGAGCATGTAGACGCCGTACATCTAAAGTTGAAGAAATTCTCTTGTGCGGTATGCGATCGTTCATTTGCACACAGAGGAACTCTAAAGACACACATTGAAACAGTTCATTTTAATTTGTATTTGTCTTGTACAAGTGTGAGTGTGATCGTGCCTATAGTCAAAAGGGGGATCTAAAGAGGCATTTAGATACAATTCTTGGGAAGCTTCTGTTGTGATGATACACGAAAGCAATGTCTAAGGATGCATATACAGAATCAGTTCGTATTAACCGGCATCCATGAAGGGGGTGAATCAGTACGAGCAAGTAAGCAAATTTGGATAAAATGTTGAGGGGAAAATAAAAAATAAAAAATATTTAAAAAAAAACTGAAAAATAGCATAAAAAGCGCTGAGCACGACGCGCAACCTAGCGGTAAGTTATAAGTTTCTTAGCTATATTTTACCGATAAATGGCGTAACGCGCTCAAACGCTTGTCAAACTTTTATTTAACAGTCAAGTTCTTCAAATTTTTAAATAAAATAAAAAACAAAACGCAAAATTAAAAAATATGTATATTTTTTTGTTATGTTTTACCCATTTTTAAAATTAAAAGTTGATCAGTTGCTCGTACTGATTTACCCCTTGAAGGATGCCGGTTAATTAAAACTCATCCTGTATACAGTTCATCGAATAAATTCCGTTTCTAACAAGATGTCAAACATTATAATATCCCTATGATACAACATCACATTTTGATTTTTCTGGCCAAAGGATTGGTATCTTAATTTGCAAATTGTTCAAAACTTGCTTAATGTCGATAAGCCCTTTTTATTTCTGGCCTTTCATTTGACCCTAAATACGATATATTTCCGTTAATTTATTGTTGAATTTCACGACGAACAAACACGCTTTGTTAATTTATATGTTAATTTATATACTTATATATATATATATATATATATATATATATATATATATATATATATATATATATATATATATATATATATATATATATATATATATATATATATATATATATATATATATATATATATATATATATATATATATATATATATATATATATATATATATATATATATATATATATATATATATATATATATATATATATATATATATATATTTTAATAATTTTTATATTTGTTTTTGTGTTATTATCTTAAAGCAGGGAGCTTAAAATTAATTTTGTATTCATTGTATTACTTTCATAAAATCATAAATTAAGTTCAGCTAATCTGTAACACGACATTCATTGACTGTTAGGCGGTACGAAGTTCGCCGGGTCAGCTAGTGTTGTCTCTTATATAAAAAGAGAAGTTCCGATTCATTCACTGACTGACTCATCAACGCCCAGCCCTAACCCTTAGACCTAGAAAGCTGAAATTTTGCACAGACGTTCCTTTTAGGACGTAGGCGCTCACTAAGGGCGGATTTTTCGAAATGCAATCCCTAGAGGGGTGAAAAGGGGTTCCAAAGTTTGAATGGAAAATCAATATAGATGTAGGTACTTTTTAATTCGAAACTTTTTAAGATTACTCTTATAAACAAATAAACAAATAGGTGTTTTATGGTTTTTCAAAATTCCGCCCCTAAAGGGGTAAAACGGGGGTTTATTTTTTTTTATGGATAAACGATTTTAGATGGACTTTTTATTTCGAAACTTTGTAAGATTACTCTAATAAATAAATAAGAAAACACGTTTTTCATATTTTTTCAAAATTCAACCCCTAAAGGGGTGAAAAGGGGTTTCCATTTTTATTTCGAAAGTTTTTTAAGATTACTCTAATAAATGAATAAAGAAACACATGTTTCATATTTTTCAAGAAATTCAATCCCTAAAGGGGTGAAAAAAGGTTTCCATTTTTTTATGGAGAAACGATATAGATGTACTTTTTAATTCGAAACTTTATAAGATTACTCTAATAAACATATAAGAAAACAGGTGTTTCATGTTTTTTCAAAATGCAACCCCTAAAGGGGTGAAACGGGGTATCAATATGAATTTGATTGAATAAACAATATTAGATGTGCTTTTTATTTCGAATTCCTGTAGGATTACTCTAACCAAAAAAACAAAATGCTTCTTTCGTGGTTTTTCCAGAATTCAACCCCTAAAAGGGTGGAAAGGGGTTATAAAATTTGTATGGAGAAACGATATAGATGGTCTTTAATTCGAAACTTTGTAATATACATATGTAAGATAAACAAATGAGAAAATAGATGTTTCATGTTTTTTTTAATTCTACCCCTAAAGGGGTGTAACATGGTTCCAAACTTTGTATAAATAGACAATATTAGATGTGCTTTTTATTTCGAAACTTCGAAAAATTACTCTAATAAAAAAGTAACAAAATACGTCTTTCGTGGTTTTTCACAATTCAACCCCTAAAGGGGTGAAAATGGGTTACACAATTTGTATGGAGAAACGATATAGATGGACGTTTTAATTCGAAACTTTGTAAGATTACTTTAAAAAACAAATAGACAAACAAGTGTTTTATGTTTTATCAATATTCAAGCCCTAAAGGGGTGAATCGGTGTATACTTTTTTTCTGATAAACGATATTAGATTGACATTTTAATTCAATACTTTGTAAGATTTTTCTAATAAGCAAATAGGTGTTATATATTTTTTCAACATTCAACCCCTAAAGGGGTGAAACGGTGTTTCAAAATTTGTTTGGATAAATTAGATGGACTTTTTAATTCAAAACTGTGTACGATTTTGAAACTTTGTAAGATTACTCTAATAAACAAATAAGCAAATAGGTCTATCGTGCTTTTTAAAAACATAAAACCAATAAGCAAATGCATGTTTCATATTTTTCAATAATTTACCACTTAGGGGGTGAGAAGGGGTAAATAACCCTAAAAATCAAAATAGAATCTGAGTCGCGGGCGACGGTTCCCGGATGCTAGAACCTCATTATAAATTCATCATTTATCTCGATAACATGCGTAGCGCAAGCACCGCGATCGTCACATCTTCACGCCTTAATTACTTAGTTGATCATCATGAAGTAGGTACATATCGACATACATATGGATACCTTTATATATTAGACGCAAAAACTTACCACTTGATTGGGAAAAAGGGATCCCCTATTATTATCACTTAGGGTGTGAGAAGGGGTAAATAACCCTTAAAAATCAAAATAGAATCAAAATAGAGTCGCGCGAGGCGGTTGCCGGACGCGAGAAGGCGGTTGAACCTCATTATAAATTCATCATTTGTTTCGATAACATGCGTAGCGCAAGCACCGCGATCGTTACATCTTCACGCCTATCTACTTAGTTGATTATCATGAAGTACATTGACAGGAGTACAGACAAGGATGTTGGATACCTTTATATATAACACGCAAAAACTTTCCACTTGATTGGGAAAAGTGATCTATCTAACCCCAAATTTAACGCGAGCGAAGCCGCGGGCAACAGCTAGTATAAGTATATAATATACACTACTAACAAGTTTAATTACTAAGTAACGAGAGGGAATTTGTGATAAAGCGATATTGTCTATTTACAAAATCGATCAAAAAGTTGCGGCGTAGTTTTTTGCGCTCAAAGGCTGGCTTTTGAGCGGTTAAGAGCCTGGTGTCTCAAGAACATGTAAAAAATATAATGTAAGTATTATTCGCATTCCATAATTTATAAAGGGATTTTTAATTTATGGGACACATATGTGACACAATTTAATTTATGGGACACAATGGGGTTAAATATGGCGAGGATTGTTTTTTTTTGTCTCGCTTTTGTATAAGATATTCCAACCAAAATTTAATAATGTCGTTTTTCTAAGACTAAGATAATACTAACGACCCTAACGGGTTAAACAGAGAGAACGCAGTGGTAAATTATTTTTTGCTATTAAGAACAGCAAGTTAAAAGTTTGTTATTTAGATTTTTTATCTATTTTTTTTATTGAATTATTCTAACAACTTGTTATTTTATTTATTTTTATTTTATTCGTTACATAAACATTCAAACGCAATAGCACAAAGGAAATATAATGTACAATTCAGAAAATACCGCTATATGCTTCTAAATTTTTAAGCATACATCTGTCTGTGCCCAGGCCAAATTGTGCATAAATTAATAAATGTTAAAGTGCATAAAATTATTCCTAATGTGCCAAGTAAAGTTAAACCGAGCCCGCCTTGCTAGGCACTCCTGTGATAAGGCGAGCTCACTTCCGGAGTTTTATTGGAGTGCCACGGTTGTGTCAGTAAAAATAACAAATTAAATTTTATATATATTACCTACCTAATAATTTTAACCACCGATCATATCAAACATAATGCGATACCGCCATTTTGCCGTTCCGACGGCTGCCGTGCGCATTCCTACGTACTTCGTTTTTATTATTGTAAGCCCAGCATAATGAAGGTACCTAGGCAAATATTAAATCTAATGCTTATATATTCTCGTGTCCTTTGAAATTGTGAAGTTGTCGATTTGTGTATACATAATACATTGACTAGTGCCATGTCTTATGGTACTTTCTGTCTGTCTGCGTTTGGTACTTTCTTTATTTTATGAAATTCATACAGGTTTCCCTCACGATATTTACGAGATATCGGCTTCTAATTGCGCTTATTAATAAGTCTATTATCTGATATTATTGGTTGTCGGCGTTGGAATGACGTTTAGGTTCGGTGGAGTGGTGGAACTGCAGGAGTGGCTTGTTCCCTGGAACTCGGAATGGAATGGATGTCGGTGCGATATTTGTTGAGTAAAATTCGAAGCTCAAAGAGCTTATTAGTAAATTATTACTAACTTAGGCTTATTACTAACTTATTATCATTCATTAGCAAAGCTAATGTAATGAATCGTCTCCAACTAAGCACCGGAAAGATACATCACTATTATACAACATTCCATTATGCGTTTTTTACAAACAAAATTCCATTGTACGTCAGGGATCTTTAGATGTTTAATTTAAGAAAAAGGTCAACGATATTCTTATTAAAAATATAATTTATTTGATTACGGATTTTGACAATATTATTTTTTAAATCTTTAACTATTAATACACGACTGCCCAACGAAAAAGGAGTGTATGTTTTCCGTTTCTTCATTCCACCAAAACTTCTAAACCCTTGAACTGATTTAGAAGCGTGTGGTATTGTCAGAATTGCTATGTCATCCCGAGTGTCACAAGGTATATTAATTGTCCAAATATCAAGTAAATAGTTGTCTAAATGTCCAAATGTCAATAAAATAACATACATATATCGTGTTTAGTGTTAAATGAAAAGTCTAATTACCAATATTCCGGAAATATACATGTATCCGTAGGTATGGATAAATACATAAACACGGCCAATACATGGGAAGGGGGTCAAATCGCTCTCATCAATTTTGTTTACACTAATAAACACTAAATTATATCAAGCGACCAGAAATGGTACTAATGTAAAAAGATGTTCGAAAGAGTAGGTACATATACAAATGAGTATAGAGGGCGTTAAATTTTATATTATTTGAGGTTTCAATCAAATGTCAGTAAGATAACGAAAGATGCATTGCATCAATGTATCAAATATAAAGAAGATAATAAAAAAATATTATGATGAAAAGGTGAATAATTAAATATACTTTGATTTCAATTGAACATAACAACAAAATAATACTGATTTTATTAAATATCTGTAGTTAAAAAGGAGACAGTACTTTACTTTACTCGTCCTCTACCTTGTTATAAATACAATAGTTCACTTTCTGTAACGGCAGTCTTGTACTTTACTTGTTTTTATTAAAAAATATATAATTACGTGAATATATTTCATTGTTTTTAATTCAAAATTGAAGTTAAAATTTCAAGCGAGCGAATATTATGATTTGATAGACTGGACACAGAAAAAATATGTACTCTACTATTCGCCTCAAAATTGAATAACGTTGAAATACGAGACAAAATTATAAATATCTATATTGGAAAATTTTCCTGACATACACAGCCTGTGGAGAGATGCGTAAGACTGGTGGCTGAAGCTAGTTTAGCCATTTGCGGAATCACAGCGCAAGATGGATTTATTCTAGCAAGAAAATAAGAAATGTAATGCCATTTTTCGACAAAATATCTGTTTTTCTATAACATTCTACGACTTAGCCCAAATACTGGTGATATGACTGAAGGCTGATATGATTACACTTTCTTGTATATTTGCCTAGGTTGCGAACACAATAGATCAGCGATGGTCGCAGTGTTACAAGGCCCATAAATACTTTAGAAAAGCCCCAAACAAAAATTTTAAAAAGCAGCCCAAATACTGCTGATTTGACTGAACGCTGAAATGATTACACTTTATTATATTATTGTATATTTTTAATGTAATAAAGTTAGAGGTGATAAAAATATTCATTTTATATATTAAAATATTATGAAAAAAAAACTAAAATTACTACTCTAGATATCTGACGATCATAAATAAAAAAAATATATTGTTATGTATTTTAACAGTTATTTATCCATATCAATGTTCAGTAATACAGGATAAAGAAAAAATGCCCGATTTTATTCCGCTCAATTTTATAGGCACAATCACATTCCACCCAATACATTTCTACAGAGCTTCCATCGACTCTTTCTCGTTTATTTATATCACCTTTTTTCCAAAAACATTATCCCGTTCAGTTTATAATAAATCCTATAGTCCAGATTAAAGGTTCTTATATACAGCTTAAGACGCCCCTCACTTCTAAAGGAATGAACACATTTTACTAAATAAGCCATTAGTCTTTTTATAAACGTAATTATTATGTGCAAACTAATTTCTTTGGTGTTCAATGAATTGTATATATGCATCTTTAGATATTGCTTCCGTGCAAAAGTACTACACAACATAAGTATCACATGAATTGTATCTAAATGCCTCTTTAAATCTCTCTTTTGCTTATAATCATGATCCGACTTCCATTTGAACAAGACAAATTCTACAATTTGATATGAACTGTTTGAATATGGCTCCTTAGATTTCTTTTGTCTGCAAATGAGCGATCGCATTCTGCACAAGAGAATTTCTTCAATTTTAGATGTACGGCGACTACATGCCTCTTCAAATCTGTTTGCTTTGAAAAGGCGTGACTGCATTCTTGACAAATATATTTCCTCAATTTTAGATGTACGGCGTCTATATGCTTTTTCAGATACGATTGTATTGAAAATGCATGACGGCATTCCTGACAAACATGTTTCTTCCGTTTTAGATGTACCTCGTCTAGATGCCTCTTCAGGCTTCCTCGTTCTGAAAAGGCATGACTGCATTCCGAACAAATATATTTCTTCAATTTTAGATGTACGGCATCTATATGATTCTTTAAAGCGCTTTGTTGTGAAAAGGCATGATTGCATTGCTGACAAACACAGTCTTTTAATTTTCTGTGAATACCTTTAATATGTCTGGTTAAATTATGCTTGAAAGAAAACGCTTTCTCACATTGCGGACACGAGAAGCATTCCTTTGTCTCAGGAAGTTCATTCCGTAAATGTCGCTCTTCATCTCCACTTGGATAACTATTTAGTTCTGGTTTAACGAAGCAAGTCTTTTCGTCGTAAAATTGTACTGCATTTCCTTTGACAGCCGCATGAAAATTTGTTTCGTTTGAATCGATTGCTACCGTATTAATTACGATATTTTCGCTTTCATGGTGTAAAAATCGCCCGTCGCTGCCACTTGTACCACTATTTGGCTCTGGTTTAATAACGCGCGTTTCTTCGGCGTGAAACTCAACAATATTTCCTTTCTCATTGGAATCTGCATTCAAATATGTCAGCGGAATATTTCCATCTGTGCTCTCATAATCGATTTTCTCCGTTTTGATAGTTATATTTGTTTCTATTTTCACCCTGACGATGCTGGAATTGCCGACAGTATTTTGATTCATCATGATATTTTCAGTTTAACACGATAAAAACTCGCAACTTTCTATCAACCAAACAAGATTTTGACAGCTGTGCTGCCAGGTCCGAAATGTTAGTTTTAATTTTTAGTCAAACTCATGGGTCCCATCAAACTTGCAGAAGGCAAATTTGCAGACGGCAATCTTGCAGACGGCATTCTTGCAGGCGGCAGTTTTGCAGAATGCAATCTTGCAGAAGGCAGTTTTACAAATGTCAAACTGACCTAACCTAACCTAACAGAAAAACTTAAAACATTTTTTTTAATGTTTAGTTTGATGTATAAAAGTCATCCACTACAAGGGATGCCGGTAATTAATGTCACTTCGATTTTAGGGAAAGAAAAACCTAACCTAACCTAACCTAACAGAAAAACTTAAAAACTGTACTGAAGGTTGCCGCCTGCAAGGTTGCCTCCTGCAAATCTGCCCTCAACAAATTTGGAGCTGTCAAAAGTGACATTTGTGCAAGTTTGCCGTATGCAAAACTGGCGCCCCCCAAAATCATGACACAATTTTATTTCTGGCAACTTAACGTCGTCATATAGTGTAATATTAATAATAAAACGGATTACCTACAAATATATATGAAGGTGTACTGCAAGAAAAAAAGAGTGTTAAAATAGTATTAAGGTACGGACACACAGGCCCGGGGCTAGGTTTTTAGCACCCTGGGCTATACTCAGCTCGGCGCCCCCTCCCCCATACATAATGGGCCCGATTGCGTTTCTTTGTGAACTAAAACTAAATTTAGTCCAAACGAACGAGACAGAGCGATACGTTAGAGCGAAATATGAAACGAACGATTGTCGATAAATACTACCTGTTGAACTTATACTCGTCCGAATAAATTCGAGCATATTTCGTGCGGTGTAAGATTTGACCTTGGCGCGCAGTTTTAATGCGAAAAAGTGACAACCGGTCATCTCACACTCTGCTCTAGCGTATTGCCCTGTCTCGTTCACACGGACTAATTTCCGATTTTAGTTCACGAAGAAACGATCGAGCCCAATATTAGCTTAAGCAAATTAGCAAGTTGCATTGTCGGCTGTCACCAACTTCCGCTAATTTTAGCATTATTTTAGTCTTTAACAGTCTTGAATTTGAAAAAAATGCACAACCATGAGAATATAATGGGCTCGATTGCGTTTCTTCGTGAACTAAAATCGGAAATTAGTCCGTGTGAACGAGACAGGGCAATACGCTAGAGCGAAGTGTGAGATGACGGTTGTCACTTTTTCGCATTAAAACTGCCCGCCAAGGTCAAATCTTACACCGCACGAAATATGCTCGAATTTATTCGGACGAGTATAAGTTCGGCAGGTAGTATTTATCGACGATCGTTCGTTTCATATACCGCTCTAACTTATTGCTCTGTCTCGTTCGCTTGGACTAATTTTAGTTTTAGTTCACAAAGAAACGCAATCGGGCCCAATATGGATAGTAAAACAGCGTTTAGTATAGTAACAGGTTTAATAACGTTAAATATAAAAGCAGAAATATACAACACAAAATGTTTGTCAACTCAGATGACAATTGTAACATATCATTTTTTTATCAATAAAATGTAATTCAACCTAATAAAGTTTATTTATTTACATTATGTTAATGAAGCAAGATCATTTAAAATTCAATGTAAGTAACAACATGAAACTCAATCTACAGTAATGGTTTTTTTCTAGCCGTCATTTTTGCAAAATTATTTAAAACATCGGAAAAGTTTGTGTTCATTGTAATGTCTCGTTCACAGCACAGTAACATCAACGCATTCACTTTAGGAATTTCAAAATTGTAATATACATAGCTGATAATAGTATAATAGCTGTGCCGATTTATAATACTACGTGAGTTTTTTGGGATAATTGTCCAATTTGGGCTAATTTGATTGGATGGAACCAAATAAATATTGAATTTAGGGTATTTGCTTTGATTCAATTTCCTGCGGATTGTAAAGTGCATAAAGTCATTTTTTCTTAAATTGGAGATATTAATTCCCAAACTCGGGCCCGCGCCCCGTTGATGATTATATTTAATGGGCGAGGCGGCCGCTCAAACTTCGGTCTGGCAGACATCGAGAATCCCACTTTAGGAAGTTCAAAGTTTCACTATACATAGCTGATGATATTATACATCATATATAAAAAGTGCGTGAAGTCGTTTTTTCTTAAATTGGAGATATTAATTCCCAAACTCGGCCCCGCGCCCCGCCGTTTCCCATTGGCCTGTTGCAGGCTGCAGCGATAATTTTACGCTCAGGCAGGCGTGGGTGCGCGAGGCCCCCCAATGCGCGGGGCCCGTAGCATTTGCTACTCTCGCTACGTGGCTAATCCGGCACTGGGAAGGGCACATGTCCGGGACATGTGCCACTCGTTTGTAACACCACGCGGCCCTTCTCAAAACAAATGCCACTCGTTTGTCACACAACGCGGTCTTTAGTTTTTGCCATGCGATAAAGACTTTGGCCTCGTAAAGAAAAAGGTAAGAAAAAATGACTGTGTCTACTTGCCGTAGGAGTATGAAAAAGCCGTTCACCACCACTAAATAAAATACAATAAAATAAAAACAGAGCTGCCATGGAATTGACCGACCGGAGTCGGGCCCATCATGATACTATTTTTAACTACAGTAAAAAGGTTTTGTCTGCCGCTAAGGGCACAATCCAAATCCCGGAAGAAATGGCCACGGAATACTTTTCGACCACTTATGCGGATCCAATGCGGCTCCATACGTACAGCCCTCCTCCGGGCATTAAACCTCCGCACCTGCCTACAGCAGCTTTTGCCTCTCAATCCCCATCTCTAGATGAGATTTTAAATCAAATTAAAAGGAAGCTCTACTACGAGTCCCGATGGTATTCCCTACTTAGTGTATAAAAAGTGCCCCTACCATCTGCAATATTTAGGATCCATCTTCCGACATATAGGGAATAGCGGTGTAGTCCCACAGAATTTCGGCCGAGCGAGTCATCTTAATTCCGAAGGTCCCAGTTTGCACCGGACCAAAGGACGCTCGACCCATTGCTCGGGCAGATACTGTGGCCAAAATCTTTTTTGGCATAGTCCACATGAGGATGAGCGAATTCATGCACCGGAACGAGTACCTTGGAGTGTCAGTACAAAAAGGCTTCATGCGTGGCGTCTCAGGCTGCCTCGAGCACAATTCTCTCTTGGCTGCTGCCATTAAGGATGCGAGGCAGCACGAACGCCAAATCAATGTATGCTGGCTCGACCTAGAGAATGCCTTTAGGTCAGTCCAACACAGTCTCCTCCACTTTGCGCTCCGCTGGTACAACTTCCCACCTGTGGTGCGTGACATTGTAGCCTCCTACTACAACTGTCTGACGTTCCATGTCAAAACGCAAGAATGGACTACCCGCTCTATAGCATATTTAATTGGACTGTTCCAGGGCTGTTGCCTCTCTCCGACGATATTCAATATCGTTTTCAATATACTGCTGGAAGCCTGACCCAGTTCGACAAGGAGTGGGGTTACCGTTTTAAAACAGACGGCCAATACACCTCGTCGTGCCTCGCTTTTGCCGACGACCTAACTTTTATTACCAGGAGCCCCAAGCAGCTTTCCCTGCTATTACAGAAAGTTGAGCTGTTCTGCGACTGGTCAGACTGTATAAAAGTGAAGCCCTCCAAATGTTTTTGCCTTGGACTCGCCCGCATAGACACAAAATTTACGTCCTATGCCCCAAAATTGGTCTATAAGGGCTCTATTATCTCCCTTATAGACCCAAATAACCACTTCAAATTTCTTGACAGGAAAATCACCTGCCAGGGAAAAGACCTCACTGGCGATCATGTTATAGAACATTTCAGTAATTGCCTGGAAAAGATAGATGCATTGATAATTTCTGGCCCTCGTAAGGCTTGGATCTATGACAACTATCTAACTTCACATTTGTCATAGCCCTTTCTTATTTACGATTTCACCAAAACCCAACTGTCTCATCTGGATGGGAGCTAATGGGCCCATGATGAGGTGGCCACGATGACCCATGTGTTCGGGTCGGTCACACTCACGGGTCAACACCCATCCGATGGCCTCCGCGCATGGGGTGCGAACCTGGGTAGGACACTGGGTCAACCAGTCTCCCCTGGGAATCAAACCTCTGGCGCTCCTGGACGGTCTGCGCACCGAGCGGCGCAAGCCAATCGACTGTGCTCTCCGACTAACAGTCGGGGGAGTCTGGGAACTGTATTGTTTCCTATAGAGCGGGGGTGGTTGCCTACCTTACGGCGACTGCTCTTGAAATGACCATTGGCCATCCGATCCCGGTTCAGAGTCGGACAAAGGACGCCTTGGTCCGCGATAGATTCGGTGCACACCGTTTCACCGCTTCGTAAGGGAGAGGACCGCGCAAGCGACCTCGAACTCGGAACCAATCGAGAGACCGGAGAAATCTGGTCACAATTGGAAGCAAGGGCGCGAGGGTCGGCCCGCCAGGTAACATTACTGGCTATCTCGCGGTAAAGGCGTTGGCTTCTTGCGGGTTGTGACGTAGCTGGACGTTGGATTTGTTCTGTCCAAAGTCTTCTACGTTCACTGCAGGGCGACAGAACGAGAAAATCGTTAAAACGTCCTGTGGTGACGGGCTCGCCCGTTGTAGTTGACACCGCAAGTTTGTCTCATCTGGATGCACTGGTGACAGCTAGTTCAAAATCCTAGTTGTCCTTAGCCAAACCAGCTGACTCCTAGACTCTCTTCAGGTCCAAACACAATTTTGGGCTAGCTCTAAAACTGCCCTCTCTGCTCTGCGCCAACTCCAGAATAACTAAAAATTCGATTCTAAGCAATTTCAAGGATCCGGCAATATCGAAGCACGTAATAAGTGCCCATAGTGACTCAAATGATCTACAAGCCCGCGTAAACTTCCAGAAAAAGTTCCGTACTGGAATCAGCCAGAATGGTACTGGTCTGGGGTATGGCAGTACAACCATGAGCGATGTGGACTTGAAGAAGTCTCTCTTGCTGGGAGATTACGATAGCAATAGTATGGCTCATGCTATTGGCCTTCAATGCCAGAATTATTAGACAACAATTGGAGACTTTTGCATTCCTCCTCCAATGCACTGGAAAGTAATGTTGTACGACTGGACGCCAGAGATGCTGAAATTTTATTTAAATGCCTTTCAACATACACTTCCAGACCCCAGTAACCTCGCTCGTTGGAGCTATGCCGAGGATAGTTCATGTCCCCTTTATAGCAACACCTCTTGCACAGCTAGACATATTCTAGCTGGCTGCAAGGTGGCCTTGGATCAAGGACGGTACACTTACCGCCACGACAAAGTCCTTGCTGTTATTCGCGAGGTAATTAGCCTCTCAGTGGCTCGTGCCAACAAGGGTTCCACAGTATCCTCCAAACCCCCAATACAGTTTGTGCGGGTTGGCTCTAAAGGCAAAAAACATCTCACTGCAAAACCTTTCACAATAATCAAGAAAGCTTGAGATTGGATTCTGGAGGTCGATTCGGTCTCTAAGCAGTATAAATTCCCTGAAAGTCTCGGATGCAAAGCCCTGTGTCCAGATATAACTCTTTACTCTCTATCTCGAAAGATGGTTCTTATCGTAGAATTAATTATTCCATATGAATCAAATATCCCAATAGACCACGAGTACAAATTAAATAAATACCATGATCTCGCAAATGCCGTCACCCGGAACGGCTTCACTGTTCATCTTCGAGCGGTGGAAGTAGGCGCTCGTGGCCTGCCAGCTAAATCTTTGTTTCACCTTTTTAAAGATCTTGGTCCCTCCAGGAAAATAATCAACTCTTTCTAGAAAAAAAATTTAAAACCGCGATTTCCGCATTTCAAATTCTATGGCTTCGAAGGGGGAGTGAATGTGCTCACATGTGGCAAGACAGCCGTCCTAAACCTACTACAGCCGGTTGTTAGTCCGGAATCCACCGTTAACCTCCCAGAAGTGTAATAATTATATATGATGGGCCTGATTTCGGTCGGTGAATTCTATGGCAGCTCCGTTTGTATTTTATTAACTAATAGATGGCATTTTATCTCTCTATATTATTTCTGTAATGTAATCAGCCGTTAAAAAAATGCGACAGATGGCACTAATTGAATATTGTTATTGTGATCATTGGTTAAATAATGGGTTTCTATAATCAATCAGTCTTTTATAAAAAAACGCTTTTATTATAGATGGTCAAATAAATTGCTATTAGTTTTGCCGGACAATGCTATCACCGCTACCTGCATGTCGCTGGCGCAGAAGGGGTTACAAAAACGTCCATGGCATTGATCAATCTAATACCCTATATAATCAATGGTACTGGGAACTAACTTTGACGTTTAATAAAAAAATTGATCCCCACTCACTTTCCAGTGATCCTTGCCCGAGGGGATTTGCCATCGCACTCACACTTGTCAGAACATTATTCCAGAAACCTCGCTTCTTGGAGTCGCCAGACGGGGTGCCGAATACCTGTCGGGCGGCCAGACTGTTCGCTCTAGCCAAAGCTATCCTCTTCTTCTTCACCAATATCATATCCATTGTCTGTAGAAGCTTTTTCGCTATAGAAATGAGGTCGGACTGAGTTACCGGCCTGGAATAAGTTATTAAAAGAGAAAAAAACATTAGTATAGCAGATGATTGAAACCCTTCAACCAATGCAAAAAATTGGTTGTGTCACCTTAGGGCTCCCTTCCGAGTTGACGCGACTAAAAATTTTGATATTTTTGCAATGCCACGCGCCCGCGCGCTTTCGATATATACATAAAGATGTATAGGTATACCGCGGCGACAAGGGAATACGTCCTACCATTGGCAGTGGCCAATTACGAATGACGATTTCGACTTCGCGCGTCGTCTAATATAGTCGATTTGGCTTTTCAATTATAATATAATAAATTATCAAATGAATAGCTTTTTATAAAATAAAAATTAGATTACAATAATAAAATAACTCAAGATCACTGTGTTATTTTTTATATCACTCTAAAGTATCTTTAATAAATAGAAAAAATATATGTTTGGCCATAACATTTATGGAAATTACGTAATTTCAAACATTTTTTTCTCATATTTTTTGTATGGAAGTTCAAAAAACTGTCTTATTACTATGCAAATAGACCATACGCTGGTGTAAATAGTATTTTTTTAATATTGAGAATCATTTTTCAAGAATCGTTTTTAATTTTTTGGAAAACAGTAACAGAATAAAGATAATTTACAATTAATATGGAAATAATTTACCAATTTCGTTTAGGCGAAATAATAGCTTAAGGACTGGGTTTTTAAAATCCGGCATAATTGCCTTAAATTTTTTTTTCGTGTTCTCACAACCAGGCCACAAAATTATGCTTCATATAGCTTTTGGCGGCCACGGAGCAAGACAAGCCCCCCCCCACATCAACCCAACCTTCCCCTGTGCGCCAATTCGCAGTATATTTGTAGAATTTTCCACAGGTGTTGAAATGGTATTTTTCCAAAGATGATGGAGTATTTCCTTAAATATGGCGGATTTAAATATTATTTCCGTCGCTTGTATACGAGATATTCCAACCAACATTTCACAACGTGATTTCAGTCCCACAATGTATCTGTGTACCTACCGAATTGGGCCCATGCTGGGAGTTAATGGGCCCATGCTGGGTTGGCCACGAAGACCCATTCTGTTCAGGGTCGGTCACAATCACGGGTCAACACCCATCCGACGGCCTCCACGCATGAGGTGCGAACCTGGGTAGGACTCTCGCCTTGGTGAGTTTCACCTGGGAATCAAACCTCTGGCGCTCCTGGACGGTCTGCGCACCGTGCGGAGCAAGCCAATCGATTGTGCACTCAACAGTCAGGGGAGTCTGGAAGCTGTTCTGTTTCCTATAGAGCGGGGGTGGTTGCGGACCTTACGGCAACTGCTCTTGAAATGACCATCGGCCATCCGATCCTGGGTGAAGAGCTGGGCAAAGGACGCTGTGGTCCGCGATAGATTCGGTAAACACCGTTTCACCGCTTCGTAAGGGAGAGGACCGCGCAATCGATCTCGAACTCGGAACCAATCGGGAGACCGAAGAAATCTGGTCACAATTGGAAGTAAGGGCGCGAGTGTCGGCCCGCCAGGTAACATTACTGTACATTACGTAATTTGGTCTTGCCCAATTCTAGCGGCTGCACGGGAGAAATTGATGGATGCAGTGGGCGCGTGCGTTGGGCGCTCTCCGATTTGGTACCCGGATCTGGTCAGTTGTAGGAGCTGCTTCCAGTCGTTTGGCGAGTTTGTGGAGCACTGGGTGGCTTCTTGGGAAAGCATGAGGCCTCGGGATACCCCCCAGGGGGTACCCTCTTCCTTGGTGGCGTGATTCGGCGGCTACTTCCAGCCCGAAGTGCCCGTCTTTGTGTCCGTCTTTTTGCCGCCCCGAAGGGCGTTTCGTTCTTTGCAGGATCCAGGGATTCCTCCCCCCCGTGGCTGCTCCGAGACCTGCCCACGGACCGTGCGCCTCCACCATCATCGTTTCTGGAGCGTCCTCTACCCCGCTTACCGGCCCTAAATTTGTTATTTGTTGTTTTATTATTTTATTTTGTGAATATGGTAAATTTAGTATTATTTTTGTAAATTTTTACTTTGTAAATTCTTTTATTATTATAAATAAATGGGTTCTCGGGGCGGTACGGGGGGGGTGGTTTACCCTATTTCACCCCCTACGCGTTCTACCCTTCTGGTACGCGCAGGGTTGTCGTAGCACGACATCCCGGGCAGACAAGACGACCCTCGTCGTTATAACTGCCCGGGCGGTGGGCGGGGTTTGCTGCCCTCACCTATCGCCTTGAAACTCTAAACTAGGTAACATTACTGGCTATCTCGCGGTTAAGGCGTTGGTCTCTTACGGGTTGTGGCGTTGCTAGATGGTGGACTGTTTTGTCCCAAGTCTTCTACGCTCACTGCAGGGAGATAGAACGACTAATCGTTAAAACTTCTCCTGTGGTGACGGGCTCGCCCGTTGTAGTCGACAACCCAAGTTGTACCTACCTACCGAATTTCATGTCTCAAACTGCAATATTTTGAGCCCAAAGTAAAATATCGCGGAAATCTAAATAACCGGAATCCACCGTTCACCTCCCAGAAGTGTAATAATTATATATGATGGGCCCGATTTTCGGTCGGTGAATTCCATGGCAGCTCCTTTTGTATTTTATTTTTTTATTTATACACCTCTGGGGGTGAGCAGTGGATTCTGGACTAACGACCGGCTGTAGTAGGTTTAGGACAGCTGTCTTGCCACATGTGAGCGTTCACCTTACCACCCATTCACTCCCCCTTCGAAGCCATAGACTAACACACAAAAGTTCTCCGTATATGAGGTAAAAACAGATGATGTACTGGATTTTAAAACTTGGTGGAAAGTTTTAAAATCCTGTACAAGAAAAACTGTCTGTCCATCCACTCTCTAGTAGGTACATCACGTCGACAGAGACCAAAAAGTTGAACTACAACAGAATACATGTTTTCTGAGTTCCGTTACAATGACCAAAGACCAGGTATCGTTCAAACCTTTTAGTTCATCGATAACAACATCAGAAAACATGACTTCACTCTACGTTACGGACGAGAAAATGCAGTGGTGCCTACAACCAGAGCCTACAGGATATTGAATGATAAGAAAATCGTCAATATTTAAAAAGTATGGTCCACATTCCATCACAATACCGGTGATTTTACAACCAAATAACAAACTGGTTAACTGAAAAAAAACACGGAAACTTTAGGGGTAGATGCACCATAAAATTGTCATGACTAAAGATGTATAGAAATAAGGTTTTTTGTTTATTATAATTTCCTAATGTATAAAATGAAAATGAGTGATGAAATGATAAAAATGAGTTGGCGACCCTATTGCGCAGGGTGGAGAAGGAAAGCAAGGAGTATGGACTGCACATGAACTGCAGCAAGACCAAACTCATGTTTGTGGACCGGGCCTTGCAACGCACCAACGAGCTGAGTGACCTTCAAGCTGTGAAAGACTTTGTCTATCTGGGCTCCATGATATGCAACGACGGAAACTGCGAAAAGGAGGTCTCACGCAGAAGCCAGATGGCAAGATCGGCCATGAGCAAGCTAGAAAGGCTGTGGAAGAATCGGGGTATAAGTAAGCGGACTAAGGTCAGGCTGGTTCGAGCTATGGTTTTCTCTATCTTTCTTTATGCATCGGAGACATGGACCCTGAAGGGTCGGATACACACCGAAATCGATGCACTGGAGATGTGGTGTTGGCGTAAAATGCTAGGAATCCCCATGGACAGCTTTCCGCACCAACAACCCAACTAGCACAGTAATCCAATAACAAAAGACTACAAGTAAACCATGAATAATAAAGCACCTATAAATGTCTTGAGTTTCTTACTTATAATAGCATTACATAAGGATAAATACACTCAAGATCATTTGTTAGTATATCTTTTTGTTGTAGTTTACTACAATGTTATCTTATAAGACAGTAACAAGTCTAATAGTCTAATAAGAGCATATACGAAGTCTAAATAGTCTTCCAAAGAATAATAGTCTTATAGTAGTCTTATAGACGCATTTTGCAAGAGCCTTGATTTTATAACATACTTAGTTGAGATCACTACGACTACAAAACAATCTCGTAGCCAACTAGCACAGTAATCCTATAACAAAAGACTATAAGTAAACCATGACTAATAAAGCACCTATAAATGTTTTGGTGTAGAGTTTCTTACTTATAATAGCATTACATAAGGATAAATTAAATTCTCTCAAGAGCATTTGTTTATTTATCTTTTTGTTGTAGTTTACTACAATATTATCTTATAAGACAGTAACAAGTCTAGTATCTTATAAAACTAATTACACTTTCATCAGACAGTTATGAGAGCAAAAAAGCTTCTAAAGTGCTAGGCCAATGCTAAAGAGTCTTTAAGTGAGCTCGCGAAGCTATTATGATTCAACGGTGGTGAGCTAGTCTTGGCCAAAAGTATTATGAGCGCTACTTTACCTATAGAAGTATTATAAAGGCAATGGTAAAGAGTGAGTTTTGAAACACGGCGAACGACTGTGCGTTAGACCATGTGCGCGTAACGATTTTGCAAAGTTAAATTTATTTTTAAATGGCCGATTTTCAAGAATGGAAACGATTCAAAAGGAGTGGAGGATACAGGAGAAGAGTAAATAAGAGACACGCAGAATGGGTAACCCTAAATACGCTATCCGAATTAAGCTCCGAAAAAGCGGGAATAAACAATTCATTGGAGGGTTCCGTACAATCCGACGGTGACTTAGATTTGGTTAGTGATAGTATTGACGAAAATGAATATGAATCAGAAGACGACAAAATGGACATTGAAAAAAACATTAAATTTTGAGAAGATGTTAAAATATGGGCTATTAAATATAATATATCGCACTTAGCGTATAACGAACTTTCTGTTATTCTTAATAAGAGAATTAACAACATTTTACCTATGGATGCCCCCACGCTTCTTCAAACAACAAGAGAGAAAATACAGATTGTTCCATTGGGAACTGGTCATTATTGGCACAATGGCTTAAAGAAGCAGTTAACAAAAGTTTTTGAACACAATGTCGTTTCTTCAATTGATAATATTACACTGAATGTTAATATCGATGGTTTGCCCCTATAGGTACAACAGCTCAAGGAAACAATTTTGGCCAATATTATGTAGTATATTTGAATTACCACTCTTGCCTCCACTAGTGATAGGTAAGTATAAGCAATAAGCTCGCATTTTCTTAAGAATAAAGAGGTTTATTATTATTATTATTATTATACAAGCTATGTGATTGCTTATAGTTCAATGAAACTACGAAGGTATTTTCGGACCTTGTTTGGACATTTATTGCTCGTCCAATGGCTGCACAAATTTTGAGTGGTGTATTCTTTTATTATGTCTTTCATTGGTGTATTCTTTTATTATATTGATATTTTTATGTTTTGAGTAAACATGTTTTTTGTTTACTTGTTGATTTACGGTTTCATAAAAAAAAAATGGTCGTTTAAGTCTTGAGCCACGTCTTTTAGCCACGATCGGACAGAATCTGGTCGTAACGTGATAGATGTTAGAAAATTTATTTTTTTCATTGTAGCGTGCGCTGTCATGGATATCAACTAATGTTATCATTGTTATAATTAATGGTTCATGTTTAGTCTGTTAATAAATACTAATCGTATTTTTATTTATTTATAGGCATATATGCAGGAGACAACAAACCATCTAATTTGAAAGTCTTTTTGGATCCTTTTATAACAGAATTGAATGAACTATCTGAAAGTGGTTTATCAATAAGAATGGGAAACTCTCTGATTCCAGTAAAAGTCAGAGTTTTCATTTGTGACTCGCCAGCTCGTGCATTAATCAAAGGAGTTATTAATTTCAACGGCAAACAAGGCTGCCTGAAATGTACTGTTGTGGGTGAATCACGTGTCTGAATCACTGTCACTTTTTTAAGATCTGGTTGCCCTAAACGAAATGACAAGGATTTTTCGGTCAAAAAAAGACGAAGAGCATCATAAGGTAGATTCTCCTCTTCTAAAACTCAATGTAGATATGGTAGAAGATGTTCCTGTAAGTGACTCACTTCACTTGATTGATCTTGGTGTTATGAAGCATCTATTGATTGGATGGCGAGATGGGAATCTTGGTAAAGACATTACTAAGTGGTGCAGCAAAGATATCGAAAGGGTCAATGAATTCTTGTATAAATGCCGTATGCCTAGCGAAATTCACCGATCTGTACGAACAATTGATGTTCTAGCCCACTGGAAGGGATCCGAATATCGTACTTTTTTTATTATTTAGGTTTTGTAATACTCAAAGATACCCTACCACCCCAAGCTTATTACCATTTCGTGCATTTGTTTTGTGCCATCACAATTTGTTCGAACGAAAAACATTTTCAATTCCTTTCAATTGCAGAGAAAATGTTAGAGCATTTTGTTGAAATATTTAAAAACATATATAGAAAGGACTATGTCTCAAGTAATATAGGTACACAATTTGACACACGTCGTCCATGAAGTAAGGAGATTTGGAAAACTACAGAGTTTCAATGCTTACCCGTTTGAAAATATGTTGTATGTTATTAAAAATCTGATTAGACAAGGCAATAAGCCGCTTTAACAAGTCGCTCGACGGCTGAATGAAAGATTTGATGTAAAACTTGAAAGTATATGTCAGAACCAAACAAGTTATCTATTTATTAAAAAAAACCAGTGCAAAGGAAGGTCAAAACAACTTTGTTTTAGTACCTTTACACTCTCGGCACAAGAGCATAACAAATGGTTTATGAGTGAAGAAGACTTTGTTATTAAACTACAATCAATACACACTAAAAATGAAAATGATTACAAAGAAATTTTGATTCAAGGATATCGTATTGATGTTTTTGAGGAGCCGTTGAAGTCTTCATATCTATACATCTATAAAGTTAATTGTAACAACTTTCAAAAAATCAACGTGGTTTGAAAAGCTTCGAAAGTGAGATGTAAATTAGTTAAAATTGAACATAAATCTGAATTATTTTTTGTACCTTTATTACATACGCTGTGAAATAAAACAGAAAAACCAAATCAATGTACAGGTTTTTTCTTTATTTTCAGGTTCTTTTTCCAATAAATTGTGCTTATCTAAGATTTTTCACCATTTCTATTAATTTTGAACTTGGACTGAAATATATATGACAGTAAAGATATCATAATAACTATTATAATGAACAAAAGAAATTTGATCTACCGCAGTCATTGGTTAATCTAGACTATCAGCTACATTCTCTTTTATTACTATATTATATATTGGTAAGTAACATATGTAACTAGATAAGAGGCATTTTAAAAACATATACATTAAAATCTTCAATTAACACCAGTTGACACTATAAAAAATAGCTTAATTATAATTATAACTAATGAACAACAAATTGGAAATCCACTGGTCAATGGTTCTATCAGCTACTTTCTCTATTAAAATTACTTGATACATAGGTATTGGTAAGTAACATAAATAGATAACAGGCATTTTAAAAACATATACCTATTATATGTTTTTCCTTTGTGTGAAATAGATGTAAAAGTATATAGAACAATTTATTTCCCTACTGACAAATAACACACTCATCTTCAATATAATGGTCATATATGCTGTACAGAAAGCAGTTAAAACACCAAAATAGGTTTAGATTCAATAGTAACTTAACGTTTTCTCGAGTACATATGAAGCGAATGGGTCTATTAATTATCGTTAGTAACTTATATTATAGTAATCCACAACCATTGCAGCTTTCAGATAACATAAAGTGTGTGTGAGTCCAAGGCCATTTTTCATATTAGTCAGCACGAGTAAACGCAATTCATTTCTGGTCAAAAAATAGTCCACATCAACAAACACAACCATCCTGAAAACATGCAAATAAAAAGAATGTCCAGGCTTGGAAGATTTAGAAACATATAGTGAGCTCGCGAACTCTAATTTGATTCAACATGGCGGTGAGTTAGTCTTGACCAAACGTATTATGAGCGCCATTTTACCTATAGCAGTCTCATAAAGTCAATGATGAAGAGCGATTTTTGTAACATGGCGAATATGTTAAAGAAACCATAAAAGCCCATGATATTATTTTTACAATAACTTATCAAATTTGTAAATTTCTGTAAGGGCGTTAAGAAATTAAGCTAATACGGTACACTTTTACAGTAAAAATGACTTTGCCACAAGTTTACTCACTTAATTAATACTGGCTAAAATTTTTATATATTTAGTAATTAATAATGAAAAATGACTTACGTAACGTACTAACTGAAACAATTAATTATCAATTTATAATCAATCCAAACTGGAACAAAAAACGATGACGGCTCTAGCTAGCTGACCGGCCGATTTCTAAAATGTATACTAATAACTAAAAACCAAGTACGTTACTAGCTCATTATCAGCAGGATTACTCTCGAAAAGAACTAGACACAGATAATTATACGATCACTAGTACCTGTAACTGTCTTAGGCGTACTACTGCAAGATAGTTATAGGATTTCTGTTAGCTGATTATAAAAGCGTTACAAGTGTTGTTGTGCTCCTATAAGTGCGCCCAAATCCAGGCTTGTAAGCTATTAGAAGACTGTTATAGGAGTATCGAAAAGTAGTCTTGAAGACAGTTATAAGAAACTATTTTGCTAGTTGGGAAATCTGTCCTGGAAGAACTCGGCATCCAAGTGAGGCTCTCCACTGTATGCATGAGAAGGGTCCTGCAGTTCTTCGGTCATGTTGCCAGGAGAAACCCAGAGAATCTGAAGAAAATGCTTTCCGGGGTCAAGTGGAGGGAAGAAGAAGCAGAGGCAGATCACCGGCCAGATGGAACAACCTCATCAAAGAAATTACAAAAGGGTCAATACAATCTGTGACCCGCCATTCAGAAGACAGGTAGAAGTGGAGGAGCCTCGTAGGCAAACTTTTGTCTAGTGGCCACGATCCACAGTAATGAGGGAACGGCGGAGAAGAAGAAGAATGTATAAAAAATGTTTTATTTCAAGTTTCTTGCTGTTTTGTTGGTATTATTGCAGTATATGAACCTCTTCTAGATTGTTTATTTTTTAACGTCACCAGACTGTAATCACCACGCTGATTCCGAATCTGCAATAATATGTATTCGGTCTCAATAAATAAGCGAGATATAGGCATTCAAAAAAGCGCCAAACCCATACATTTCGGTAGGTTAAGTTTTTTTAAAATAATACCTAAACACCTATTTGGCGGTAGGTTAGATTAGTTTTTTTTTAAAACAACCTTAAAAACTGAGGTTTTTTTTGTAAGTATATTTGGTCTTGAAATTTTACGCGTCCGAAGCTTTTTTTCTTTCACATTCAGCATTACAATGATCAAATCTACTAGTATTTCGTTATTGTTCGATTTCTTCGAAAGGTTCCTATACTGCTATAATTCCATAACGGTAATATACATTAACGTATTGGATATGTCTATAAATTTGCAGGGTTTTAAATATTGTACATGACTAAAACGTGTTTTTTCAAGAAAAGCTTTCTTTCGTCTGTTTTTTGTGCCCCCCTCAAAACTATCGATTTAATTATCACTACACACGAAAAATATTTTAAAAAAATACGTGTGGCACTCGGGGACTGCCGCGGTAAAGCTATTGCATAGCATTTTTAAGAACTTATGCAATTATAATTATTTATTTATTTTATTTTTTCTGATATCACATAACTGCGCTCTATCAGAAAACGTTGAAATTATTCCGAATCATTTGCGGCTGCGGTAGCAAATGATTCGGAATAATTTTAACGTCCTCCGATAGAGCGCCGCGCACGATTTTTTTATTCGATAAAGCAAAAAAACGGATTATTCGAAAAAAATCGTAGATAAAAAGATAGACAATTAAGTTACCTTTAAAATGGTGCAGGTTTCATAATAATACGCCAGATAGTATTTGCGTAGTAGTCGTTTTTGTGTTCGGTTAGACCTAATTTCACAAATTAATTACACTATGTAATATAAACAAAATCTAAAATATTCAAAGCTATGAATATTAGGAAAATGTTCTTGTTTAACATATATTTTTTTCAAAACGTAAGCAGTACTCGTTTAGACGTAATTATCAGTTTAAAATCATTAATTTTCGTTAGGAAATTTCTTCATTCGATCGCCGCGCTGGCCTAGGCCCGCGATAAAAGCTATGCAATAGCTTAAAAACAATTAAAGGACACTTACGTTTAGGCCCCTGGCCTTTTTCTCCAGAGTTTTCAGACATTTCTAACGTTTTAACATAAAAAAGCCACTGAATACTGAAAGCCAACGCCCTGAAATAACGGAAATACAACGGAAACTTCGTACTGCTTCGTACTAATTTTACCATTAATTAAAAAACAGGACAATCGTATCGTATGTGTTTTTAAGCTATTGCATAGCTTTTATCGCGGGCCTAGGCCAGCGCGGCGACCGAACGAAGAAATTTATTAACGAAAATTAATGATTTTAAACTGATAATTACGTCTAAACGAGTACTGCTTACGATTCGAAAAAAATATATGTTAAACAAGAACATTTGCCTAATATTCTTAGCTTTGAATATTTTAGATTTTGTTTATATTACATAGTGTAATTAATTTGTGAAATTAGGTCTAACCGAACACAAAAACGACTACTACGCAAATACTATCTGGCGTATTATTATGAAACCTGCACCATTTTAAAGGTAACTTAATTGTCTATCTTTTTATCTACGATTTTTTTCGAATAATCCGGTTTTTTGCTTTATCGAATAAAAAAATCGTGCGCGGCGCTCTATCGGAAGACGTTAAAATTATTCCTAATCATTTGATTCCGCAGCCGCAAATGATTCGGAATAATTTCAACGTTTTCCGATAGAGGGCAGTTATCTGATATCAGAAAAATAAAATAAATAAATAATTATAATTGCAGAAGTTGTTAAAAATGCTATGCAATAGCTTTACCGCGGCAGTCCCCGAGTGCCACACGTATTTTTTTTTCAGAAACTCGTACATTACAAATCACAGTATCCCAAGAAAGAAGTTGTGATATTTTTTAAATAGCTGTAGTGGTTGTTTTTTTATAATATAGTAATAGTGATATTATTTATTTCTCAAGGAAGTGATATATTTAATTATATTTCAAGATTCCAAAAGTTGGGATGACATTTGTCGTGATGTGTTTATATTTCAAATGATTTGTTTAATTATTATTAATTAAATTAATATTCTTATATATCAATAATTATATATAACACACTACTTTTGAAGGTTGTGACATTTAGAAATAATAGTATTAGATATTTATTATCCGTTTTAATTCATATCAAGCGTTATTTTAAAACATTTAACGTCAACTGTAAATTTTCGTATGACGAGCGCGCAGTGGCGTCGCTAGGGGGGGCGGAGGGGGCGGTCCGCTCCGGGCCTCGCAAGGGCAGGGGCCTCCAAATGGTATTTTTTTTAGGAGGACCACATGAAAAATATAAATGTAATATTAATAGAATGGATTTTTTAACCGCTGACGAAAATAGAATATTAACCAACCCCGACCCCCCCCCCCCCCTCCCATCTACTTGTTGTCGCTAGGATTGTCACTGCGTCGCCGGCCGCTGTCGCCATGCCGCGCCGGCAGTTCAGAGGACGAATACGACGTAAGAAAGTCATGCCTGGAGAACAATCAAGAGATGCTGGATTGTCATTAGAAGATGGCGGCTAAAAGAACTGAGACTCCAGGGCACTCCCCCTCTAGGTGCGAGTGACTTGCCGTCTCCGTGAAACACATGCTGCCCTCCGCGCTATGCCGGTTTTAAACGCCGGTGCAGCTTTAAATAAACTTTGTTTGTATTGTCTCTCTCCCTAACGGGTGTGCCCGTGCCACCGTACCAAGCTCGTTCTGTCCCCACTCCCTTCTTGCTGCTGTTTGCGAATGCTGCTTAATTCATAACTTATGCACTACCACCTGCCAAAATTTGAATGTATTTTTTTTTCTTCTCTTTTATTATTATATATAGGTACCTACATGTTTTATTTTTTTTATATTTTATTTTAGATAATACGTATTGTAACTATGTAATGAAATGTAATGAAATGTAATGAAATGTAATGTAAATACATGTATGTGTATGTAAATGTAAAATGTAAAAAAGAGAAGAAAAATGTATTTATGAAATGAATTAATAAATGACTCCTTGGGGGATTGGATGGGGATAGAAGCCTCTGATCATTGGATATACAATTAAGCTCGGGCAGAAAAGACGACTATAGTCGTTATAACTGCTCGGGTGGTGAATGGATTGGCTTCTGTCTCCATCCACCTCGTTGGAGTATGAAAATGTAATGTAAATGTCATTAGAAGAAGAGACAAAACGATGTATGCTTGAATGCATCGATAAATTACATCAAGAGCTGGAAGTAAGGATGAAATCAATGGAAAGGGTTTTTGAAATATTCGTCATTATTCAGCCATTTCACATACTAAATGATAATGATGAACAACTGTCTAATCTTATTTCAAACTTCTTTAAAGATTATGAAGAGTTTGATAAGGACGAAACAATGACTGAAATAAAAGACTGCGAAATTTTATTAAAGCAGCTGGGGGGTTCCAAAAGAAGAATCGGAGAAGTGGATATCACTAAAAGTCTTACAGTTCATTGTGGAAATGGACCTCACAGAATCTGTTCCCAATGTGTATGTAGCATTGAAACTTTTTTTGACAGTGTGTGTTTCTGTGGTTTCTAACGAAAGAAGATTTTCAAAGCTCAAGCTGATAAACACTTATTTAAGATCAACAATGAGCCAAGCAAGGCTTAACGGTTTGGTTATTATGTCAGTGGAAAAAGAAACAGCAAACAAGGCGGATTTTGAAGCAATTATTAAGGAGTTCGCTGGAGCTAAAGCGCGCAGGCAGAAAGTGTTTTGATTTTGTTGTTTAACACTAACATTTTAGTTATTTTATTTTATTTTCTTAAGGATAACTTACAGCCAATAATTTTGTAGTGAACAATAATAGGAAGCTTAGAGCCATTTACAAGTTACCACTGATAATGACAATAATAATAACGTGAATTTAGAACTGATATTAAGTATAAAGAAGATATTAAACAAGAAGATAAATTGTACATTAGAAAACATGTTGACATAAACAAGACTGTAATAAAAGAAGGAAATGCTAAGCCTGGTCATCACAAAATCGCCCTACAACCTGCTTCCTTATAGTATCTATATTCGTGAAAAAGGGGTCAATATCAATGTCAGCATTCAGGGTGTTGAAAGTTTCGCATACCCTTATAAAATAGGAATTACGCCTGTATTTGGTTTGAAAGACAGGTACGTGAAGGGGTGCCCTATTTCTAAGTGCCCCGCTAGGAGTGCGGAGAGATATTTTAGATAATAGTTCAGGACAATCAATCGAGCCATTTAAAATTCGTAGTAAAAGTGAGTTATTGCCTTATGTTTTTCACCTTGACCTTGATAAATAAGACTTGAGTTTTCATGGCTTATGATGGTATATATTTTCCGCCCTAATTTTATTATTGACACAGTTTCTTATGTTTTATCGCTTCCTGGGGGAGCCTCTCAGATTATTTCCGCCCCGGGCCTACAGAGGTCTAGCGACGCCACTGCGAGCGCGGCAATATAACCACCGCGCAGCGTAACTATTGTACATTCACGAATAACTTTATCACACTAAAATTAACCAATTTGAAACTATCACAGTGGAAAATATAATAATATATAAAATGACCGGCAACTCTAAATTAATGAAAGCAGAGACCTGATCCCAAGGGTCGGCTTCGTAAATAGAAACCGGAAACAATCATCTCAGTATTAATCGGCATTTAATAATGATATTTTACATGTTAAATTAAGAAAGAGATTAATCAAAACGTTGACGATCCAGGGGGAAGACGTGGAAAAGAGGGGACAGCCCCGAGAGTACTCCCGGTCCGGGATACCGCGCCTGCGAGGCCTCCGTCGGCTTCGACCCCTCGCCCGGAAGACTCTTCTCGTCGGGGATCTGCAGAAGTACCCGACTCCCGGAACCTGGGGGTAGCTGAGGTTCGACGCCGGCCAAATCTCGCCGCAGTACTCGCCCTATGCCGACTCCCCTGAGGTCGCCTTCAGAGATTCGGACGCCGAAGATTGGTCGCCTTCCAGAGATCCAGACGCCGGAGATTGGTCGCCTTCAAAAGATCGCTGCACAGAGCACAATATTCGGGTTAGGAAACATTCAGCGCGGCCAGGGGACAGGACAGATTGCACCAAGAAAGACTGAGGGCAACGGCGCCCCCCGTCAGCGGTCCCCTCGGGATCTCTTGACTATTCGAAGTGGGAGCTAACGGGCCCATGATGAGGTGGCCACGATGACCCATGTGTTCAGGGTCGGTCACACTCACGGGTCAACACCCATCCGATGGCCTCCACGCATGGACTGCGAACCTGGGTAGGACACTGGGTCAACCAGTCTCCCCTGGGAATCAAACCTCTGGCGCTCCTGGACGGTCTGCGCACCGAGCGGCGCAAGCCAATCGATTGTGCTCTCCGACTAACAGTCGGGGGAGTCTGGGAACTGTATTGTTTCCTATAGAGTGGGGGTGGTTGCCTACCTTACGGCGACTGCTCTTGGCCATCCGATCCCGGTTCAGAGTCGGGCAAAGGACGCCTTGGTCCGCGATAGATTCGGTGCAAACCGTTTCACCGCTTCGTATGGGAGAGGACCGCGCAAGCGACCTCGAGCTCGGAACCAATCGAGAGACCGGAGAAATCTGGTCACAATTGGAAGCAAGGGCGCGAGGGTCGGCCCGCCAGGTAACACTGGCTATCTCGCGGTAAGGCGTTGGATTCTTGCGGGTTGTGGCGTAGCTAGACGTTGGATTGTTCTGTCCAAAGTCTTCTACGTTCACTGCAGGGCGACAGAACGAAAAAATCGTTAAAACGTCCTGTGGTGACGGGCTCGCCCGTTGTAGTTGACACCGCAAGTTATTCGAAGTGGTTTGCCTGAAGGCCGGAAAACGAATGACCACACGAATGACCCCCAAAAACTGGAGATGAAATTCTATTGCGAACTAATAATTTCGTAACTGTTGCCATTAAATTTTCTGAATTATTTTGTATTATATTCTACATTTCAATTATTTTTCTGACCTAAAATATTTAAAAGTCTAAAATACTTAATAAATTTTAAAACAACCGAATATTTCTTTTATTTATCATTATTATAATATGACATAATTCCAAATTTATTCGATATTATTTTATTTAGGTATATAATAATTCGTTCCCAATCGGCTCGTTAAATGATCGCACGGTCGATAACCGAATACGTCGCTCAATCGTTGTCCATCACTGCGCATATGACCAGTGCACTGCGCCGCTCGCGCTGACTGAGCTGTCAAACAGCAAGTCCCTATTAAAGGGGCGAACACACTCTCGGACGCGTCCGCTACCGCGGCTTATGGGCGCGATCTGTGTAATGAATTTCTATTGAGCCGTGCACATTATAGGCCGTCAGTCGCGGACGCGACCTCGAGGCTTCGGACGTCCGATAGAGATCTGGCAAGCCACGTCCCAAACGACTGTGCATACTGTCCATAATCCACGGCAGCGGACGCGTCTGAGAGTGGCAAACAGCTCGAGCGTGTTTGTCTGTGGGCGTGTTTTGTTTTCGTGTCCAATGTCGCGAACGGGATTGGGTTTTCCGACTGTTTTCCTCGCCGGAAAAGCCAATACCGCTACAAGGTATAATAACGATGTGATATAACTGTTAGGGCCATATTTCACGGTTCAATTCTGTTTTCCAATGTTCAATGAGCAATGAAATTGCACCATGTAAATTTGAAATTGAATCATTCAATGCCATTGAACAATCGGATTGAACATTTCTGGCAAGACCAAATTCTTCAATATTGCCTTTTCAATCGTATTGCCTCAATTTCATTGAACCGTCTAACTTTGCCTTAAGATTGAATTCCTAATCAATCGTGATGCGATGCATCGTAATTCGCTGGTTCCGTATTTCCGTACCTTGTGATATCCCTAAGTTCGGTATCACGTCGATCAATGAAACTTATAATTATAATTGTTTACGAGTTTACAATTATAATTATAAGTTTCATTGATCCAGTTATTTACATATTACAAAACAGTCTATTTCAATTAATTTATTTACAGCTATATTCTCTCGGTGTTATTCAGAGTCCGGCTTAAACAGCGTCACTAACCTCTGATTAACAAATCACCAAACAAGCCTTGATTAACCCCACTCCTCCACAGGCTATGCAGAGTCATTCTTAAACAGATGTTTTGTAAATCACGGGATTAAGCTCCGCCCCTGGCAACTAAATTATCCAATTAAATTATTATTATTACATTTGTTTACTCGTCTTTTATTTCAACACGAATCACATTTCTATGTTTGTTGAGTGCCTGATTCGCACAGTATCGATCCTGAATTATTTCTTTATCGATCGTCATAATATGTCTTTATTTAACTTCACAGTTTATTTAATTGTGCTCGGCCAATAATAAATGAGACTTCTCGGTCGTAAAATTCACATATATTTCTACAATTTGCTTGCAAGTTATTCTAGGCTATATACAACATACGTCAACCTATCCATTAAAATTTATATTATTCCTACTTAACTTCTATACTATTATCTAAAATTCTATATTCTATTCCAGTATAATTCGATTTCCAAATTTAATGGAGCCTATTTAATTACAATATGACTCTTCCAAATTCAAAGAGGCACTTCAAGAAAAACACTTGTGAATTTCTGAAATTTGTACCTACTAAATATGTGCACTCGATCCAAGGCAGTTCTTAAATACTGTTTGATTTTAGTTATGCGCAAAATCACAGAAAACGCAGCTATGCTTTCAAAAGCATAAAATTTATAACTAATATTTAAATCAAATTTTTGCGCGTAATTAATCAAACATAGTAATGCCAGCTTCGGCTAATAGACTTCCATATTCAACTTCTTAGTTTCCTCAATCAACTTCCAACGGCACAAAAACTTATTTCTTAAACCAATAGATGCTTGTACTGTCGTCGTAAATGAAATCACAGTAACTTGAAAAAAGACGTTTTGAGAAAAACGCGGTCACAGTTCAGTTGTTAAATATTTGTTTTCATGAATAAAGTAACCAATATAGATTACTTCTTTTAATCTTTAATGTTAAAAAATAGTCAGAACTTCAATTCTGCATAAAAATATATATTAAATTATAATTGTTTTATTAATTAAATTAGATATTGTGTTTTAAATTAGGAAAATAATTTGATAAATTTTATATTTTTAAGCTATAACACCGTAACTGAGTGGTTACTGTGTTATAGGTAAATTTTACCCATTACTGTGTTCTAACCATCTAAAATAAATACATATTTTTTAAATAAATAAAAAACTGCAGGCACCTTAAACACAGTAATTGAGATACTGTGATTAATTCGTGTATTAATAAATTAACTATTATCAAAATTTTACCTAAAACCACAGCATCTGAAGAAACCGTGTTGTAACCAAACAAAAATATTTCTTAAATGCTTATAAGTACCTATTTTAAAAAGATCACAGTAAATAATAGGTTACTGTATTTTAACTTAAAAATTATACATACTGTGTTTTTTTATTTAAAATATTCTGATTTTTCAAAAAATACTGTGTTTTTATCTAAGGTATCTCGGTAACTATCCATCGACAGACAAACCGAAAAATTTGCCTTATAGTACTCCAACTCGTGATTTTAAAGAACCAAACTGTGTTTTCATTTACGACGGCAGTGTACAACTCCGCACTTATTTATTGTATACTTCTTTTGGAGAAAATGTCACGTACAAGATTTCTTATTTTTTATTGTTTATTGAGAGCGGACCCTGAAGTCTGATGATTTACGACGTCTGTTTCACGCTCTTCCTACGGTTTTCCCGCCCAATGGATTTCCCGCCAAATGGGTTTCACGCCAAATATATTTTCCCGCTAAATGGATTCCCGCCAAAGATTTGCGTTGGATTCTGAGTCCCGCTCTCTTTACGGTTTTTTCGTCGAATGGATTTCGCGCCAAATAGATTTGAGTTGGATTCTGAAGTCTGTTTTTTCACTCTTCCTACGGTTTTCCCGCCGAATGGATTTTCCCGCCAAATGATTTGAGTTGACGAATAATCAAGGTTGTTGTTCTGGGCGGCCACGCGCGATGATACGCATCATCAGCCGCGTGACCGCCGTCAATACGAAAGCGGCCAACCAGACCTATCCGCAATCGAAACCGAAATCGAGAAGTCGAAAATGACAAAAATCCGAAAAGCCGAGAAGCTGAGAAGCCGAGAAGTCGATTTCGATTTAGATTTTCGAGGGTAAAAGGGTGGCGCTAGGTTGGGGGTGGGGAGGTTGTGGTAAGACTTATGATATTAATATTCAGATGAATTAAGTTTCTGGCTACATGACAGTAAAGTCTTGGGGTGACACAACCGATTTTTTTAAAGCCGCTAAATCGAGTTTAGAATATTTCTGCAATTTTATCAATGTTTTTATGTGAGGTAAATGTGAAGCTTCCTCAAATCCTTAATTTCTTCAAAATAATACGCGAATTGCAAAAAGTGAGGTCGCGGGCCGCATGCGGCCCGCTGGCCTTATGTCGGACAGCCCTGCTTTATACCATCCTTTTTTCTAAAAACATTATTAACACATTCAATGAAAAGAAATACTTCAAGTTCAGATGAAAGCTTTTATATACCGCTTAACATGCCCCTTAGGTACTCCTAAAGGGGCATGTTGAGCACACACTACACAAATAAAACATTTAATATATTTATAAACGAATTTATATAGCTGCAAAAACAATTTCTTCTGTTTTCGATTAATTGTATATTATACATTTTTAGGCAGTGCTTCCGTACGAAGGTAGTACTTATCACAAAAGAAGTCTCTCATGAATTGTATCTATAAGCCTCTTTAGATCTCCCTTTTGCTTACAGACACGAGCACACTCCTACAAGACAAATTCTACAATTTGATATGAACTCTTTCAATATGTGTCTTTATATGACTTTTGTGTGCAAATGAGCGATCGCATTCGGCACAAGAGTATTTCTTCAGTTTTAGATGTACAGCGTCTACATGCTTCTTCAGATTTCCTTCTTCTGAAAATGCATTACTGCATTCCTGACAAATATATTTCTTCAACTTTAGATGCACGGAGACTACATGTTTCTTTAGATCTGCTGGTCTCGAAAAGGCGTGACTGCATTCCCGACAAATATATTTCTTTAATTTTAGATGTACGGTATCTATATGATTCTTTAAACGACATTTTTCTGAAAAGGCATGACTGCATTCTCGACAAACATATTTCTTTATTTTCATGTGAACGGTATTAATATGCGCAGTTAAATATCGTTTGAAAGAAAACGCTTTGTCACATTCCAGACACGAAAAGCATTTTTCTCTCTGAGGACGTTCGCTCCGTACATTTCGCTCCTCATCGCCACTTGGATCACTATTTAGTTCCGGTTTAATGGAGCGATTCACTTCTCCGTAAAATTCTAATACATTTCCTTTGTCCTCCGCATGCAAATGTGTTCCGTGAGAATTGATTGCCACCGATTGAATTGCGACATTTTCACTGTCATTGTGTAAAGATCGACCGTCGCTGCTACTTATACCACTATTTGGCTCTGGTTTAAGAAAGCGCGTTTTTTCACCGTGAAATTCGTCAATATTTCCTTTCTCATTGGAATCTGCATTCAGATCTGCCAGCGAAATATTTTCATCTGTTCCGTCATAAACAATTTTCTCCATTTTGACAGTGACATTTGCTTCTATTGCTACTCTGACGCTGCTTGAATTGCCGACAGTGTTTTGATTCGTCATGATATTTCAGTTTTACATGCTCAAAACTCACTCAACTTTCTATCGACCGAACAAGACTTTGACAGTTGTGCTGCCAGACACGAAATATTTGTTTTTAGGCCTCGCCAAACAGGGGGGCGCCAGTTTTGCATACGGCAAACTTGCACAAATGTCACTTTTGACAGCTCCAAATTTGTTGAGGGCAGATTTGCAGGAGGCAACCTTGCAGGCGGCAACCGTCAGTACAGTTTTTAAGTTTTTCTGTTAGGTTAGGTTAGGTTAGGTTTTTCTTTCCCTAAAATCGAAGTGATATTAATTACCGGCATCCTTGTAGTGGATGACTTTTATACATCAAACTAAACATTAAAAAAATGTTTTAAGTTTTTCTGTTAGGTTAGGTTAGGTCATTTTGACATTTGCAAAACTGCCTTCTGCAAGATTGCCTTCTGCAAAACTGCCGCCTGCAAGAATGCCGTCTGCAAGATTGCCGTCTGCTAATTTGCCTTCTGCAAGTTTGATGGGACCCGCCAAACAGAACGCGTATTTAGCGGGCAACAACTTGAAATTGTTTTAAAAGCAAAATATAATACAAAAAAAGACGGGACAGTGGATTCGACCTTTCTTCAATAAGTGTAACACTTTAGACATGCCTTAATGTTCTTGATGATATGAATACAAATTAAAAGATCTTCTCCATATGAATTTACTATAAACAATAAATTAGCTATTTCTATTTTTGCGATCATCTATTTTTGATGTATATAAACATTTCAATAAACTAATAAACAAAATCAATTATTTCACGCAATTTTATGTGTTAATAGATAATAATATTTTATAGATCATAAAAATTGATCATCAGATTATATAAATACAAAATGGTGCTCCTAAACGGGCTATACTTTTACGGCAATATGTGGCAGCAATAATAGCAACTATAGACTGGCCATCACTGCAACATTTTATTGCAGCACATGGCTAAAAAAAATATAGCCCGGCCATTCTCTGCAATATGTCTGCAAAAGTATGGCCCCATCATTTTGACTCGTAAACGGGCTGCACAATCGGGCAACAATGGCTGACGAAAATTAAATCATAGGTGTCGCAATGGCTTATATTGTTTTAACCTCTAGAGCCCCAATGTTGGCCGATATCGGCCACAACACGATTCAGTGTGACGGCCCCGTTTTAATTTTATTTTAATTTAATTTGTTTTGTTTTATTATGTTTTATTATGTTGATATGTTTTATTTTAATTATGGATACAGTTGTTTGGCAGTAATGAATGTTTTGGTGAGACAGTGTCATAATGAAATTTTTTTACTCAAATTTTTTGGGACATCAACTTGTCAATCGGCCGAAGGGCCGAGGCCTGAAGGGTTAAAGGCTTTGTGGAGTTTTTCGCGAGATACAGTCTGGCCAGAAAGAGTAGACCCTATGTTTTGGGAACAAATTGTCATATTGTAACACAGTAACGTAAGAAAAGTAATGACCATTAATTTTAGTACTCATTCTGAATAAGAATGAGTGTTAGGATTATGAATATTTTGATTGCAAATAAACTTTGAACCGGCCAGATGGAAAGACCTCACCAAAGAAGCTACAAAAGGGTCAATACAATCTGCGACCCGCCATGCAGAAGACAGGTCCAAGTGGAGGAGCTTCGTAGGCAAACTGTTGTCTAGTGGCCACGATCCTCAGTAATGAGGGAACGACGGAGAAGAGAAACTTTGAACTATTTTTATTCCAGTCCGCTGAGTTAAACAATTTTTTTTAAACTATTCTTTAATGCTTACATTATATAAACAAATATATTTCTCCATCTTATATTATTGCATTCTGGCATGTCTTACGGGCACGGATTCGACTCCATCTTCTCAAGCAAAGCGAGACCGTCCTGCACTCCAATAACGATGTTGTCATCAGCATCGAAGCCGAAAGTGTTGACTGATTCGTAACCGACCTTACCGACCATTTCGGCCTTGTTTTCCTCGGAGTGAATTTTGTACAGCGTTCCGTCGTCGTTTATGGCCCAAACCGTGTCGTGTTTGTCGACGAAGAAATCGGCGACGCTGTCGGCGGGTAGGTTCTTGATACGTGCCCCTTCGCTCTCGCCGTTCCTGAGCATGTAGGCCACTTTATCGACCACGTAGAAAAGGTTGACCTTGGAGTCGACCGCCAAGCCGTGTCCATTGGGAATCGCCGGGATCTCTTCCGTTTTGGTTCTGTCGGCCTTCATTTTGAAGACTTTGTGGCCCTTCCAGATGACGTAGTAAATGGTTTTACCCTTGTCGGCGACGTCCATGTACATAATGTCGGCTTTATCAGCTCCGAAGTATTCAGAAGAAGTTTTTTCATCGTTGTAAATGTATAATCCTTTGTCTGTTGCTAAGTATACTACTCCGCTGGTTTGATCAACAGCTGAGGACTGTCCGTTGCCGAGGTAACCTAAAAAAAAAAACGATTTAATACATTTTACCATTGTTTGCCCACTTCTACATGTTGGCCAGTTGGGAGGTGTCGACTATAACGGGCGAAACCGTCACCCCAGGCTGGTATAACCACATGTGACCGTTCTTTCAGCCGTGGGATGAACGTAGAAGACTTAGAGACAAGACAATCTACCGTCTAGCTCCGCCAACAAGCCCGTTAGAATCCATCGCCTTACGGCGAGGATTCTAACGGGCACTGGGAAAGGTAACAAGCGGGCAGCCTCGCCCCCTAACTTTCAGTTTTGGTAGGATATCTACTTCTAGAGTTAACCTTCAGGATACCTCCGTCCTCCCGACTGGTTACAGGTCCGAAGTCGTAATTCAGTTTTATTTTATCGCGGACCTGGCCGTCCTTTGCCCGTAGTGCCAAACAGGATCAGGTGGCTCAAGGTCATTTCAAGAAGGGCATGACAACAGGTCAACATCCACCCCTGCTGCTTAGAAGACAGTATATTTCCATAGTCTTCAGACTCTTTCAGCAATTAGTCACAGAGTCCACAACCGATTTGCGTCACCGAACGGTGCGCAAACCGTTCAGTAGCGCCAGGATGAAATCCCACAAGGAGAATCCGGTCCTTATGCCGGATGTAGATAATGCCGAGGTTATATGTAGATAATACCGATACGCCGATTGGTCGTTTCAAGAGCAGTTGTCTTAAGGTTAACAACTACCCTCTTTCTATAGGAAACAATACTGTTTCCATACTCCCCCGGCTATCAGTCGGAATGCACAATCGATTGGCTGACGCCGCACGGTGCGAAAACCGTCCAGGAGCGCCCGAAGGTTGATACCTACGGGAAACTGTCCGCCAGGCCAGAGTACTATCCGAGCTTGCACTTCTGTGTGGAGGCTGCCGGATAGGTGTTGAGCCGTGAGTTTACGCCCATTAGCTCCCCCACATGTTGGCCAATATTTGTCCGCATCTCTAAAGTGAAGTCAGAGGCCAATGCCTTAGGGCGAGGCACCGGGAAAGGTACCCAGCGGGGCCAAATCTGGCAGTCAGAACGCGAGTCTGCCGCTGGGTCCTTTCCCAAATATAAAAAGGTTTTAATAGCAGTCTACCCTGGACAACGGTGGTTGCAAAATCGCCGAAATATCGGGTGCTGAACAATTCACGCGGTAAATTTGTTTTTAAACCTTTTATAATGTCAAACAACCGCAACGAGTTTGTCAGAGCATACGCTAAAGCGTTTTCACTCCTCTCGGGACCGGAGGCACAACGGCGGGCCGACGAGGAGTGGAGGCAGTTTAAAAAGAAATACAAGTGCACGAAGGATCCGGAGCTATGCCTCATTGTGGAAGAGTCTACAAACACTTTACAAACGCAGGGTTCACGACTACATTTTCGGAAAATTCGGTTGATTACGTAATCTTGGGGGGAGGGGGGGGGGGGGTCAGGCCGCTGATTACGTCTGTTGACATGGAAAGAGGGGGGGGGGTCGAAAAACCCCAAAAACGTAATTATGTAATACGTGGATGCAAACAATCATCATTCAATCAATCATCATCAATTAATCACTATCAATCAATAATCATCAATCAAACATCATTAATCAATTATCATCCATAATTAATCATCAATCAATTATCATAAATCAAACATCATCAATCAACCATCATCAATCAATCACCATAAATCAATTGTCATAAATCAATCATCACAATTTTAAAATAAATAAATATATTTATTTTCTATATATTTTCAATACGTATTTTTACTAATTGTTATATTATAAATGATTATTTATTATTGCTATTATATATTATTATTATTATTATACATTATTATTTAGTATTACTTGTTTATAGTTCTAACATTATTTTGGTGTAGTGAGAATTTCATTTTAACTTGATTTGATTCTATTTTTTTATTTTTATTTTAGAAGTTATGTAGTTTATAATCATTTGTATTGGCGTTTTCCTTAGAACAGGCTCTGCCTAGTTAGGAGCAACACAATCTATGTTAAGTGCTAACGGTGTAATTTTTTTGTGGACCAATAAATAAATAAAATCCTTATCAATCAATCATCATTAATCAATCATCATCAATCAATCATCGTAACTTTGGAATGCTTGCGTCATTCGGTCATGGTAAGACTTGAAAAGATTATAGTTGAAATTGGTCTCTAGTCACACAATCAGAGGGCGCTAGTCACACTTCAATCTCGAAATATTGCATTTAGAGACTTGGAATTTAGTAAACAGGTGCCTTGTTGGATCGAAATTACATTATGATATTGGAATTTTTGTTGGAATGTCTCCTATACAAGCGACATAAATCTTAATATATATAAATTACGTGTCACGTTGTTTGTCCGCGATGGACTCCTAAACTACTTAACCGATTTGAATCAAATTTGCACACAATGTGCAGTTTGATCCAACTTGAAAGATAGGATAGCTTACGTCTTAATTTATAGTCGCGATATTATTTTATTGCAATGTCTATTATTTGACATTCGCAATTATCTGTTAGTTCCAAACGATTTTAACAGATGGCGTTATCTATTGAGTAATCCATAGATGGCGCTGCTATGTTAAACCTACAAACGTCATAGTCGGCCAAGCGTTATTCTAAATTCAAAATATTGTGAAGGTAATACAGTGAAATTATTCCTGCTTTTTAATTATTTGTGCTTCATTGTTCAAAACTCTTTAATTAAAATATATATGTACATGTAAGTATTATCACATAGTTATAAAACTGGAATAACTGCAGTATAGGAACCTCTCTCCAATTTTTTTCATTTTAATGCTAAATCTGGAAGAAAATTGTGTCGGTCGCTATAAATAAGCGAGATATAGGCATTCAAAGTTTAAATTTTAAAAACAGGCCAAAATAATATAATATAAAAATGGATGTTGGTATATCTGTATGCCCGTCTGTCCGAGTTTAATAGACTCTGAAACCGTTTGACCGATCACCATGAAAGTTGGCATATGTATTTTTTCATGGTTAAGGTTTTTATATATATCCGCTTTGTTGCAACTTTCAACTAGACGGCGCTGCAGCACACCAACTTCTATACTGCTCAACCGATCGCCAAGAAAATTGGTATACATTGGTATTTGAGAAAAGATATAACACGGGCAACGCCGGGTTTTTATAGAAACCACTCGTAATATATAAAAATCCGCCATATTTTATTTCTTATAATTAACCACGCGTAAAGTTGCGGGCGGCTAGCGTCATCCGTTACCCGCGAATCTATGTCACTATTTCGCTGCGGCTGTGGTTTGTGTCTTCGCTTAGACACCGATGCGCGATTTTGAAGATTTTTCACTGGATTTTCGCTAGGTGTCATTACGCTAAATACCTTGTTTAGGCCTTGTCTGCTTGTCGGGAAAGTCTTGGGTTGATACAACCGTTTTTTTTATTTATATGTTATTATTTCTTTTGGATTATTTTTGGAGATAGCGTGTTTTGCCATTATACGACTCATAATATTTGTGTAACTCGTATACATATATGTATGTGTATGTGTGCATATATGGATATATATTTTATCTATAGATGTATATGAGTATCTATATTTGTATATGCGTAAATATTTGTAGTTTCATATTTGTCGATTTAAAAATAAGTACTAACTATAGTTTAAGTTGACAGTGCACACTTAATGGGCTCGATTGCGTTTCTTCGTGAACTAAAAGCGGAAATTAGTCCGTGTGAACGAGACAGGGCAATGTGCTAGAGCGGAGTGTGAGATGACCGGTTGTCACTTTTTCGCATTAAAACTGCCCGCCAAGGTCAAATCTTACACCGCACGAAATATGCTCAAATTTATTCGGACGAGTATAAGTTCGGCAGGTAGTATTTATCGACGATCGTTCGTTTCATTTTCCGCTCTAACGTATTGCTCTATCTCGTTCGCTTGGACTAATTTTAGTTTTAGTTCACAAAGAAATGCAATCGGGCCCAATATCGTCATTAAAAGTCTGCCTTAGAACAGGGCTAGGCCTAGTTAGGCGACTGTGTCAAACATTAAAAATAATGTCGCATCAATTTCTTGCTAACATCTTACTTACAAATATGACATTAATTATTTACTAGATGTGTTACTAAAGAAATAAATAAATAAATAATATAAAGGGACAAAATCCGTAAAGCCATAGGTACTATGACAGGCCACTGTCCCCTAAACAAACACCTGTTTACCATAGGTGTGACAAACAGCCCTCTATGCAGAGGATGCATGGAGGAAGAAGAAACGCCACAGCATGTGCTCATGGAATGCAGGAGCGTGGCAGAGCAACGGGCAAGAATACTACAATCTCCAGCATCTGTCCCGGAGGCCTGTAGCAACCCAAACAGGCTGCTAACCTTCTGGGACAGCCTGGGTTGGCTGAAGTAACATAAATGGAAACATGAGCCACGGACAACGGCCCAATCAAGAGGCCAAGTGCGGGAAAAAGCCCAGTCAAACTAACTAAATAAATAAATAAATAAATATGTAGGTCTATCGGACTGACCATTTATCATCTGCTCCTTTTTGGCGCCTTTTTTCACAACGTGTAATTTCATGGTGAGATCCGTGTGGATGTAGGTAAAGAAGATGTTGCCAGTCTTCCAGTCGATGGCGATATCAGCTGGAAACCCTTCAAGGGTCACCAAGGGCTCTTTTACGTAGTACGTATCGCCTATTTTGACGGTCTTACTGCAAACACTTATATCCGTGTCGTGTGATCTGGAAAATAAAACATTGTTAGGGCGTCATTTCAGTCAACAATTCCCCCCCTCCTCGTCGACATGGTGATGGAGGAGATCCGGATCGATAGAGGCGTACAGCAGGGCGACACGATCTATCACTCTGGCATTGGAGGACGTTTTCGAGAGCATGAATTGGGAAGGAAAGGACGTCAACGTGGATGGCTCGTACCTGAACCACATCAGGTTCGCCGATGACATAGACCTGATCAGCTGTGACCCTGCACAACTCAAGGGACGAGGAACTCCACACAGTATCGAGGAACTCCACACAGTATCAACGAGAGTGGGTCTGAAGATGAACCTTCAGAAAACAAATATCCTGAGCCCATATCCTGTCCAGATAGCCGTTGAGAGCCAGACACTCGAAGTCGTCGACCACTACATCTATCTTGGCCTCAAACTCAAACTGGGCAAAGACAACTAACCAACGCGAAGAAATTGTCAGACGTGTGGGATTGACTTGGGCGGCCTTCGGAAACCTTGCCTACATCCTGAGAGACCCAGCGATGCCCATCAACCTACAGTGGAAAGTGTATACGACATGCATGCTGCTAGTAGCAATGGCAGCTGGGAGCTAATGGGCCCTATTGCAGTTGGGCCCCTAAGACCCATATGTAGGGTCGGCTAATCGCACGAGTCAATACCCATCCGGCGGCTTCCATGCAGAAGTGCGAGCCCGGGTAGGACTCTTGCCTGTAGGCCAGTCTCTCTTAGGAGTAAACCTTTGGGTGCTCCTAGACGGTTGGTGCACCGTAAGTAGAGCGTAGGTAGTTGTTAACCGTACAGCAACTGCTCTTGCATTAATACAAACGGAGCTGCCATGGAACTCACCGACCGAAGTCGTGCCCATCATATAGTGTTATTACACTTCTGGAGGGTGAGCAGTAAATTCCGGAATACCGACCGGCTGTGGTAGGTTTAGAACAGCTGTCTTGCCACATGTGAGCTTTCACCTTACCACCCATTCACTCCCCCTTCGAAGCCATAGAATTTGAGATGCGGAATTCGCGGTTTTAGATATTCTTTCTAAAAAGGAGTTGATTATTTTCCTGGAGAGACCAAGATCTTTAAAAAGGTGAAACAGAGATTTTGCTGGCAGGCCACGAGCGCCAACTTCCACCGCGTGAAGGTGAGCAGTGAAGGTCTTTTGGGATATTTGATTCCCATGGAACAGTTAATTCTACGATGAGGGATATCTTCCGAGATAGAGAGTTAAGAGTTATATCTGGACGCAGGTCTGTGAATCCGAGACTTTCAGGGAATTTATACTGCTTTGAGACCGAATCGACCTCCATAATCCAATCTGAAGCTTTCTCGATTATTGAGAAAGGTTTTGTAGTGAAATGTTTTTTTTCTTTATAGCCATCCCGCACAAACTGTATTGGGGGTTTGGTGGGTACTGTCAAACCCTTGTTGGCACAAGCCACTGAGAGGCTAATTACCTCGCGAATAACAGCAAGGACTTTGTCGTGGCGGTAAACGTACCGTCCTTGATCTAAGGCCACCTTGCAGTCAGCTAGAAGATGTCTGGCTGTGCAAGGGGTATTGCTACAAAGGGTGCATGAACTATCCTCGGCATAGCTCCAACGAGCGAGGTTACTGGGGTCTGGAAGCATATGCTGAGTAATCTATCGTAATCACTGTATTATTTATGTTAAGTAATCTATAATAATAGTAGTACCTAATCTATTAACTAGTTGATTAATTTAAAAAATAAAAAAATACCTTTTGGGTCTCGCATTGACGAGAGCCACGGCAAAGAGTATGCCTAGTATAATTGACCTCATCTTTGTACTGCTCTGGAAAAACAATGAGAATTATAATTAAATACACGGTGCGAAGGACCAACTGTTACTAACTTTATTCTATACTAGTTGAATATTACCCGGCGATGCTCGGGTATCCGTTTCCTACCCCTCCCACTCTCCTCCTTCTTCCTCCTCATCCCCCACCCCCCATGTAGCCTATGTTAGTCGCTGTTCCTTCCACTTTCCAATTTATAGAATTTTCATTGTGATTGGTTGAACGGTATAGAAGTTGACTTGCTGTAGCTCCATCTAGTGGCAAGTTATAATAACGTGGAGAAAATATAGCGCGAAAATTTTATCGGTTCTCAAATACCTATTTCTACCAATTTCCACGGCGATTTGTTGAAAGGTATAGAATTTGATGTGCTGCAACGCCATCTGGTGGTGAGTTACAATACAGTTAATAGCTCGAAAATATTAGGCGGGCTCAAATGTCTATGTATACCAATTTTCATGGCGATCGGTTGAGCGGTATAGAAGTTGATGTGCTGCAGCGCCATCTAGTGGTAAGTTACAACAGCGGGCTAATTAGTCTTAAGCATCGGTTCATTAGTTTGCTGTTGTGCTTCTGGATGCAATAATTAAACTAATTGTATCTCGTGTAACAAGAAGATCGAAACAAACAAATTTTGCAATACCACTCAGGAGATCCGCTTTTGGCCAATCCAGTTTCTCTTATCTTGCCCCCAAATTTTATAATTGCCTACCACCAAACATTAAAGACATTAAAATTTCATACAAATTTAAAAATAGTTTGAGAGCCTACCTCTTAAATTGTACAAATGCAGATATTGAACACCTTATTAAATAATTGAATCTTTTTAATAAAAACATATTAGTATATGTAGTAATATAAATTGATAATGTCTAAATGAAATTTTATTTGAATTTTTGTGAATTTATTTTGTATATTATTAATACATATTAATACTTATTAATACATATATAAATATATATTAATTTTTATCATGTTTTAAAATAAAATAATATTGACAATTTTCATGACATTTTCTTACGAATTTTTATTAGGTAATTAAGATATTATAAAATCGAAGACTATCGCGGTTGTTTGACATTATAAATAGGATAGAAAACGAATTTACCGCGTGAAATTTGTAGCACCCGACGTTTCGGTGACGTTGCAGCCGCCGTTGCAGACTCGGTCTACCCTGGACAACGACGGCTGCACGTCACCGAAACGTCGGGTGCTACAAATTTCTCGCGGTAAATTCGTTTTCTATCCTATTTATAATTAAGATATTTCTGTTACATTAAGTATTATTTTGTTTATTTATATAAATATAATATTATAGATTTCTTAGGATAATTAAAATAAATTGTCTACCTTGGAACAGGCGGCAGCCTAGTTAGGTTAAGACTTTTGTGTATTGAATGTACTCATAATTTGAACTCAATAAATATTTTTTTTTTATTATTATTATTATTATTTTATAGCATTAGCAGCTTAAGCTGATGCATGCATTTCACTTTTTTTCTTTTTTTTTATATATTTGTCCAATTGGTTTTTAAATCCGTTCACACTTTTAGCACAAATGACCTCCTGCGGTAGTTCATTCCAAGAGTCCACAACTCTGTTCACCAAGAAATGTTTCCTCGGGTTAGAATTAAATCCTGAACGATTCAACTTTAAGCAGTGCCCTCTAAGCTGTGTATTGGTATTCCTTATAAATATCTCCTTGAGCTTTGGTACGTCGTAGTAATCATTGAGGATCTTATATGTCTCGATAAGATCTCCTCGTTGTCGACGCTCCTCTAGGCTCCTGAGTCCGAGTGCTTCGAGTCGGCGTTCGTAGTCTTGTTGTTTGAGCTGTGGGACCATTTTTGTGGCCCGCCTTTGCACACGCTCCAAAAGTTCTACATCCTTCCTAAAGTACGGATTCCAAATCAGAAAAGCATACTCCAATAAAGGGCGAACATATGTTTTATACAGTTTAAGGAATAGCTCTGCACTTATGTAAGGGAATGCCTTCCTAATCATGTAGAGCAGGGAGTTGGCTTTCTTGGCAACCTCTGTAATGTGTGTCTCCCACTTCTGATCATCGGATATTGTAACACCGAGGTTGCGCTGCGTTTTCACTGCCTGTATAGGCTTTCCATCAATAAGGTAAGCGTGCTGGGGATTTTTAGGCCCGAGGTGGAGTACAGTGCATTTTCCGGCATTGAGCGACAGCAACCACTCCTTTGTCCAACCAGTAATCTTGTCAAGAGTGTCCTGAATTGTTTGTCTGGCGATAACGGGGTTAGCGAAAAACTTTGTATCATCGGCAAAAAGAGGTGCGTTATTTCTCCCAAATCTGTTAGAAATATTCCGAAGGCTACCGGCCCGACGACGGATCCTTGTGGCACACCGCTGAGTACTTGATGAGGTTCGGACGTTTCTTGAAACCACAGGAGGAGGTTTCCTCGGAGGCCGAAATGTTCCAACTTGTGTAAAAGCCGTTTTATGGGAACTCTGTCAAAGGCTTTTCGTAATCAAGTAAAGTATGTCGACAGCTTGTTTCTGATTCCATCCCTGTGTCCATTTGTCTACACACTCAAGCAAGTTTGTTACAGTTTGGACATATCTTGGGACAAGCCTTGGGACAAATCCATGTTGTTCCTGCAGAATGACGTTTTCTTGTGCCAGGAATGCTCTTATTTGTTCGATAATTATTTGAAAATTGAATTGCAATAAAAAATGTGTGCTTTTAAATAGAACTCGTTGAACCAATCATTAATAATTAGGCGCATTATAATCAAATAAAAAATAAAGCATACTATCATATAAAAAAAAACATCTTCTTTAATAATTACAATTCTTACCGTGCCCTCATATTTGCTAAGCTATCAATGGGCTCGATTGCGTTTCTTCTTGAGCTAAAGAGACAGCAGTATGTCAGAGCGGAATGTGAAATAAACTATTGTCACTTGTCCGCACTAACCGCCCTATCAATACAATTGTACAATTGGGGACTGAGCTAAATGTAAGCTGTGGCTGAGGTGCGGGGACCGGCGTTCGGTCTCCCTACCATAGACATTAGTGCTGTGATATCACTCGGTGCTACTCAGTGCTACTCGACAGTAATAGGTATATAGGTATGTACGCTAACGAAAGAACGCGTGTTCTACGAACGTCGGTCCCAGCACCTCAGCCACCGCTTACGTTTAGCGCAGTCCCCCGACAGTACGTGATACGTCCCCCTATATTATCGCCCAAATGCAACAAGCTTCGTACACAGGGAGCATTCGTACAACTAGAGCTGTCAACTACAACGGGCGAACCCGTCACCTCAGGAAGTTTTAACGAAATATGATCGTTGTATCTCCCGTGAAGTGAGTGCAGAAGACTTAAGATAAAACAGTCCACCGTCGAGCTCCGCCGCATGCCCGTAAAAGGACAACGCCTTACTCGCGAGATAACCAAGTATTACCCAGCGGGCTTACACTCACGCCCTTACTTCCAGTTGCGACCAGATTACTCCAGTCTCTCGACTGTTCTCGACTTTGCCCGGCTGTTCACCCAGAATCGGGTAGCCGATGGTCGTTTCAAGAGCAGTCACCATAAGGTCAGCAACCACCCGGGGTGACGGTACCTACGGCGACCAGCTTCGATAGAGCATGTCGATACGCGTTTTCGATCTGCATATGTATTTTTTGTTTTCATCTTTGAATACGCTTGGCTGGTTTTAGTAATGCCCGAATGATGAAAGTGATTTATTATTTGGTTTAATATTTATTTTCCCGTTGCCTTCCGCATCGTTGTTTGTTACCGAGCTAACGATTGTGACCCTAGACTGTACTGATCTCGTCGACCTCCACTCTTGCGTATACTGCATGCGCAGCTGCCCACTGCAGGGATGAATGTGCTTATTTACTGGCGGCACATATTCGCCATGACACACGGTACTCATTGAACTTGTGTTGCATATTTTAGGTAAGTCCTTTCCACCATACTTTCCACTACGTTATCGTAACCCTGCTGCTGTATGGTTGGGGGCTGTTTATTCAGTATATTCACAGCTTACCATCATATCTGATGGCCGTTCACTATCTGCCACCTGTGACCCCGATGGTAGCCTACAGCTCAGACCGATAAGACCCTTCGGGACGCGTCCCGTATTAACTGCGAGTGAATCCAGACTGTAGAATTGCACTATATTCACTAAATTTATTATTTAATATTTATTTATTTTTGAGAAAATTTCAAAATATATTGACACTTAGAATTTAAATTTCGATTTTTTTTTAACTTAACATTTGACTCTGTAAGGAGGTTCTCAACTATATACGAATGTGCCCTAAACTATGCACGAAGCTACCCCATGGATGGGGTGCTTTTGTACGTTTTCATTTTTTAAGAAGATTGCCGTAACTTCTCCATGCTGCTTTATCTGATAACTATACTTCAAAGTATTAAATCTAGATATATGGGTATAGCAAAATAATGTTGTAATAGCTAATAGTTTTTTTTATAAGGCTCAGAGTAAAAAGTGTACGAATCCTACCTGCTCCCCTACGTTCAAGTACATTGCAGAAACAAAAAAAACAAAAAAAACCGAAACCCACAAACCGTACATCATGCCTACTTCAAATTGTTCCTACGATTCTAAATACAAAAAAGGGTAATAAATGGGTCTAATGTTCGAAAAAATGGTCTGGTGTATTGTAAACAACTATTGTTATTAGGAAATTGTAATGAAACACAAAGGTAGAGCGGTTAAAACTACCCACCGAAGATAAAGAAGCTAAATCTAAGACCGCCCGAAATGTGTTCAAACTTATTTGGCGTCTATAAGTTCAACAGGTAGTTTTGGAGCGGGGAACTCGTAGTTAGTTCATTTCATATTCCGTTCTAATGTATTGCTCTGTCTCGTCCGACTGAACTAAGTTCATATTTTTAGTTCACAAAAAAACGCAATCGGGCCCAATGACTGTAATCGTACTAGAATTGAGACGTAATAGGGGATTTCTGGAGATTTTAGTTTGACCAAAAATTTGTCCAGTTTACATAAATTTTATTTAATTTATTTCCTATTCTGTTGTTCTTTTCCTAAGTAATAAATAAAAATAAAATACAAACGGTGCTGCCATGGTATTTACCGACCGGTGTCGGGCCCATCATAATACTATTTTTTACACTTCTGGGGGGTGAGCAGTGAATTCCGGACTAACGACCGGCTGTGGTAGGTTTAAGACAGCTGTCTTGCCACATGTGAGCGTCCACCTTACCACCCATTCACTCCCCCTTCGAAGCATAGAATTTGAGATGTGCAAATCGCGGTTTCAGATAACATTTTCTAGGAAAGAGTTGATTATTTTTCTGGAAAGACCAAGATCTTTAAAGAGGTGAAATAGAGATTTAGCTGGCAGGCCACGAGCGCCAACTTCCGCCGCGTGAAGGTGAACAGTGAAGCCGTTCCGGGTTATGGCATTTGCGAGATTATGGTATTTATTTAAATTGTACTTGTGGTCTTTTGGGATATTTGATTCACATGGAAGAGTTAATTCTACAATAAGGGCCATCTTCCGAGATAGAGAGTCCAAAGTACGTAAATAAGCGAAATGGCCGTGTCTGTTTTGATAGTAAGTCAAACTGTAATCTCGAGCAAAGAATAGTGGTCAGAAAGCAAGGATCATTTTCTGCCATGGTTCGGGCCGCAGCAACTGCTGATAGTCGCTCTCCACTCATCTTCACCGAACACGTTTCGTAAAACCGAATGCTATTTTACAGATGCGGAAATCTGTAAAACCGAATGTTATAAATTTGCTATAATATTACTAGGGTATTATTGCTGTTTATCCCTTCATTGTTTCTTACATGTATCAGTGTACTTTACTTACTGTTAACCTTGAAATATATTCATATATAGAGTAAGTATCAACAATCTGTAAAGATTTCAGAAAATAAATTGAATTGAATTGAAATGAAAGGTCTGATTGAGTACATTCCGAAAATATATTTGTATCTATATGGATAAATGCATAAACCATAAATACTTATAAAAAAAAAACAAAAAAAAAACATAATAAAAATCATTATAAATACAGTAGTTGACAACCTTGGAGCCAGAGTGGTCTAAGCTACAAAAGTATATTTCTGAGAAAATGAGGTAAACGCGTTAGAGGTTGCTGTTTACATTTACATTTTCGTCGTGTCCAATTGACGGCTAAAGACCGCTCTTGGACGTGTCAAAATAATTGGGTTAGGTAGTAAGTCTCGTTACTACCCTTTACTGAACATACATAGGTAGTCAAGAATTAACTATGTCAAACTGTAAATATAAATAATCAAAATAGAAGCCTAATATTTGAAGTAGTTAGTAATTCGAAAAGATACGTAGTAAAAATTCATCGTAATATTCAAATTGTCAGTAAAATGTTAAATAATCAAATTAAATCTACGTTATGCATTTTAAACTAAAAGTACAGATATACGACCATATAAAATAATCAGACAATAAGGCTCTACTTTTTAATTAATTTAAATGGGCACAATATTTGAAAAATCATGGCCCTCAAATTCGGCCAGATTATAGAAAGGGTGGCCTATCAGCATCTTCTTGATGTGTTTTTTTTAATTTTATGTCCTCCAGCTGTTTAAATTTTGTAGTGAGTAGATTATAGAATTTAATGCTAAGGTACAAGTAGCTTTTCTGTACTTTTGCTAGTCGTATTCGGGGTATGCGTAAAAGGGAGCTACTGCGGGTATGATGCGAGTGAATATCTGCATTAATTGCAGTTTTTGCGAGGTGCTGTCTAGCATACATTAGACACTGGTATTCGAAAGCCGAATACATAGTCATTACCCTTGCCTTGCTGAAATATTCTTTGCATGAGGTCCTAGTCGTTACCTGATACATGCTGTGCAGTGCAATATTGTCTCTCTTTTGCAATATTGTCAATAATCTATGAGCCTTTTATTCGTTTTTTCAAGTTAAGTGTAATCTTGCTGAGTGTCAAATATAATAGCAAATAGTTTTGTCAAAATATTTTATTAAATAAAGCTTACATTCTTAGTTTTATGAAAAAAAAATCACTTAGATCACTAAGGTATTTAAGAAATTAAAAAAATAGGAGAAAACTATTAAAGTTATGAGGAAAAAAAACATGTTTTTTCGCATCATAAGATAAACCAAACCTTATTCATCACCTACTACAGCAGGTAATAGGTTATCATCGCCTGGTGCTTCGTCACCCCCTTCTCTTCTCGGGACATGTGGTAATGTCAAGAAAAACGGGTGATGGATGGGTGGAATGAATTTGAGAGTTTTATTTTTATGTCTTGCATTTTTCGATACGATATTCATCTAGTTTCGGGGGCTTTTTCCGGTATATAATTCTTGAAGTTTAAAAATAAAAGTTTTGGAATCTATACCGTCTGGTTTCAGGTCAACCGTTTCATAAGTTTCTGTGTAATCATCATTGTAACTTAGTGAGCTCGATTTAATGAGTGACTTATTTAGTGATTTAATGAATAACTTAGTGAGCTTAGTGAGCTTACTTTGTTCCTGTATTGCACTTAGATCACTTTGATTAATCAATAACTATTTCAACTCTAGTAAAAATGGGACCATTTTTATTTATTTTATTTATTTTTATTTTTTATTTATTTTTGTTTATTCAATTATTACTAATCAACATAACAGTAAAACCAATGCATTGAAAAGTAAAATTAATAAAGATATTACCATAACTATACAAATAGAATGATACGTATAATACTAGCTATCATGTAAAAATAAATAATTAATAGCTTGCAATTTAAACAAGTGAGGGTTGGCGGTAAAAATATCGAAATCTGGTGCCATCGAGTGAATTTCATTTAAGCGCCGCAAAGCACGCGCCAACAAGTTCCACCTCGTAAGGTTAGTGCGCGAGAACATTAACATTAACAAACTGCACATTGTGATCTATGTGCAGTTTGTTACGTAGATCACTCTAGCATTCTATTATTTTGCAGATCACACCAATTCTATAGTGAGATATTGCAATTTATCAAGGAAAATATCACTGAATCACTTAGATCAGTTTGGCATGGAAGAATTATGAATTTTATATGGCATTATGCAAAAAAGTCTATTTTGCTAAAATTGTCAATTAGACCAGTCTGGCTCCAAGGTCGTCAGTTCAATTTTTGTAACAGCAGTCGTGTTTTTTATTACTTGCAACCCTTCGGCTACGTAGGTAACGACCATATTTGGTAGCACATCAGAACACCATTGACTACGTAACGACCAATATTGGCGGCTTGCTCCTGGAGCGCACAGTAATATTATTTTCTAATTTGAACGCATCCTAAAAACCATACCAAATATCTCATTATTACCATAGATACATAGGCAGCCGCTAGAATAATTTCGCGCGTCATTGCGCAGATATTTCTGATTAAAAAAAAAAAACCAAGAAATCATAAAAAAAATTATTGGTTTTATGAGCTAATACCTAAATATTTTTATACATAAATAAGCAAAACGAAATATTACTGTTGATATAGAATCTAATAAAGATCACGATAGTATTTACAAGTTTTAAATAGGATTCCGTATTTTTCCGTAAGACAAGTACAAGTTAGAAATGCCAAGTTTTCTTCACTTTTTCGACTTTCTCATATTTATTCATAATTATCTAATTATTTTACAAAATGAGATTGCAGTATTTTATATTATATACGAAATTTCAATGCGATCATTGCACAGTTATTATTTTTATGATTGCTATAGTAGTTCCATAGTTATAGTACATTGTGTCTATTCCAATAAATCGCAATAAATTGCCACGGTCTGCCATGAAATTATGCCGCTACTCGAAGGGTTAATATATTTATTTACTTGCTCACTTTACCTCCGAAAGTTACATTATTTTCCATGTGTTCCGTGGTTTCACATAAAGAGTTGTAAAATTTCGGGACAATAAGAAATATTGTCTTTGGGCAACTGTGCTGTTTTCTGTTGAACAATGAGTTGTACTCGCAAACGATGATGTTGATAACATGTTAAGGGTACTTACTTATTGAATGGGGAACGTCCTTAGCCCACAACACTCACAAACCACTGCCTGTTATCTCCTCTCGCAATTCCAGTTATATATTATTACTATATAACTTATGAAGCAAGTGGGGTCAGTATTTTTGGTAACCTTACTGATAAATATATCGCATATCACTTGTTTATTACATGGAATCTCTTCGAATTGAGACATAATTCTCAATAAATATTTCACGATTTGTTGGATAAACATGTCGTAAACGGACACTTTATTAGAAGACAAAATTCTACGTATTTCTCTTTCCTTAATGAAGAAAAAAATGTGATATCTGTTAATATAAGTATAATGCTAATTATTAATGGTATATAGCTAGTTAATCGGCTATAGTTAAAGGCTTGCTACATCAACATCTTTAAACGAATAAATAGTTTTGAGAAGGGTATTTGATTTAGATATTTGTGGCTTCATCAAGACCGTTTCTTTTTACTTCATTGAAATAAAACACATAGGTAGCTGCAATAGCTAAAACAACCAACTGTCTATCTGATAAAGAAGGCTTTCCAACATCTGTCAATAGAGCAAGGCATATGTGAGACCTATTTTTGAGTATGGCTATCAGCTCTGGAAACCCTACTTATTGAAAAGGGTGCATTTCCTGAAAAGGGTGCAGCGAATGGCAACGAAAATGGCAATGGCCATAAAGAATAGAAATTATGAATGTCGCTTGGATTTACTTGGACTGACAACTACTATTCTCAAACAAAGAAGACAAAGAGATGACCTGATTAAATTCAACATCAACACAAATCTTCGAGGTCACATCAAAAAACTCAACCGTGCAAAATTTTAAACTAATCCTCGTAAGAACGTTCTGCAAAATAGGGTAGTGGACATGTGGAATAAACTACCATTTGAAGTGATTAATGCAAGGTCTGTTAATCAATTTTAAAACACTCGATTTGTACCTAAAACCTTGTTAATATTGTTTACGACTAGTTATATAAGATCTAATCTGGACGAATCAGCAAAGCTGCCTGGCCGAAATAAAGATGAAAATATAAATTCATTTTTATTATATTTTTTTTCTCCTTTTTGATTTAGCAAAAAATAAACAATTTATAATTACACAATTCATTTTGGAGCCAGTCAGGGTTGCATAATCACCTTTACTTTTTATTTTTACTCTGATATCTATATACATCCAAAAGTGGTGTCAGGGTAAATAGCCTAAAGATCAACAATATAAGAAAATCGGTATGTCACCCCAAGACTCCCCGTCAAGCATACAAACCCCCTCCCTAGCCCCAAACCATCCCCAACTCCCCCCCAGCACTCCAACCTTTCCAACGAGCCCTCCCACCAACCCACCCTGCCAACCTACCCTCCCTTAACCCCTAGAGCCCCAATTGGCCGATATCGGCCACAACACGATTCAGCGTGACGGCCCCGTAATTTAATTTTAATTTAATTTGTTTTATTTTATTATGTTTTATTTCAATTATGGGTACAGTGGTTTGGCAGTAATTAATGTTTTGGTGAGACAGTGTCATAATTATTTTTTTTTACTAATTTTTACAAAAAATTTTTGGGACATCAACTTGTCAATCGGCTGAGGGGCCGAGGCCTGAAGGGTTAAAATCTACAAGGCATATATGAGTCCTATTCTTGAGTATGGCTATCAGCTCTGGAACCCCTGATTATTCAAAGATGTAGATGTCCTAAAAAGGATGCAATGAATGACTAACAAAATGCCAGTGGTCCTAAAGAATAGAAATTATGAATACAAATACCCATTCGTTCAGGGTCGGTCATACTCATGCGTCAACACAAGAACGAAGAGCCAGGGTAGGACGTTGTCCTGCGGGACAGTCTCCCCTAGGAGTCAACCTTCGGGCGCTCCTGAACGGTTTGCGCACTGTGCGGTGTCAGCCAATCGACTGTGCACTCAGACTAACAGCCGGGGGAGTCTGGGAACAGTAATGTTTCCTATAGAGCGGGGGTGGTTGTTAACCTTATGGCAACTGCTCTTGAAACGACCATTCGGCCACCCAATCCCTGGTGAATAAGACGGACAAAGGATGCCGTGGTCCGCGATAGATTCGGTTGACACTGAATCACCGCTTCATAAGGGAGAGGACCGCGCAAGCGACCTCTATCCTGAAACCAGTCAGGAGGTAGGAGGTATCCTGAAGGTTAATTCCAGACGGAGATATCCTTCCAAACTGGTAGTCAGGGGGCAAGGCTGCTCGCTGGTTACCTTTTCCGGTGGCTCGCCCTCTGACGGGAAGGTGGCGTAACTAGACTGTGGATTGTTTTTCGTCCCAAGTCTTCTGCGCGCACCTCACGGGAGACAGAATGATCAATATTTGTGTTCAAATATTTTAGTTTTAAAAATAAAACGCTTATTATATATTTTTATGATATTTATTGTAGGGGTCCCCTTCGCTACAGGTAAGAAAATCATCAGGGACTGCTTGGAGCAGGAACATCGGGCTTCCTGGAAACAGAGCCAGGGATGTCGCCAGGCAAAAGCCACGATGGAGCAACCACTACAGAAGAAAACCAAGGCCCTACTTGACATGAGCAAGAAGAACCTTAGAACCACTATCGGTCTCCTCACCGGACACACGACCCTTAGAGCTCATCTATTCAACCTTGGCTTGACCGAGAGCAAGGACTGCCGAATATTTGGCGAGGAACCTGAAGACAGCATACACATTGTTGGTCGCTGTCCAGGGCTCGCCGCCAAAAGACACAGTTTACTGGGACGAGCCTTTCTCGAACCCAGCGATCTGCCCAACTTGAAGGTCAGTGACCTACTTGGACTGGTAAGAAGTACCGGGCTACTAGCTGACCACTGACCTAACCACACAGTGGGTAGTTACAAAAGACCTTACAGATCTAGGTGACATCAAGGGCTGGAAACAAGCCCCCCACTCAATCTACTACTACTACTACTATTGCAGTTAATTAATCCATGATATTAATTAAATCAATGGTAATCAATGAAATCTATTAAATCAATGATACTTACATTAGGTTGAATTTTTGAGGTAGACGCGTAGTATTGCGTCTAAATATGAATCCGACAACCGAAAAGTGTTTGTTTTTTCGGTAATTGATTCGCTCAAAAAAAAATAGACCATGTGACGTTTATCAAACTTTAGGGAAATTAATTAAAACATCTCAATGTACAAAAAATGTACTATCGTCATGAAATAATAAATATTTTTAAATTATTTCATCTTTTGTATGTATGATTTTGTTTAGTGATATTAAAAATAAATTTTAGAATTGGTGTTTTTTTGTTGAAAAAAAAATGATATTGTCTGTTTTTGTCTTTAGAATGTAATGAAATAAATAGCTTATATTTTTCATTTTTATTTTAAGAGGCCGTGTACGAAATCGATGTGGGCCGTGATACCTCTATAATCAATGGTATAATATAACTATAGGTAGGTAGGATTTTCGGAGCCAAAGAGATACGTCCATTCTTTGGAAGCGCTCGGCGGGGACTAGCTGACTTGAGGCGTGAATCGTATCATAGGCGAGTATCATAACGCGAGAATTAGATTGTTTTAAAAGACTTTATTGCCAATTTTAATTAATGTTTTGCATTTTTTTTTAGAGGAAATGAATTGATATTGAACTAAAGTTTATTTCTGTTGTTTTTATTTTATGAACGAGAGTTCTAAAAGGCCAAAATCAAAAGCATTTTTCGCCCATTTTCTAAAAAATTTGACAAAGTCAAATATTTTTTTTATCAACAATTTTATATGAAAGTAGTAAAAAGTGATTCACTTATTATATAGAGTACTTTCACAACAATACATTGTAATTTTTTCATACCGTTTAGATGTCAAAACGATTCGTAAATATGTTATATTCTAAACCTCTTACAGCAAAAAGTCACAAACAGTCGCCGGTTTAAGGTCAATTAATCAAAATTCTATAATAATTTTCAAAAAAGTAGCTCACTCATTAGACAATAATATAAATGATCTTTTATGTTGTGCAATAAAACTTATAGAAATACAGTATTTTAACCTTAAATTCACGTCTGCAAAATTACGTAAATTCACGAAATGCGCAAAATTTCGTATACGGCCTCTTAAACAATGTAACATTTATTGCCTACTTTATACTAAAACTACTCTACTCCAGCTTCATTCCCTTCGTCCTTATCAGTTTCAGACGTGGCATGTTCCTGATTTTCTTCAGACTTAACCCTTTGAGTAGGTAGCGGCATAATTTAATGGCAGACCGCGGCAATTGATTGGAATTTCTTGCAATATCTCCGCGCTCGACAAAAAGTACTATGACTATGGAACTACTATAGCAATCATAAAAACAATAACTGTGCGATGATCGCATTCAAATTTCGTATAAAGAATATTTAAATCTCATTTTGTAAAACAATTAGATAATTATGAATAAATATGAGTCGAAAAAGTGAAAAAAACTCAGCATTTCTAACTACGTGTCTTACGGAAAAATACGGAACCCTATTTAGACATTGAAAATACTATAGTGATCTTTATTAGATTGTCTATCAAAGGTAATATTTCGGTACAAAGGTAAACTCCGGAAGTAAAGACAACAAAACTTGTTCAATGATATACCAACGGAAATATTTAAAATAGCTACTGATTACCCCCTGCAAATTTGTACGAAAAAATGAGGAAATCGCCTGCGGCTGGAGGGTTAAGTAAGGTATCACAGCAAATATGTTGATTTCCAAATCGCTTGCTAAATTATTGATATCCACAGAGATTTCGAAAATATAACTTTGTTTTTAGTTTTATCCAAATTTTTTTATTTAAAGTTGTTTACTTCGTTGTACTGATTCACCCACAAAAAAAAGCCCGTGCAGTAATAACACCCCGTATATTAGTATGCTTGCACACACCTCCTACAAACAAATTTTTGAGGGCTTCGAAAATATTGCGTTGAATGACTGCCTTCCAAATGCACTTTGCATTTTAGTATTTTGCCAAACAAAATTTTCTTGAGCTTCTCCTACTGGTTTTTAGCAATTTGGAAAATGAACTCCGTTGTGTATGATATTGCCCGTCAAATGCGTTGCGGCGATAAGGATGATTCATGCTACACCGGGCCGGGGCCGGGCCGGGCCCCGGCCGGGACACGGTCAGATATCTATAGTATACTTTTGTATGAAGCAATTCATGCTTGACCGTGCTCCGGCCGTGACCGGTCGTGCCACGTCCGGAGCACGGCGTCGAAATGGAGGTGGATATTGTTTTCCCGGCTCCGGTCTGCTAATCGTTCAATGGGAGAGATATGCTTCAGAAATCTTGAATTTTGTTTGGTTAAATCACGTTTTATTTTTCCAAGAAATATGCTAAAGCATTCTTTAGACATCCTAAAATAACCGTAAAATTTGCTCTCATCATCTATTAATTCCTTTTAGAGCGTGGCGAATTCTCCCTCCGATTGTTGTTTTCTCCAGGCTGGATGTACACTCCATCTTCTTTTATTAGATTCAGTTCGTGTTTCCAATACTTCGTCTTCAAAGGCAATCGCAATAGCTGCCAACTCAAGTTGTGAAAATTGCATTAATAACACACTTATCAATCAAGCGAAAATAGAAATTAAAAAATATTATTATCGCCAAAATAGATGGACGCAACACTAGTTAGATAAGTTCGCCATTTGTGCATAAATTGTCTTTTTTATAAAACCAGCGTAATATTCATTAAGTTATGTTTTTATAGCACAATAAAGTTATTCTATTCTATTCTATTCTACTAGTTATCGCGGACACGGCCGTGGGATAAATAAACTCGGAAACGGCCCGGTCACGCCCGGTGTAGCATGAATGACTGGCCCGGCCGGAGCACGTTGGAAACGACTCGGCCGGGGCCCGGCCCGGCCCCGGCCCGGTGTAGCATGAATCATCCTATAATCTTGCGGGCCGCATCAAAACGCCTCGCGGGTCGCTGGTTGCCGACCACCGATATAAAAGGATAATGTAGCTTTCAGTAGCAGACATAGCACCAGAAGATGTTGGATCCACTTCAGATGAAAAAGACCGAAGCTTTATTGGCAACATGAAGTGTAGCGCGAAGTTCCGCTTCAGGTTACACTCTGAAGACGGTCTCGAGTTCGTCGCCCACCTTAGCAATGTTTTAGTTTAGCTGGATCGTTGCTACGCGACCATGGCGGCACTTTCCGGTCTGCAGTGTCCCTCTACCGTACATTAAAACGATTCTCCTTTTGTTATATTGGTTTATTCAAAAACTGCGAGCGTACGCTTGTGGCGCCGCCAAATGCAGTTGTAGCAGATATAAGAATATCATTTGAATTATAAAATCGAAGACTATCGCGGTTGTTTGACATTATAAATAGGATAGAAAACGAATTTACCGCGTGAAATTTGTAGGACCCGACGTTTCGGTGACAAAAATATAGCTCGATTTTTGAGGCCTGTAAAGGATGTAATACCACTGCAAACCCCGGGTGTGTATAAAGTCGAATGCAGCTGCGGTCTAGCCTACGTTGGACAAACGAAACGGCCCATAGCCACGCGACTGACAGAACACATCAAAGCTGTTAAAAACGTTCAGCGAGAAAAATCGGCGATCTGCGAACATATATTGGATAGCGGAAGTAACCACTGGATGCAGTTTCAAAATCCCACTGTTCTATCCAAGGAACAATTCTACTTTCCTCGCATGATCCGGGAAGCCATTGAAATAAGAAGAACTCCGAACTTCAATAGAGACGACGGCTACAAACTCTCTTCTACGTGGAACCCTCTTCTTAAAATGTTCCCGCCGCCGAACGCCGAACGCAAAGACGTAAAACAGGATACAGTGAGTGTTGTGTGCAAGACGGATTTTAAAAATTCCCGCGCTCCGAGCCCGGCCCCCCACCACCGTTATAACCTACGCAGTGGCGGCAGCGGTTTGCGGCCTACCCGCAAAACAACGGACTGACAGCTCTTTAGTCTACCCTAGACAACGGCGGTTGCAACGTCACCGAAACGTCGGGTCCTACAAATTTCACGCGGTAAATTCGTTTTCTATCCTATTTATAATCATTTGAATTAATTATGCATGCGAAAAGTAGCAAAATGATGATCTCATAGGTGTTTGCCAGAATCATTCGCATACCATTTTTTAGCGACACATTACGTGACATACGTGACATTTTCAGTGTACTCGATCTAGACATTAATCATGGGAACACATTTGTAAACCGTTCACACGCTAAATTTGTATATAAGCCCATACAATTGTCATTAAAAGAACACTTCGTCATTACGCTGCCTTACTAGTAGATCATTTTCTTATTTACGATTCATCTTTCTTATTTACGATTTTACCAAAACCCAACTGTCCCGTCTAGATGCGCTGGTGACAGCTAGTTTAAAATCCTGGCTGTCCTTAGCCAAACCAGCTGACCCCTCGACTCTCTTCAGGTCCAAACAAAATTTTGGGCTAGCGCTTAAACTGCCCTCTCTGCTCTACGCCAACTCCAGAATAACCAAAAATTCGATTCTGTGCAATTCCAAAGATCCGGCAATATCGAAGCACGTAATAAGTGGCTGTAGTGATTCAAATGAACTACAAGCCCGCGTAGACTTCCACAAAAGGTTCCTTACTGGAATCAGCCAGAATGGCACTGGTCTGGGGTATGGCAGTACAACCACGAGCGACGTGGACTTGAAGAAGTCTCTCTTGCGGGGAGATTACGACAGCAAAAGTATGGCTCATGCTATTGGCCTTCAATGCCAGAATGATTGGACAACAATTGGTGACTTTTGCATTCCGCCTCCAATGCACTGGAAGGTAATGCTCTATGACTGGACGCCAGAGATGCTGAAATTTTATTTGAATGCCTTTCAGCATACACTTCCAGACCCCAGTAACCTCGCTCGTTGGAGCTTTGCCGAGGATAGTTCTTGTCCCCTCTGTAGCAATACCCCTTGCACAGCTAGACACATTCTAGCTGGCTGCAAGGTGGCCTTAGATCAAGGACGGTACACTTACCGCCATGACAAAGTTCTCGCTGTTATTCGCGAGGTAATTAGTCTCTCAGTGGCTCGTGCCAACGAGGGTTTGACAGTATCCTCCAAACCCCCAATACAGTTTGTGCGGGATGGCTCTAAAGGCAAAAAACATTTAACTACAAAACCTTTTTCAATAATCGAGAAAGCTACAGATTGGACTCTGGAGGTTGATTCGGTCTCTAAGCAGTATAAATTCCCTGAAAGTCTCGGATGCACAGCCCTCCGTCCAGATATAACTCTTTACTCTCTATCTCGGAAGGTGGCTCTTATCGTAGAATTAACTGTTCCATGGGAATCAAATATCCCAAAAGACCACGAGTACAAATTAAATAAATACCATGATCTCGCAAATGCCGTAACCCGGAACGGCTTCACTGTTCACCTTCACGCGGTGGAAGTTGGCGCTCGTGGCCTGCCAGCTAAATCTCTATTTCACCTCTTTAAAGATCTTGGCCTTTCCAGAAAAATAATCAACTCTTTCTTAGAAAAATTATCTAAAACTGCGATTTGCGCATCTCAAATTCTATGGCTTCGAAGGGGGAGTGAATGGGTGGCAAGGTGAACGCTCACATGTGGCAAGACAGCTGTCCTAAACCTACCACAGCCGGTTCGTAAGTCCGGAATCCACTGCTCACCCCCCAGAAGTGTAAAAAAATAGTATTATGATGGGCCCGACTCCGGTCGGTGAATTCCATGGCAGCTCCGTTTGTATTTATTTATATACGGCGTTAGCATAAGAGAAGATCCGTATCGATCCTGTATATCGCGAGAAGAAATAATAAACGAGTCAGAGGAACATATCTTTTACTCAACGATCAACATTGAAGAACCAACAACATTGGGGGAACTAATGACAACCACCAACCACCAATACAGTATACTAAAATGTGCCCTTTGCGCGGGCCGTTAAATCGCAGACTGAAAAATACTTCACAAAGCGCCATCCGCATCGACAGCGTCTATAGACGCTCTGTACTACATTATACATATCGGACCTACGTTACACTACATCATTTGGCATATCGCAAATATGATCTTAACAACCTAGCAATATTCTAACTTAATTAGAAGAGCAACAAAGTTGGTGCTATCGCTGAGGAACAAACCATACGAAGTACGACTGAAAGAACTTCGCCTGACGACATTGGAGGAACGTAGGCAGCGAGAAGACCTAATAGAAAGCAACAAAATGCTTCACGGTTATTACAGTGTGCCCAATCTAGAGAGCATGCATACCCTGAACACCAATAAGCAACTGCGTGGACACTCGTTGAAGCTAAATAAGACAATTGCAGCATCGAACCCCAGGAAACATTTTTTGACAAATCGTGTGGTGGATGCTTGGAATGCGTTGCCAGAGGATGTGATCAGTGCTATCTCTGTCAATAGCTTTAAAAACAAACTGGACATTTTTTTAGTGCAAAAGTCACAAGTTTAAAAACAAGTGCATGTGATATACACGCATCAGCCTTAACCCCTCAAATGAATGGCGATTAGCTCGGGTTGCCTACGGCAAAATGTTTATAAATTTATATTTACATTTACATTTACATAGAGCGGGGTTTACTATAGAGCTATAGCATTACTATAGAGCGGATTACTATAAAGCGGCGCACATTTACATTTATATTTACATTTATATAAATTTATATACATTTTGTATACATTTTGCCAAGGCATCCCTTAAGGGACGCCTCACATTTGAGGGGTTAAGCTGCTAGTGTATAATATAATAATAATAATAATAAATAATAATAATATTTAAAAAACTCGTGAAATAAACATAAGGTTTATTTCCTCTTATTACTTTACTCTGCCTTTACACATCGCTCTAACTACCAATAACACAATAAAATACTACTCCCAATGGGATGATCGCCAGTATCCCATGCAAACACACATCCCTGTATATGAATGCACCAGCCATGTAATATGATATTAACCCCTCAAGCCCCGATTGGCCAATATCGGCCACATACTGATTCAGCGTGACGAGTCCGTTTTAATTCTATTTTAATTTAATTTGCTTTATTTTATTATGTTTTATTATGTTAATATGTTTCATTGTAACTATGGGTACAGTGGTTTGGCAGTAATTAATGTTTTTGGTGTAACAGTGTCATAATTCAATTTTTTAAATAATTTTTACTAAAATTATTTGGGACATCAACTTGTCAATCGGCTGAGGGGCCGAGGCCTGAAGGGTTAAGAGGGGTGCCGAATTTCTCAGAACTGCCCTCGCCTCAGAAGCCAGACGGCATATCTTCCTTCACATGAAGTGAAGTGCGAATTGACTAAAGAAGTTGAAATCAATAAAAAAAACACTTGCGTATCAAAACTTCTTATTTATTTATAATCCAGACACTAAAAACGTAAACCATAGACACACATGATATCTAGGTCTTTTTTTTTTGAATAGGTAACTTCAATAAATTACAAAATATCTCATTTTAAATGCGACACAATCAGCTGTTCTGCAGATTGAATTCGACAATCTCAAGCAGGAGTTCCATCTTAAAGTATTTGGCTATAGCTTTGAACGTCTTCAGTCTTCCAATCAGGTTTTTCCTTGGTATCATCAGGGCGAAATCTCCGGCACAAGTGCATACAGCGGACATGTTCTCCCGTTTAACCTACAAACATAATTTAAAAAAATGAAAAATATATACAAGTGCAAGCATTGATTATATAGGGCAGTGTTTCCCAATTAGTGGTACGCGTACCCCCAGGGGTACGTGAAGTTGCATCCAAGGGGTACGCGCGGTAATCTCTTGACTAAAATAATTTAATCCCTATCCTCGCGAAGTAAAAACTCGCCTGTACCGTTTCGACCGTGAAACCGTCGAGCGTGAAATCGCCGTGAAGCGACGGCCTTGAGAAAAACGACCATAAGTTATAACATTTTATATACATTTACATTTATATTTACATTTATATACATTTTGCCGTAGGTAGGCGAGCGACCCGAGCGGGTCGTTACACATTCAAGGGGAAAAAACCATTACGCAAACAACAATTGATTCATGTTTTGCCCAACGTACGTTTGCGAAAGCGGATTTTCGGCCATGAAAAACTTAAAAACTAAACATTGTCACAGACTTCAACTCAAAAAAGATTTGAGCCTGAACACAAAGCAACCAGTTTTTTCAGAGTTGTGGAAAGAAGAACGTACACATTTGTCACATTTAATTGATTTTCACCGTCATTTTTAACTGTATTTTGATGGTAATAAATGTTTAAAAAAACTGATTTAATTTTTATTTGGAATTCCTGTAATAAGGCGAATTTGAGGTCTTCTTTCTTTGAGGAAGTAGTACGCTCGAAAAACTAGTTAGGAGCCACTGATATAGGGTATTAGATTACTATAGTACGTTTTGGCAACATTTACATGTTATGCAACGTTTTGGCAACGTTACTTTTATATAGGGGGATTAGATTGCCATAGTGCGTTTTGGCAACCACATTCAGTTGGCTCGGATGGCATTGTTAGGCGAACCTAAGAGCAATTTATTTGGCCATCTATAAAAGACTGATTGATTATAAAACCCAATACTGTTTATCATACTTTATGTGAATCGCTTATTACTTACGGCATAATTGGATGGGGTGGATGTGGTAAAACCCTGCTAGAGCCATTGCAAGTTGCGCAGAAATGTATACTCAAAATTATTCTCCGCAGACCATATCGCCATCCCAGCAATGAACTTTAAATGGAAGCTAAATTCCTTGATTGCAGGCAACGTTTTTTAAAAACTTACCTTTTAAAGCTATTTTTGGATAATAATTCAAATTTAGGAATAACTCAGAACCGAAGACGAACAAGACAAGTTTTAGAAAATAGCGTAATAATACCCAGGATGAAAACATCATTTGGACAAAGACATTAAGAGGCCGTACACGAAATTTTGCGCATTTCGTGAATTTACGTAATTTTGCAGACGTGAATTTAAGGTTAAAATACTGTATTTCTATAAGTTTTATTGCACAACATAAAAGATCATTTATATTTTTGTCTAATGAGTGAGCTACTTTTTTGAAAATTATTATAGAATTTTGATTAATTGACCTTAAACCGGCGACTGTTTGTGAATTTTTGCTGTAAGAGGTTTAGAATGTAACATATTTACGGATCGTTTTGAGATCTAAACGGTATAAAAAAATTACAATGTATTGTTGTGAAAGTCCTATATCCAATAAGTGAATCACTTTTTACTACTTTCATATAAAATTGTTGATAAAAAAAATATTTTACTTTGTCATTTTTTTTAGAAAATGGGCGAAGAAATGCTTTTGATTTTGGCCTTTTAGAAATCTCGTTCATAAAATAAAAACAACAGAAATAAAGTTTAGTTCAATATCAATCCATTTCCTCAAAAAAAATGCAAAACATTAATTAAAATTGGCAATAAAGTCTTTTAAAACAATCTAATTCTCGCGTTATGATACTCGACTATGATACGATTCACGCCTCAAGTCAGCTAGTCCCCGCCGAGCGCTTCCAAAGGGTGGACGTATCTCTTTGGCTCCGAAAATCCTACCTACCCATAGTTATATTATACCATTGATTATAGAGATATCACGGCCCACATCGATTTCGTACACGGCCTCTTAACGGACAAGACAATAAAAACGAATTTGACATTTAGGGTATTAGAAAATAAAATAAAAAAATGGTTATCAAGTCATGACAGACTAACCATACATCAAATGTTAGATATTATATTTTAATAAAACTTATGGGCACTAATTATTAATATATTTTTTAATATGTACCTACCTATGTTGATTATATTTTAATATTGAACGAATTACCAAAACTTCTTTTCTTTGACTAGGTATATATTACTTAACATATATATTAAATATTAATGACATATTTTTTTTTACCTATAACTTTATCTTTCTCTTTATTTTAGTTTTAAGTCTATCCTGTCATACTCTATTTATTTGTTTTTTTTAGACCATATTTTAGGGCAATTTAGTTTAATGAGCATTTTACTAAAACTTTTACATAATTTATTGTAATATTTGAGTCCTGTCCACCCTAGAACGGGCTAGTCCCAGTTGGGTGACAGAATCAAATAAGCAAAAGGTTAAGGTTTTGCCATTCGGCTCCAGTTATTTTTATAAGCAAAAACAATGTTTTATAGTAATTAATTCTTAAAAATAAAAATAATAAATTAAAAAATATATTTAACCCATGACAACAATTATACCATTAAATTAGAAAGGGTGACCAATCAGCATTTTCTTAACCCCTCGAGCCGCGAGATTTCGCGAGCGCATGTCTTTGACAGACTATGTATAATTATGGAAATTTTAGATTTATTATCGCAGCCAACCAAAATATTAATTTCACCCAAACCGTTGTTGCACTTTAGGATTGTTGCATATTAGAACTTTAGAATACTAACTTTAGAGTCCGATCGGTCCCAACGAGGCGCAACTGTGCTTTTACGTTTGAGTCCAATCGGTCCCTCTGAGGCTCGAGGGGTTAATGTCTTTTTTAAATGGTATGTCCTCCAGCTGTTTAACAGGGATAGGAGGTAGATTATAGAATTTTATTCTAAGGTATAAGTACATTTTCTGTACTTTCGCCAGTCTTATTTGGGGTACGCGTAAAAGGGAGTTCGGTTATGTTGTAAAGTAATAAGTAAATAAATGAATAAGCTGAATTACCTCTCGACATCGTAAGCAGATAAGATCTTGCAGATTATAAGCTAAAGTTTTCTTGTTCAGTGCCTCGATGAGTCTCCATTCGATTTCGCTGTTGTTGTAAGTTGCACCACAGGAACATAGACAAAGAGGTCTGGAATAAACAATGTTTACTTTTGAAGCCGTCACTGATAGTGTAAACAAAATGAAAATCTCTTTATTGCACAATAAAAAGCACAATAGCGGAATTATTGCTAGTTAAACAATATCTTCCAGTCGAATGACCTATTGGTGTGACAAAAAGTGGCGTCAAAATTAGAGTACTGTAGGAACTTCGTCCTACATATCAAGTCAACAAAAGCATTAGATTCTAAAATGCAAAGACAATCAATTCTACAGGTGTAACTGCCACTAAATTCTATCTAATTTCGGTAATTAATGCAGTCGCAAGCCGATGACTCATGTCAATTTCTTCTGATCGATTCAATCGACACACTTATTTCCCCCACGCTCTCAGCATTGCCTCATGCATTACATATATAAACCGATACATTCGACCAATTAATTATCATCCTCGAGTTGCCGTCCACCGCGCTTATACCTCGCATCATCATCCTCTGGCAGTCTTCCGCCACGCATCATTCTCGAGTAGACGTTACTCATCATCCTCGGGACGCCAACCACCGCGCTATCATCTACGAGCAGTCACTTCATTGTCCGCGATACCAATCTTCGACTACTCAACCGCGACCATCATCTTCGAGCACACACTACCTATCCGCGCACCGCGATTTACTATTCGGAAGCGTTACATCTGGCAATCATCAACCAAGTTCTTCAATAAACAACTTCAGCATCATCAAGAACGCCTTTCATTACGGAGAAAACCCCCTGATGATACCACCTCTTCACTACGAGCAAATTGGAGTCCAGTGAGAGGTGGTTCCTCACATTGGTACTATAACATACGATAAACTTTAAAATTACATTTTAAATTATAAAGAATGTTATGCATTTTTAAAGTACCAAAAAAAAAAGCAAATAAATAAATAAATATTAATAAATATATATACATATAATACATACACAAATTATTATATAAATAAATGAGCTGCCAAAATAAAGCAAGGAAAGGGAAGGTCAGAATTTGTGCTTTTACAACCATTGCTTAACCGGTCAAAAGCCAGCCTTTGCGTGCAAATAACTGCGCTGCAACTTTCTGGTTAATTTTGCAAATAAAGACTAACAGTGAATTCCCTCTTGTTACATAATAATGAATCTTGTTAGTCATGTATATCATATATTTCTATAATATACTAGCTGACCTGTGCCCACTTCGTTGGGCGGTAATTTTTTTTACTTGTGATGAAATTATGAGTGTGGTTCGGTTAGTACTGAGTGCTATGATTTATTTCCTGACTGCCAAAAGAAAGGTTTCATTTTTACTGCATATGTATTTGCATGCCAATTTTAGTATATTACCGTTATTTGTGAGTGTCTTCTTGTGAGTGTCTTATTTGTGAGTGTCTTATCTCTTTAACCATTTATGCAGTAAAAGGGAAATTATATGCAGTAAAAGAGAATTGTCTTTTGTCTTGAGACGATAAATTTACTTATTTTGATAAGAATTCATAATTGTTGATAATATGACCAATAAACATGATCTAACGATTTAAATTATTTTTTAAATATAAAATACTACTTTTTGTGACTTAACCCTTGGAGTAAATGGGTATTTTCATGGATGCATCTGTCTCTTTTGCAGGATTTTCGGCGACATCGACGGCGCTCGACTTAAAGTACTATAACTACGAAACTACTACACCAATCATAAAAAGAACAACTGCACAATGATTGCATTGAAATTTCGAATATCGAATATTGAAATATCATTTTGTAAAACAATTAGATAATTATGAATAAATATGAGAACGTCAAAGAAGTGAAAAAAATGCGCGACCAGATTTGGTCGACTCGTACTCAACGGATAATTGTTTCGCGACCAGATTTGGTTGACTCATACTCAACGGGTTAAATATAAAAGTTAGACATATGCTGTCGCTGACTTTTTGGTAGGCATTACCAAGCTTAATCATATATCTGTCATCGTTAAGGCAGCGTTAGTTAGAAACGTTTTCGTTCGACCGTTTTTTCTCCGACTTACTTGCAAATCCGACTACCACGAAAAAGTCTTTTCATTTTTCGGATTAATATATAGCCTATGACACTCACAAATAACGTGGCTTTCTATTGGTAAAAGAATTTTTAAAATCGGTTCAGTAGATCGAGAGATTACTTCCTACAACCTCACAAACTTTACCTCTTTATAAAATTAGTATAGATATAGGGGCTGGCCGAAAGGGCTACGCACGGATCTGTCAAGCGACGCAAAATGCCTTAGGCATTGTTGGTCTCCAACCATGAAAATACAGGGTGAGTTTTTAATTAGTGACATCCTTGTAGTAGGTGAATCAGTTCGAGCAAGTAAGCAACTTATGATATTAAATTATTCAAACACATAAAAACTTTAAAAAAAATATATTTTGATTATAACAGCGGCAGTTTGAGAAGACGATCAGCTGTTCATGTTGACCTACTTGTGTTCTGTTTACAACTGCAAACAGTCCTAAGGTCACCGGTCGCCAGCATAATCGCCGTGTTCGTTGTTTTAAGTTTAATTTTATTTGACTATTGCCATCTATGATTTATGCATGCGACTATTGTGAAATGCAATGGTTAGCTCACTGAAAGTTATAATTGCAACTGCTAGATAGCAAGCAATCTGTGATTTTTTCCCTTTATTGATTTAAACTAAATTAATGTTTCTTAACTATTAGGTATATTCTAAGCCCTGTGTTATTTGTAATGTCTAATCCGTTTTAAAAAAAGTTCAATAGTAGTGGTAAATGTCTTAACCCCTCACATTGCGAGGTAAAAACTCACCTATCACTTTTGCGCGCGACACATTCGCGCAAAAAATCGACGCGAGTCAACGGCCTTGAGAAAAACGATCATAACTTTTAAACCACTAAACGGATTTAAAAAAGATAAAGAGAAAAATGATCGCATTGAAATTTGACATATAAAACATTATAACCTTATCTCGTAAAACAATTAAGATAATAATGAATAAATATTACAAAATTGGCAAACTGAAAAAACTCGCCTATAAAATCATTTCGATTTTTTTGTCACAAAATACGTAAAATATGCAAAAATTGTAAATACAGTTATGTTCTTTATTAAATGCTTTACCAAAACGATATTTTTTTTTTACTTATTTGCATACAAAAATATTTATTTACTCAGCCAAGAAAAATTTTATGTATTCTCGTAAAAAAAAATTTTTTTAATTTTTAATTTGTGACTACTTATGGTATTTTTTTATATGAAATTCTTTCAAAATAACTTTATTACTACATCACACTTCTTAGAAATCACACCAGAACTTTGAGCTTTGTCTGATATTATAGAAAAATCTAAAGTTTAGAGAGTTTCCGCGTCCGAACTTAATAATAAACTTTGAATGCCCATAATATAAAATTCGTAAGATTTTTTCTATTATATTGTCTTATCATAGACTTATTATATGTCTAATAACTAATTACTATACTCCAAAGAGTCACATTTCATCGAAAAACTATGGAAAATCGCACTTTATTCTCTCATAGTAATTATCAAAAGAAGTTTCTTTGCGCGATTCAATTTACAAAACAAGATATAATTTTCAAAATACGCCTAATTATGTGATAACTTAGGATGTAAATGAAACAATACTTATTTTGTTAGTAAATTAAAGCGATATTACGTCATATTTCGCAATATGTCAGGATATTTCATAAACATTACAAAATAATAACAACCATTTTTTCGCGAGCCGTTTGTTGTTGCCAAAGTGTTTTCTTTGAAAATTCGTGAAAAACAGCAAATGGACTCTTTCAATTGAGTAATAATTATGCCTAAACTACTTAAAAATGGAAATTACTCACTTTTATCCCGTAAACACTGCACTTATATCCACAAAACACTGTACAAAACAAACATTTCGCGGAACTACGCGGCCGCTGCGCGCTGGCCGATCGAGACTGTCGTCTGACGTTTATGCTGACTTTTTAATTAGCCGATCGATATTATCGCCGCTGGCCGCCGGATTAAAGATTATTCGGCCATGTATTTCAGCCGTCAGAAAGCATAAAGTACGACGATTCGAATCGTAAATTGCATTTTTCGCAGCGGCGAGCACGATGTCCCGTAGCGGACGTTACGCATTGTAGGCGGCCGCCATACATGTCCCCAAATGGATGTTACGTGCTGCGCGGGTTAACATTCCAATTAATCTCATGAGAAATAACAGTGCAGCGTTATCTATGGCCTTGCCACGCGACTATTATAAATGCCATTCAAGGTCAACGATTTAAACTACCGAGGCCTTTAGAACTGTCAAATAAACAGCTAACCGGTTCTCAAACTGTTTTAAATAATTTGGAATAAAATTTCATTTTAAAATAATTTTACTGTTTTATTTATTTATTTAAGAATTAATTACTATAAAACATTGCGTTTGCTTATAAAAATAAGAGAAATCGAATGGAAAAATCTTAGCCTTTTGCTTATTTGGTTCTGTCACCCAACTGGGACTAGCCCGTTCTAGGATGGACAGGACTCTAATTTTACAATATATTATATAAAAGTCTTAGTAAAATGGTCATAAAACTAATTGCCCTAAAATATGGTCCTCAAAAAAAACAATCAAATGGAGTGTGATAAACAGAATTTAACCCCTCAAGACAGTAACATCCCGAATCGGGTACGATGTATTGTAGTCAATGCTCAGTAACGTCCCAAACCGCGCTCTCAACGAAATGAATTTACACCAAAATCACAGTGCAACCACCCCCTGTTAGATATGTGTGAGAAAGACGGATAAATTATGTATTGTACGATTATTCAGTCGTGCTTCTCGTAGTCTAGAATCCCTAATATAATTGTTTGTATTCTGGGGGCACTTAGTCGAGTGCTGCCTTTGCTCGGATCTATGCTTCTCTTCGGATATTATGTAGCTTCTCTTCGGATATATGTATGAAAATAAATAAAACGAACTAATAGATTTGGTAAAGCATGTAAATAACGTACACAAATGTGTTAAATATTTCTAGATAGGGTTTCGTATTTCGAGATAAAACTTTGATATCGCTGAATAAGTGAGTTTTTTTCAGTTCTCCAATTTTCTAATAATTATTCATAATTATCTAATTGTTTCACAAAATGAGGTTTTAATGTTTTATATTTCAAATTTCAATGCCTTCATTCCACAATTATTCTTTTCATGATCCATCAAGTAGTTTCTTTCTTATGATCGTTTTTCTATAGTGCTATATTTTTGACTCTCAGTAATGACAGGTGACTGCATAGATTTACACCCGCCGCTTCAGGGGTTAACTTAAATCTAAACAAAGTAAAGAGAAAATATTATTCGCTTTAACAATTTAGTATCAAAAGTTGCTTACTTGCTCGTACTGATTCACCCACTACAAGGATGTCACTAATTAAAAACTCACGGTGTATAGGCATTGTTGATGTCCGACTGATAAAACAGACACACAGATACACTTCCATCTGAAAATGGTCTTAATCGTCGGAGGGGGGGGGGGGGGGCTCAAAATTGATATTTCCATGTTCACCTTGAAAAAAATTGCATATCCACAATACTTTACCTCCTTGTTGGTTGGTAGGCCGGTAAAATAAAATCAGTAGTAGATAATAAGTGTATATAATATAATAATAATAATACAAGAATATAATATAATTCTAGCCAGTATAATATTTTGTATAAAAGTTCATATGTATTATAAATACATTGTGATGTAGGTATATTAGATATATTTATATTAACTATACTTTTACATTTTATTATTACCTTATCGTATTATTTATAATTATTTATTATTTGTGCACGTGTATGTATGTATGTAAATATGTATGTATGTTGTATAACATCATATATCTTAAATACATCTACATAACCCATAATGTGGCTTCCCAATCCCTTTCCCCTTACTTAAACCTGCATTTTTTTCATAGCTCATTTCGCTGTAACAAAAGATTTAGTTTAATTGTGAAAACTTTTAATTGGCCTTAGATTTGTATAATATGTGTTAGCATTAATAATAAATAAATACAAACGGAGCTGCCATGGAATTCACCGACCGGAGTCGGGCCCATCATAATACTATTTTTTTACACTTCTGGGGGGTGAGCAGTGGATTCCGGACTTACGAACCGGCTGTGGTAGGTTTAGGACAGCTGTCTTGCCACAGTGAGCGTTCACCTTACCACCCATTCACTCCCCCTTCGAAGCCATAGAATTTGAGATGCGCAAATCGCAGTTTTAGATAATTTTTCTAAGAAAGAGTTGATTATTTTTCTGGAAAGGCCAAGATCTTTAAAGAGGTGAAATAGAGATTTAGCTGGCAGGCCACGAGCGCCAACTTCCACCGCGTGAAGGTGAACAGTGAAGCCGTTCCGGGTTACGGCATTTGCAAGATCATGGTATTTATTTAATTTGTACTCGTGGTCTTTTGGGATATTTGATTCCCATGGAACAGTTAATTCTACAATAAGGGCCACCTTCCGAGATAGAGAGTAAAGAGTTATATCTGGACGGAGGGCTGTGTATCCGAGACTTTCAGGGAATTTATACTGCTTAGAGACCGAATCAATAAAACGCTGTAAGTTTTCCGAAAAATAAAAATAAAATAAAATAATATCAAATAATAATAATAAGTGGTTAATAAAAAAAGATTGAAAACTTACACTCCGTCTGGTCCGATGGTAACATCTTTATCCCTGCACAAGTCTAAATCTTTGCATAGATTACATATTCGGCAAATCATCTCACTGAGAACGAAAGAGGAGCATGGATCTTTCCACTTAGCTATTGGGTTGAATTCCCCGACTCCGACGAGACGTAGCAGACTGCGCCGCACAATCAAAACCTAAAAATCGAAATATTTATACATATTGCATTAATACTCCATGATTACTAAATGGCAATGCATTCACAACAAATACGCATCGGTTCCAAATAACTTTCGGTGTTACAGTGTTGCCAACTCTAACGTTAGGGTGTAGAAAATACAGACATGAAATAAACAATTCAAATGAAACAATTAAACCTTCGAATAGCGGGATAATTTCATGGCAGACCGCCGCAATTTATTGGAAATTCTTGCAATATCGCCGCGCTCGACAAAAAGTACTATAACTATGGAACTACTATAGCAATTATACAAAGAATAACTGTGCAATGATCGCATTGAAGTTTCGTATATAGAATATTGAAATCTCATTTTGTAAAAAAATTTGATAATTATGAATAAATACGAGTCGAAAAAGTGAAAAAAACTCGGCATTTCTAACTTGTACTTGTCTTACGGAAAAATACGGAACCCTATTTAGAAATTGTAAATACTATTGAGATCTTTATTAGATTATCTATCAAAGGTAATATTTCGTTTTGCTTATTTACATACAAAAATATTTAGATATTAGCTCATAAAAACCAATATTTTTTTTATGATTTCTCGAAAAAAAAAAAAATGTTTGAATTTACCAAATATATCCGCGAAATTATTCTAGCGGCCGTCTGTGTATCTATAGTAATAATTAGATATTTGGTATGGATTTTAGGATGCGTTCAAATTAGAAAATAATGTTACTGTGCGCTCGTGGAGCAAGCCGATATTGGTCGTTACGTAGTCAACGGTGTTCTGATGTGCAACCAAATTTGGTCCTTATGTAGCCGAAGGGTTAAATGAAATAACATAAATCCCTCAATATTTGTTATTTAAATTGCACAAACATTTAAATAACAAATATTGTTTCGTTCGTTTTCTAAACTCAAATAATATCTTTCAAGTTTTGTGGTAGCTTGTTATAAATAAAATATGCTTCTATAAATCGTTGTGCGTTGGAACTCTGAAGTGGCAGCCTGCCATTAATGGATATAAATGGACTTATTCCTTGTATCGTGCGTGTGTATAGTTAGTTAGTTAGTTGTACTGGGCGTTCCTCCGCAAGTCGACATCCAGTGTGCCTATTTTGCGTGTAACGGGGGTAGCGCTATTCCACCCACCCCAGCTCCTCGACGAAAGCCAGCAGGGCTTTCAGGTTTCCTGCTGCCTCGCGCAGGGTGCCTGGGGTCCCAAGGTGTTTTGTCCTGTATACTTCTACCTGTGTACAATCTAGCAGAATGTGTTTTGTGGTTTCTTCTGCCTCCATGCATGCTCTGCACATAGGGCTATTCGTTCCGCCCATGTTGAAGAGGTGTTTGTTTAGTGTGAGGTGTCCTGTTATCAGTCCCACTAGTTTGCGTAGTTGGGGCCTTTTTGTCCTTAGAAGTGTTTTGGTAAGTTTGTGGTTGTATTCCATTACTATTTCTTTGGTTTGTCTGCAGGTGTCTATCTCTTTCCAGTGTGTTTGATGTAGTTGTTTGTAGTGGTTGTCAAGTTGGTTGTTTATGTGCGAGTAGGGTAGGGGCACGATAGGTTCGGGTCCGTATGCCGGTGTGTCTGAGCCCTTACGGGCTAGTTCATCCGCAGCATCGTTTCCTCTTGAGTTACTGTGTCCCTTGATCCATTTCAGTGTCACCTTATTGCCTTTTCCGCATACCTCGAGGAGGCTTTGGTGGCATTCGTATATGAGCCCAGATGTAAATCTATCGCTTCCCAGTGCCTGTAGCACTGACCTGCTGTCCGTTAGAATACACATGTTTTCGTGTTTTAGCTGCCGCTGTTTCACTGCGTTGCAAGCTTCTATTGCGTGTGTATATGCAATTGCGTTAAACATGTTTTCTTTTTCTTATAGAATTCACATATACATTCATGAATAAAAATGTCATATATCGTGAAAATACGTAGTTCCATAAATAAAGGTTTGCACGATTCCCGCTGATTTAAACCCCTAATGGCTTTCACTGCCCGTTTTAGCAAAATAAATATATTGTTTACATTAACGGCAAATACTATAACCTCTGTCCTTGTACTGGAATGCCAAAATGCGCTTCAATCCATTGCAGGGTCAAATAGTGACCCTGCAATGGATTAAAGGGCACAATGACTCACTGGGCAACGAAGCGGCAGACGAACTGGCCAAAAGGGGATCAAAGAAAATAGTATATGGACCGGAACCCTTGATGCCCAAATAAAAACATGGCTACGCAGAAACACCGATGAAACCCACCTTACAGAATGGAAAAAAAACGCAGGATGCAGGCAAACAAAGAACGCGGTTCCGGAAGCGTCTCAAAAACTTGCCCGCAACCTCACCAGATTAAAAAGGGACAAAATCCGTAGTCACAGGTACTATGACAGGCCACTGTCCCCTAAACAAACACCTGTTTAACATTGGTGTGACAGACAGTCCTCTATGCAGAGGATGCATGAGGAAGAAGAAACGCCACAGCATGTGCTCATGGAATGCAGGAGCGTGGCAGAGCAACGGGCAAGAATACTACAATCTCCAGCATCTGTCCCGGAGGCCTGTAGCAACCCAAACAGGCTGCTAACCTTCTGGGACAGCCTGGGTTGGCTGGAGTAACATAAACACAAATAGAAACATGAGCCACGCACAACGGCCCAATCAAGAGGCCAAGTACGGGAAAAAGCCCGGATAAACTAACTAACTAACTAACTACATTAACGGTATTGGCCCATAGAAGTATGCCATAGCGCAAGGTGAGGCTCCATGAGCGAGTATTATGCGTTTATCACTTCTTTTTCATCAATGATCTTCCTTAGTTTGCAAATCGTGTAATAAGGTGACGATAGCTTCGATTTCAGATGATCATTATGAACTCTCCAAGACATTTTCTCATCAATGTGAATCCCTACGAATTTAGTACAAGTGGCTCTTTTTAAGTCATATTGAGTTGTCAGTGAATTTTTGTCGTTTTTATTAAAGAAGTATGTCGTTTTTATTGCTGTTTTATGTATGTTTAAGGACATTTTATTAGCTTTAAACCAGTCATCCAATTCGATAATTACGGAGTTGACTTTAGGTTCTAAATTATTTAAGGTGTCACTTTCGAATATACAGGTTGTGTCATCCGCGAATCGAATTATATTAGCATTCGAAATATTTACAGATAAATCATTGGTATATAATGTGAATAGCAGATGTCCCAGTATTGAGCCCTTGTCACTCCAATATTCGTAGTCTTAAATTTCGTTATTTACCTGCGCAACCCTGTAGAATAATAAGAGAAGCCTATCTTACTTGATCGGTCAGGGTGGCATCCAGATCGAGAACTTGGCAGATGGCGTTGACAAACTGCAAGGCCGGAGTCACATCTTCGTCGAGCTCCTCGTCAATCCTAATCCCCGGCAGCTCTCCGAGGAGGTTTTCGCTCGGCACGATCTTTGGGTGACGCATCTGGATCTTCTCAGTTATGCTGTAAATTTCAAAATATTTTTAATTACTTCTTACTGGGAAGGCCGGTAGCCAAAGAGTATTGGCAGAATTTGAAACAACCTAAGCCTGAGAAAATAGCCAACATTGTGCCAAAATAAGGTGCCAAAAACATAGTGTCATAAAAAATACAATGGTTCCAAGAAACTAATCTCAGTCTTTGTGACTCCGTTCCAGTTGAAGCCTTTCAGGCATTGTACAGGGTGACGAAGACGGGAAACAAAGCCTCTACCAATGTACAGGGTGAGGCACGAATAATGCGACAGTTTCTTCTTTTTTTTTAAATTTGAAAAACACATTTCTTTTAAAATTCCTTTGTCAAAAATATTGATTTTAGACTTTGTGGCGTCGATTTAGTCAATCATCATCTTGTTTTGAAAGTGACAAAGGTGATAAAGGATATATTGGAATCGGCTGCTGTGCCCCATAACTGTAATCCATAGGTCCAAATGGCTTCAAGATGCATTTGTACACTGCCATTTTATTTTCTAGGGAGAGTTGTGATTTGTGGTCTACTACCCAGTACAGCTTCCTGAGCTGTTGACTTAGAGCTTTCTTTTTTGTGAATATATGCTTCTTCCACATCCAGGTACAGTTCCAGGTTTCTTAGCATCATTCGCTTGTGATATTTGGAACTACATTGACATACAGAAATTAATTTAATTTATGGCAAAAAAACAAAAACGGCCACATTACTTTTCCGTCCCATCTCGTATAACTTCCTAAATAGATATAAGTATTAACCCTTGGAGTAAATGGGTATTTTCATGGATGCATCTGTCTCTTTTGCAGGATTTTCGGCGACATCGACTTAAAGTACTATAACTACGAAACTACTACACCAATCATAAAAAGAACAACTGCACAAAGATTGCATTGAAATTTCGAATATAGAATATTGAAATATCATTTTGTAAAACAATTAGATAATTATGAATAAATATGAGAACGTCAAAGAAGTGAAAAAAACGCGGAACCAGATCTGGTCGTATCATACTCAACGGATAATTGTTTCAGAACCAGATTTGGTCGTATCATACTCAAGGGGTTAACTAACCTGAACAATTTCTGCAGCATTTCACCGACGAGCATTTCGGCTAGTTTCTCCCGTTCGGTGTAGGCTGTTCCGATGAACCCGGCTACCACCGCTGAAAAGTAAGTCTTCACGCCCTGCGGCAGATACTCAGCCATGTTCCACTTCATCTGAATGTCAGCGTCCTCCGAAGAGCTGCTCTCCTCCTCGAACTGCAGAGAGTCCTGTGACTCGCCCGCCTCCGTCAGGCCTTTGGGAAGCTTACCCTACAAAGATAATGGATACCCTGTAAGATTAGGTGGCGAATGGTTTCGTGCAGCTTGACCCATAAGATCCACCGTGCTTTCGGGTCAACGAAAATTACGATTCTACTCCTATTCAGTAGCCTCCTTGAGTAAGATACTATTCATATTCATATTCATATTCATTTAATTAGTATACTGGTATACAAGTCAGATACAGATTAGCAAACATTCATACATATTAGCAAACAAACATTTTTTTTATCATAAAGAAAAGATAAAATAAACAAAACAAAATGAAGAAAAAAACCACAAGAATAATGTAAAAGAAGAAATACAAGACAAAATGCAAAGAGATCATTAAATACTTTAGCCACCAAATCATTTTAGACTTCACTCGAGTAATATTCCTCCAGTGAAAGAAAACGCCTTATCTGTAAGGTATCCCTTAAAGGATGATTCATGCTACACCGGGCCGGGGCCGGGCCGGGCCCCGGCCGAGTCGTTTCCAACGTGCTCCGGCCGGGGCAGTCATTCATGCTACACCGGGCGTGACCGGGCTGTTTCCGAGTTTTATCCCACGGCCGTGTCCGCGATAACTAGTGTTGTGTCCATCTATTTTGGCGATAATAATATTTTTTAAATTCTATTTTCGCTTGATTGATAAGTGTGTTATTAATGCAATTTTCACAACTTGAGTTGGCAGCTATTGCAATTGCCATTGAAGACGAAGTATTGGAAACACGAACTGAAACTATTAAAAGAAGATGGAGTGTACATCCAGCCTGGAGAAAACGACAATCGGAGGGAGAATTCGCCACGCTCTACAAGGAATCAATAGATGATGAGAGCAAATTTTACGCTTATTTTAGGATGTCTAAAGAATGATTTAGTATATTTCTTGGAAAAATAAAACGTGATTTAACCAAACAAAATTTAAGATTTCTGAAGCCTATCTCTCCCATTGAACGATTAGCAGACCGGAGCCGGGAAAACAATATCCCCCGCCATTTCGACGCCGTGCTCCGGTCGTGGCACGGCCGGTCACGGCCGGAGCACGGCCAAGCATGAATTGCTTCATACAAAAGTATACTATAGATATCTGACCGTATCCCGGCCGGGGCCCGGCCCGGTGTAGCATGAATCATCCTTAAGGCGTCTCTTAACCCCTCTTATCGCGGGGTAAAAATTCAGCCGTCACTTCTGCGTGTGATAGTTTATGTTGGATTTCATGTCCAATATTGGATGGCTCACATTCCGCCGTGGGTAGACTTGCATCCAATGATGGACGGGTCACATCAGTCGGATTAAACACGTCAAGAGATTGCGCCTGCCTAATGTGCTCGCTGAGTTTGTTGTAAACCGCTGGGCCGGCGATATAGCAGGGTTGGCAAAAACCCGGGTTTTATAAAAAATATCTGCCCACTGGGTTATTTCGGGTTTTTTCGGGGGTTTTCGGGCTTTTTTGGGGAATTTCGGTTTTTTTCGGAGTTAATGACAATTTTAAATTAATATATTTTAATTTTACATTTTATTACCATTTTATTGCATTTTTTCTCCCAATCCAAATCTATTTACTACTGAATAAAGTTGTAACACTACCATGAAGGGAATTTCCCCGAAAATCCTTATTATCAGTTGTCGGGGAGAACCCCTTTATTTTCACAACAGGATAAGAGTTAACACTAACAACCGCTAGTGGCGCTGTTTCGGCGCGAAAGTATTGAGAAGTAGTGCTGGCAGCGTTTCGGCGCGAAAGTATTGAGTAGTAGTGCAAACGATTTTAGAACTAAATAGTGTATATTGAAGTGTGTATAAGGGTCTTTGTCGCTTGAAGAGTATTGTAATAGTTTTGTAATAAATCAAGTTGAGTGTTCTACCGTGTTTTTGCATCTTCTGCTGCCTATCCACGTAACAATATTATCCATAAGTTATCTTATAAATCATGCCAAAAGTAGTCGGCATTACACTTGTCGCCAGTTCTGCATCAATTGAAAGACTTCTCAACATTTGGAATGGTCTGGAGTAAATTACGGAACAGACTGGGTGTGTCAAAATACATCCTTTTTTATCTTCTTGACAAAATATAATATAAATGCTATAACCGTTCATTGATTTAATTATTATAAACAAGTATTTTTTCAAAGACCCACATCCGTCAAAAACCCTCGGGTTTTTCAGGTGGGTTTTACCCAATTTAACCCAGTGGGTTTTTTCGGGTTGGGGAAAATCAAGCCAACCCTGCGATATAGGCTAGCCTCTCCGACTTGGATAATGCATGACTTACCGAACGTAGCATGCTACGGGATCTTGTTGGATAGTGATGATGCACACCATTCCCTTCAAAATCGGCTAGATTTCTGCGAACGAACAGCGCTACTTCCATTATATAAATGGACGGCAGCGTCATGATGCAGAGATCTCTAAACAGAGGCCTAGCTGGCGTATCAAGCGCCACACGCGCTATTGTGCGGACTGCACGCTTCTGCATAACGAAAACCCTCTGCTTGTCGGCTGCTCGCCCCCATAACTCCGCGCCGTACGTTAGCAGTGAATGAACGTATGCAAAGTAACACATGCGCAGCGCGGATAAATCGAGAAATGAAGCGATGCGATAGAGTGCATAGCACGGTCTTCCCAATTTATCACATAAAGCATCAATATGTAGGTGCCATCGTAACTCGTTATCGATTACGAATCCCAAGAACTTTGTTGAGGATACCTGAGTTAATTCTTCGTGTCACATGATTTTCGGTTTTAGTAAGTCTAAGGCTGAAATACATAACATTAGTTTTGTTAATGTTTAGTACCAGGCCATTAGCGTCAAACCATGCACCTAACTCATTCAACACAAGTTGGGTATTGCTGGTTAACGATGGTACACACTCTCCCGGGAAGGACTCTTGCGTTCCAGGCCTCACAGCTTGTGGATCAGTTTCCCCTGGGGGGATTTGCCCTTGGGGTGGATGTTGACCTGTTGTCATGCCACTCCTGAAACGACCTGTGGGCCACCCGATCCCGAGTGGTATGACGGGCAAAAAATGTCCAGGTCTGCGATAAATTCATATTAAGTTACCGCTGTAATACAACAGGTAGAGACCGCGCTTAGGGAGCTAATGGGCCCTTGCTGAGTTGGCCTCGAAGACCCATTCTGTTCAGGGTTGGTCACACACCCATCCGACGGCCTCCACGCATGAAGTGCGAGCCTCTGTAGGACTCTGGCCTTAGAATTAGTTTCCCCTAGGAATCAACCTTCTGGCGCTCCTGGACGCTCTGCGCACCTCTTACAGGTTTGTGGCGGAGCTAGACGGTGGACTGTTCTGTCCAAGTCTTCTGCGCTCACTCCAGGGAGATAAAACGACTAATCGGTAAAGCTTCCTGAGGTGACGGGCTTGTCTGTTGTAGTTGACAACTCTAGAGGCCGCGCAAGCGACTTCGGTCATGTAACCATTCGGGAGGAAGGAGGTAGCCTGAAGGTTAATTCCAGATGGAGATACAGTAGTGACCGTAATAATTGAATCAACAGTACATTTTAGGATTTTTAAATACCCCGATAAGCAATTGTTTTGGGGATTTTTTTCTTACGACGTCGTAGGACCACTCGTTTCTGGTAAAGTACTGATGAATAGCAACCAGTACAAGAAAATAATGTCAGAAAATATGAGGCCAGAGTTAAACCAGAGGTTTCCATCCAAAAATGAAATATTTCGACAAGATTTCTCTCTTTTCCATAATTCCAATAAAATGAAGGAATAACTTGCCAAAACCAAAGTGACTGTTTTAGAGTGACTGGGAAACTATCTGGATCTGAATCTCATAGATAAACTATGGCGTATCTGCAAGTATAGACTTTAAAAAAATGGATTGCAAAACAAAAAATAGCCTCATTTGTTCATTGAGTCAAATAAGATATATGGATGAAAAAAATGACAAAACCTATAAAAGCCTGATAGAATCTATGCTAAAACGAAAGACAAGGGTTTTGAAAGCGAAGGGAGGTTATATTAAATACTAGCTGACCCGTGCCCACTGCGTTGGGCGGTAAAACTTTTTACTTGTGATGAAATTAAGAGTGTGGTTCGGTTAGTACTAAGTGCTATGATTTATTTCCTGACTGCCAAAAGAAGGGTTATATTTTATAAGTATGTATTGCGTGCCAATTTGACTATATTACCGTTATTTGTGAGTGTCTTCTTGTGAGTGTCTTATTTGTCTTATCTCTTTAACCATTTATGCAGTAAAAGGGGAATTATATGCAGTAAAGGGGAAAAGTGTTTTGTTTTAAACACTTGAGACGATAAATTTACTTATTTTGATATGAATTCATAATTGTTGATAATATGACCAATAAACATGACCTAACGATTTGAATTATTTTTTAATATAAAAACTACATTTTGTGACTTAACCCGTTGAGTATGAGTCTACCAAATCTGGTCGCGAAACAATTATCCGTTGAGTACGAGTCGACCAAATCTGGTCGCGCGTTTTTTTCACTTCTTTGACGTACTCATATTTATTCATAAATATCTAATTGTTTTACAAAATGATATTTCACTATTCTATATTCGAAATTTCAATGCAATCATTGTGCAGTTGTTCTTTTTATGATTGGTGTAGTAGTTTCGTAGTATAGTACTTTAAGTCGAGCGCCGTCGATGTCACCGAAAATCCTGCAAAAGAGACAGATGCATCCATGAAAATACCCATTTACTCCAAGGGTTAAATAGAAAATTCAGACATATGCTGTCGCCGACTTTTTTGTAGGCATTACTAAGCTCTACAACTTTTCTCTAGAACTCAATCATATATCTCTCATGGTTAAAGCAGCGTTCGTAAGAAACGTTTTCATTCGACCGTTTTTCCTCCGACTTTGCAAATCCAACTACCACGAAAAAGTCTTTTCATTTTTCGGATTAATATATAGCCCTATGACACTCACAAATAACGTGGCTTTCTATTGGTAAAAGAATTTTCAAAATCGGTTCAGCAGATCCAGAGATTACTTCCTACAACCTCACAAACTTTACCTCTTTATAATATTACTATAGATTAATTACAAAGAAAATGTATTTATATTCCCAAAAACTGATGTTTTCCAAAATATGGGTTTGATTGAATTAATACGCTCGCTACTGTATCTTGACAAAATTGGTAGCCAGGGGGCGAGTTGGCCCCACTGGGTTACCTTACTAGTGCCTCGTCGTAAGGTGTTGAACTCTTGCGGGTTCGTGGCTTTGCTGAACGGTAGATTTGTATCGTCCCAAAGTCTTCTACGCTCACCTGCTCGCTCACACTCTCCTTCCAGGAGAGTCTAGCGAGGGTTTAATTATTATGAACATTAGCCACATGTGTTTTTTTTTCATGAAATTATAGGATCAATTATCACATAACATAACATAACTGTATGAAAGTTGATCACGCCCTCATTACGTGATTCTCAAGTTAGAGAATCACGTAATGAGGGCGTAATCACTTCAGGTCCAAACAAAATTTTGGGCTAGCGCTTAAACTGCCCTCTCTGCTCTACGCCAACTCCAGAATAACCAAAAATTCGATTCTGTGCAATTCCAAAGATCCGGCAATATCGAAGCACGTAATAAGTGGCCGTAGTGATTCAAATGATTTACAAGCCCGCGTAGACTTCCACAAAAAGTTCCTTACTGGAATCAGCCAGAATGGCACTGGTCTGGGGTATGACAGTACAACCACGAGCGACGTGGACTTGAAGAAGTCTCTTTTGCGGGGAGATTACGACAGCAAGAGTATGGCTCATGCTATTGGCCTTCAATGCCAGAATGATTGGACAACAATTGGGGACTTTTGCATTCCGCCTCCAATGCACTGGAAGGTAATGCTCTATGACTGGACGCCAGAGATGCTGAAATTTTATTTGAATGCCTTTCAGCATACACTTCCAGACCCCAGTAACCTCGCTCGTTGGAGCTTTGCCGAGGATAGTTCTTGTTCCCTCTGTAGCAATACCCCTTGCACAGCTAGACACATTCTAGCTGGCTGCAAGGTGGCCTTAGATCAAGGACGGTACACTTACCGCCATGACAAAGTTCTCGCTGTTATTCGCGAGGTAATTAGTCTCTCAGTGGCTCGTGCCAACAAGGGTTTGACAGTATCCTCCAAACCCCCAATACAGTTTGTGCGGGATGGCTCTAAAGGCAAAAAACATTCAACTACAAAACCTTTCTCAATAATCGAGAAAGCTACAGATTGGATTCTGGAGGTTGATTCGGTCTCTAAGCAGTATAAATTCCCTGAAAGTCTCGGATGCACAGCTCTCCGTCCAGATATAACTCTTTACTCTCTATCTCGGAAGGTGGCTCTTATTGTAGAATTAACTGTTCCATGGGAATCAAATATCCCAAAAGACCACGAGTACAAATTAAATAAATACCATGATCTTGCAAATGCCGTAACCCGGAACGGCTTCACTGTTCACCTTCACGCGGTGGAAGTTGGCGCTCGTGGCCTGCCAGCTAAATCTCTATTTCACCTCTTTAAAGATCTTGGCCTTTCCAGAAAAATAATCAACTCTTTCTTAGAAAAATTATCTAAAACTGCGATTTGCGCATCTCAAATTCTATGGCTTCGAAGGGGGAGTGAATGGGTGGCAAGGTGAACGCTCACATGTGGCAAGACAGCTGTCCTAAACCTACCACAGCCGGTTCGTAAGTCCGGAATCCACTGCTCACCCCCCAGAAGTGCAAAAAAAATAGTATTATGATGGGCCCGACTCCGGTCGGTGAATTCCATGGCAGCTCCGTTTGTATTTATTTATTATTTGTATCACGTACTGAGTACGTGATCCGCTGTTAAAGTGTTAAGACTTACCATGATACCAGCATGATTAGCTTCATCCAGCCACAGGAGATAAGACCAGCAGTGCTTGTAGGAGAGGTCGATTCCATGGAACAGCTCCCGATTGCGTATACTCTGCACTACGAATTCCACATAACCTAAAACACAAATCAACTAGAAAAACAGGTCGCGTTTTGTCTTATGCCTTTGACAACACAGATAACAATGTGTTGTCAAGAATGGTATGCACTCTCAATTTCCGGAGAATGGTAACGGTCTCAACGGCCGGAGAATGGTATGCACTCTCAATTTCCTTTTCGTCCAATATCTTTCTCGATCTGGATACCGCATAGCGGGCTTAACACAATTTTGGTTTGGGCTGGTCTATGTGGGTTTTCCGTGACATGTTTTCGTCGGTGTAAGTTCCTGGAAATTTAGTGGACTTGGCAATCTCGATAGAGTAATTTAACTGTTTTTCTTTTTTTTTTTGAGAAGTTTATCAACTCTGCTTTGCTTAAATTGGCGACATCGGGTTCACTCTAAACTAATCATTGACTTCAAAAAGTTTTTCGCTTGTTGGATCCTCCATTTTTGTTCTATAGTCACTTTCAAGAATGCACGTGGTGTCATCTGCAAGTTGGACAGTCTTGGCACAAGTTATGTTAGCTAAATCGTTACAATAGAGTTTGAAGAGGAGAGGTCCTAATGTTGAGCCCTGAGGCACACCGATGTTTACTATTTCACAACTCGATTGCTCAGCCTTTTCCTCAATTCCATCAATTATTTTAATCTCCACCACTTGCTGCCTGTTTTGTGGGTACGATTTAATGAGTGAATTGGCCACTCCACTAATTCCATAATGGTTTAGCTTGTCTACCAGGGTATTGATGTTTATACAGTCGAATGCTTTGCTTAGATCGCAGAACTTTTTATACACTTTTTTTATAATTTGAAATGTAATTTCATTTGTAGAAATACTATTTTTTGTAATTTCGTAATGTTATTATATACATAATAATTTTTTGTAATGTAATTTCTATACCCAGATCGGGTTTATAAAAATAAATTTTTCTTATTCTTATTCTTATTCTTACTCTAAGAAGTGGGTGCTGCTGGGTTCTCAAGTAAACTGTTGTTTTTTTTTTGCAGAATGCTTGGGGGAAAAACAAGCTGCCAGCAGTTAAATTTGGCAGTTTCGATTCCAAACACAACGTTCATTCGGAAGTTAGCCAAGGATCAAACTTGGGGCCTTTGTTATCCAAATTATTTGTTAAAATCCTAAGTACAGTTTTCACATCAGCTCATTGCCTAATGTTTGCTGATGATGACAAATTATTGTTATCCACTGGCAGTGCTGAAGCCTGCGAGCTTTTCCAAAATGATAATAATGCAGTTAATCGATGAAAATGATAATAATATCGTCGCCTTAGAATTATAAGTTGACTAACTCGAAAATTGGCAATTTTGAGATAAGTATGCCAGAAGATGTAAACATATCAACTCTATATTACCTTAAAACCAAATAACTGAAATTCCATCGCCCTTAGGAGTTAATGGTGGTTGATAAGTTGAAAACCAGCTTGAGCTATAATACTAAAAATCGATATGTAGACTTATCTAGCTGAATGTTTGCAGCACTGTCTGCTATAGTAGCGCAAGAAATCGATATCTCCACTTGTCTAGTTTTAGGTTAGTATTTAGGTCCACTTATGAGTTTCCACATATCTAAAATGGTCCATTTGGGGGCTAACGGGCCCATGATGAGGTGGCCACGATGACCCATGTGTTCAGGGTCGGTCACACTCACGGGTCAACACCCATCCGACGGCCTCCCCGCATGGGGTGCGAATCCTGGGTAGGACACTGGGTCAACCAGTCTCCCCTGGGAATCAAACCTCTGGCGCCCCTGGACGGTCTGCACACCGTGCGGCGCAAGCCAATCGATTGTGCTCTCCGACTAACAGTCGGGGGAGTCTGGGAACTGTATTGTTTCCTATAGAGCGGGGGTGGTTGCGTACCTTATGGCGACTGCTCTTGAATTGACCATTGGCCATCCGATCCCGGGTAAGAGGCGGGCAAAGGACGCCTTGGTCCGCGATAGATTCGGTGCACTCCGTTTCACCGCTTCATAAGGGAGAGGACCGCGTAAGCGACCTCGAACTCGGAACCAATCGAGAGACCGGAGAAATCTGGTCACAATTGGAAGTGAGGGCGCGAGTATCTCGAGCCCGCCGGGTTTATTCCTGGCTAACTCGTGGTAAGGCGTTGGACTCTCACGGGTTGTGACGTAGCTGGACGTAGAATTGTACTGTCCAAAGTCTTCTACTTTCACTGCAGGGCGACAGAACGACTAATCGTTAAAACGTCCTGTGGTGACGGGCTCGCCCGTTGTAGTCGACACCGCAAGATATCTAAAATGGTGGACGAGTTGAAACTTTAAAAAAATATTCAAACGCGTTTATCTCAGAACTACTATACCACTTTTAAAAAAATGTATAAGACTTCATGTATAAGACTTAATAAGAGATTTGGATAATGCTGAATCCATATTCCAAGAGTATTACAAAATAAAATAAAGGAAAAATCCTGATAGTTGACATTTGCCAAAGAGCGTAATATTTATTTTTATCAACGAAGGCTATATTGCTAGATTTAACAATAAATTTTAATTCTATAATGTTTGCTATAAGATTATGTATTTTCATGACTATCAACTTTGATAATTGTGGTTAAATAAATAAAAATAAAAAATAAAATACAAACATGCCATACAAGCTGCCATGGAATTCACCGACCAAAAATCGGGCCCATCATATATAATTATTACACTTCTGGGAGGTGAAGGGTGGATTCCGGACTTACGACCGGCGGTGGTAGGTTTAGGACAGCTGTCTTGCCACATGTGAGCGTTCACCTTACCACCCATTCACTCCCCCTTCGAAGCCATAGAATTTGAGATGCGCAAATCGCGGTTTTAGATAATTTTTCTAGAAAGGAGTTGATTATTTTCCTGGAGAGACCAAGATCTTTAAAAAGGTGAAACAAAGATTTAGCTGGCAGGCCACGAGCGCCTACTTCCAGCGCGTGAAGGTGAGCAGTGAAGCCGTTCCGGGTGACGGCATTTGCGAGGTCATGGTATTTATTTAATTTGTACTCGTGGTCTTTTGGGATATTTGATTCCCATGGAACAGTTAACTCTACGATAAGAACCATCTTCCGAGATAGAGAGTGTAACAAAAATCCAAATTTGCGTGACATGTTCTGTTTCAAAAAACATGTTGCACGCATTGCAACATGTTTCGCTTGTATTTCTCGTGTTTTGTCATATTGGTCTTACTCAGTTTTCGAGTTGTTTCGGAATCATGGGTCACAATCTCAAAACAATTTCCCAAAACCATATAAAATTGCTAAAAGCTTTGACAGTTGGATCTGTCATAATAATAATGATAGCCGTATTGCACAGCCCAATAAAAAATGACCCTTCTGGTGTACTTGCCATGACAAAAAAAACAAGGGATTTATTTAAACAATCGAGTTCAAAAACAATTTTAATAAATATAATAAATATTACCTAAAATATTACTATTTTAGTGAACATGAGTAGCTATGAGTTTTTTTTAAATCTCCTAAAGTTGGTATAACTGCAGGCAGTTCAGTCTGTCCAAACTAGTCCCACTTCATTGAGGGCATCATTCTTTTCAAAATGGCGCGAGGAAGAGTACTTCTAACTCGCGCCGGGCGACAGAAAACCCATTAAAAGCCGGGTGATCCGCGAGTTGTGTGCACCAGGAGTGCGGCGTTTTTAAAGTTATGTGAACAAGTTCTCAATTTTCGCGGGTTTTTGGCTGTGCCGCCTTTTTCCATATTCCAATAAAATTCTACAATAAATCGGCCCACCGCGCCTTGATATTTTTCTCGCCTGGATATCCGTTTGAACGGAAAAACTTAACATGTCACATTTCTGAAGTCTACCACATGTATGGACAGGAGATTGAAGGAGGAACTACCTGCGAATAAAAGGATCTTGTCTTATAACTTTAAATTTGTAGTTTTATTTTAAAATTGCGAAGGTGTATTCTCTGTCTTGCCAAATTTAGTGACAAACTAAATCCTTTCCCCGACCCTGGGGTTGTTTTTTAATTGTTCGGTCATAACCTAACCTATAGTATTTTTTTTCTTTTTCGCGTTTTAAATAAACGCGATGGCGCTCTTATTTCTTCTTGGTATAACGCGATAGGATTGCAAATCGTACGTTATAAATTGGCTGCCCAAAGCTGGGGCCTATAAACTAAATTTTGGCAGGTAGAAGTATCTCTTCGCAATTTTAAAATACACGTATTTGCGGTGATAAGTGGTAGCCTTTTTCGGATATTGGTATTTTTGTGTTATTTTTCTCAGTTTTGTATGAGAATTATTACGGTAGCCACATGGTGGTATTTTTTTCAAATTGCGGTATTTTTTTTGACAGCTGTTGACGAATTTTGCAAATAATTTCGCATTTTTGCTTTGTTAACTATTTCTGCGGTTAGCCGCGAAAGAATGTTAAGTTCGCCGCAATATTTTAAGTAATATACTGTAATTTTTATTAAATCCGGCGAGAAACATTGTATAGATTAATATTTTGTGTAATAAGCGGTTTGGATTTTTCTGCGGTTCGCCGCGAATGAACGATAAGTTCGCCGTATCTTATACTATTCTGTTGCCGTTTCTTAAACGTTTATTGACTAATTTTTGTAATATTTTCAGGTTCAAATTGGATATCCAGGTGGGCGTTTTATCGGTTGCCGAAATTGGGAAGAAAAGGGTGGCACAGGGAAAAACTGAGTGAGATTGTTACATTACTTTAATTTTTTAGAATAATATTTTTTTATTGGGATTTTTAGTTTTTTTTTTCTTTTGGGTTTTATATTTTTGTGGTGGAGATTTAAAAAAAAAATATAAAAAAAAAAAATATCATGGCTTCTCATATTTTAAACTATTATGCCGCAGCGCATTTAGTAAGAACTGAATTAGATTACGAATTTCAAATTCGAGGCGTCGCAACTACGGTGGTTGAATCTATGCGGCGACAATTCATGGGCTTGTTGGATGATTTTCCGCCACAGTCAATCGAGACTACCGACTTAGACCCGGACCAGGAGTACAATGAGTGCTCCATTCGACTATCTGTTCTCCAGGAGCTAGTCGAACAGTTTTTGGAGGATAAGACCAGGCTTTTGTACAAACGAGTTTGTACAAAAGCCACTCATTTGTTTTATAGAGTGTCCAGGATTGTCTACGCACAGACGGAACGTCGGAATCCGCTGGAGTCGTTGAAAGGGGAAATCGCGGAGGTGATTAAGATTTTGGAAGAATGTTCGGAGATTGTACGGGGCCCCAGTCCTTGTTTACTGAGACCTAGGGCAGAGTCAAGGGAAAATACGGTCCCAGAGAGTTCCTTAGGTACGCAAGGGCCTTCCGTCAGTCATTTGTTTGTTCCGGTGGTTGAGCCAGTAGTTTTGCCGGTTCCTTCGACTTCTAGCAACGAGTTCCCTCGATCCCGACCTGATTCAGTGTTGGTTGATGTACCTTCTCCTGCGGTTACTTTTGATCCTTATCCAAAAAAAGAGCAATTTGTTAGGAAAACGGTTCCGGTTAGCAGAGATTTCGACGTGTCGTTTGAGCGAGTTTTGAAGCCTTTGTGCTTGGGTTTCGTGTACGACGGGAAGACTTGTGTCGTTGAATTTTTGGAACGACTTGAAGAGAATAGGTTGGCGCGAAACATTTCTGACGCGCGTTTATTAAAATCTGCCTGTGAGCTTTTCACAAATCATGCGCTCGTATGGTATCGCACCCGGGTTTCACATATTGAGAGCTGGTCTCAGCTCGCAAGTGAATTGCGGAATAATTTTGGTAGTGCGAACTACGACCGCGACTTGTTGAGGCAGGTACGTGCCAGGTTTCAGAGGCCGGATGAGCCGCTCCACATTTTTGTTACAACAGTGTTGAGCTATTTCCAGAAATTGTCTCGGCCACGTCCAGAGGCCGAACAGCTGGAGATAATTTGCTCTAATTTGAGGCCGTACCTGCAACAACAGTTCGCGTTAGTGACAATCCACTCCATTGACGAGCTTCTCCACCTAGGTAAGCGTTTGGAAAACGCTCAGTTGTCGATCGACGAGTATAATCAAAACCTACAGGTTTTTAATAAATCCAAAGCGTCGTCGTCCAAGACTGTACACGCTATCGATCACGCGACCGTTGACATTGCTGATAGGGATTCTTCATTTGTTCAGCAGTTCCAAAATTGCGCGGTTTCTGCGGTAGATTCAAATAATTCCAATAACCAACCCCGGGATGTAAGTCACCCTCGGGGTGGTTCAAATAGAGGTGGTTTCTCCCGAGGCAACACGACTGACGTCGGCGGTCCTCGCGGAGGCCCAGGAGCTACGCGTGGTGCTCGTGGTGGTACTCACCACGGGCACTCTAAATATTGTTACCGTTGTGGGAAGTTTAATTTTACTGTGTCTACTTGCCCGGATTGTTCAAAGGAGAGAAAGCCAGTTCAACCTAAACAGAATGTTTCAAAAAACTTGTCCAACGAGACCGAATAAGGGCATTCGTTGATTCGGTCTCGTTGTTATTTAAAAACGAGAAGGATAACCGTCGTCCGTTTCTAGATGTTTCGTTAGGCGACATAGCTGTGTGTGGTCTACTCGACACGGGTTCGAGCTTGACAATTTTGGGTGCCGATTCACATAAGTATTTAATTGATATCAGTTATACTCTTCATAAAGCGCCTTCTTTGACGCTCAGCACAGCTAATTCAAGTACAGTACGGACGATTGGCTATATTTCTTTGCCCTTTAAATTCAATAATCGCTGTCAGGTGATCCGAGCTGTGGTAGCTCCGGATATAGGAACTTCTCTGATTTTAGGCATGGATTTTGTCCGAGAATTTGATTTGGTACCTGAAATTCTAAAATATGTTCGTTTGGAGTCTAGTGATGTCAGTTGGCACTCCGTCAACGAAGTGAGGGCCTTGCATCCTTTCGCTTCCCTGACGGAGAATCAACAGTCGTTAGCTAACAAGATGATTAAAAGTTTTGAAAAAATTTCTACGGAAGTCAAAGGTCTAGGTCGGACAAATTTAATAACTCAGGTTATCGACACTGGTGATCATCCACCAGTGAAGCAGCGGTATTACCCTTTGTCTCCCGCTCGTCTACAACTATTAAACGAAGAAGTGGATCGCATGCTAGAGTTGGGCGTTATTAAACCTAGCCAGGGAGGTTGGAACAATCCAACTATTTTTGTTCCCAAGGCGGATGGGACTTTGCGGTTCTGTCTTGATAGTAGAAAAATAAACTCGATAACGAAACCGGATGCTTATCCTCTCCCGAGAATAACTACCATTCTGGACAGTTTGCGTGATGCAAACTATTTGTCTTCTATCGACCTATCAGCTGCCTTTTGGCAAATCCCATTAGAGCCTGCCTCGCAAGAAAAGTGCAGTTTCACTGTCCCTGGACGAGGATTCTTCAAAATGACGGTGACTCCGTTCGGAATGCGCAACTCGTCAGCGTGCATGCAGAGGCTGGCGGATCAGTTATTTGACCCGTCGTTTAACAACAAAGTATTTTGTTATTTGGATGATATCGTAATTGTCTCATCGACCTTCGAAGAACATATCTCTTTGTTAAGTAGAGTTTTAGATCGTCTTGTTTATGCCAATTTGTCCATCAATTTCAAAAAGTGCCAATTTTTCCGGCATGAGTTAAAGTACCTGGGGTATGTTGTAGATTCCCATGGCCTACATACAGATCCCGAAAAGGTAAAGTGTATCCTAGACTTTCCCACTCCTAATTCACCTAAAATGGTTAAGAGTTTCCTTGGAATGGCCGGTTGGTACCGGCGTTTCATTCGTAATTTTTCCAGTATTGCTGCACCTCTTTCCCGGTTGACTAGTACCCGCAAAGGCGCTCCCGCGTTTGCATGGACACCGGAGGCGGAAGAAGCCTTTCAAAAATTGAAATCCGCCTTAATTTCAAGTCCGATCTTAGCTTGTCCTGACTATTCAAAGCCATTTGCTTTACATTGCGACGCATCGTTGTACGGTTTAGGTGGTGTACTTACCCAGACAGTGGATGGCGTAGAACATCCAATCGCTTTCACGAGTAGGACTCTCCTACCTGCTGAGACTCGTTACTCGGCTACTGAACGTGAAGCCCTAAGCGTGATCCATGCTGTCGAGCATTTTCGAGGCTACTTTGAGGGCGGTCCCAAGGTCAAAATCTACACTGATCATGCCAGTTTGCGTTGGTTTTTATCGCTTAAAAACCCAACGGGACGCTTGGCTAGGTGGGGAATCCGTTTATCGGCTTTTGATTTTGAGATCATCCACAAGAAGGGTGTCGAAAATGTCGTCCCAGACGCGTTATCTCGCCTACTTCCTGTAGCGGCTGTCTCGGTTGTCGCCGATCCCTGGTACAACGATTTGGTTAATGCGGTATCCGGCAATCCTGCCGCGTATCCCAATTACCAGATCAAAGGCAGTGAGTTGTATCGTTACTCGAGGAGCAAGTACCAACTTACCAGTTGTTACGACTGGAAGTTAGTTGTGCCGTTACCTCTCCGAGAAAAGCTAATACAAGAAAACCATGCTTCTGATTTGGCAATTCATTTTGGGGTCTTTAAAACCCATCGTCGTCTTTGTTTGCGCTATTTTTGGCCAAATTTACATGGAGACGTGGTTAAATTCGTCTCTAAGTGCGATACGTGTCAGCAATACAAACATCCGAACGTGTCTCCGTTGGGTCATTTGGGTAATCCAAAGTCGTGTGCCTTTCCCTTTCAGATGATCTCCGTCGATCTTTTGGGTCCCTACCCGATGACGAGAGATCGAAATATACATATTCTAGTAGTCACGTGTTGTTTTAGCAAATATTGCTTATTATTCCCTTTAAAACGTGCTACTAGTAAAATCGTTAGCCACATTATGGAGCATAAGGTCTTTCTGCAATTTGGTATTCCGCAGTATGTCATTTCGGACAATGGGAAACAATTTATTGGTAAGGAGTTCACTGGTCTAATGACCAAGTACCGAATTCCCAAGGTATACTTGAACCCGAAATATTGCCCTCAGGTCAATCCAACTGGGAGACAGAATCGTGGGGTTGTCACGGCGTTGGCGTTGTCAGTTAAGGACGACCATCGCTCTTGGGACCTCCACCTTTCTGCCATTCAGATGGCGATCAATTCGGCTGTTTCGGAAGCCACGGGTTTCAGCCCTTTTTTCCTTGTCCATGGTCGAGAACCGATTTTAGATGGTTCTTTTTATACGCAATCCCCGGAATCCCAAGCCGAAGTCATATTCGGTAGCAGAATGTCCTACGCTCAGGATTTGGGTGAACTTCCTGGCGTTTTCCATACCGTGCGGAAGAAATTACTTCAATCGCATGCTCACAATAAGGTATATTATGACCGCAAACACCTCCCGGCTGAATTTTCCGTTGGGGATACGGTTTATAAGAAGACTTATTTTCTGAGCAATGCGGGAAATTACTTCATTTCAAAGTTTGCCCCGCGGTATGAAAAATGTCAGATAGTGAAGAAACACTCTCCTTTGGTGTATGAACTGCTTAATGCAGAAGGCAAAAATATAGGCACATGGCATATAAAGGATTTTAAACTAAATCCCAAGGACTCCGTTTGATGTATTTTTTCTTGGTTGTTTTCCTCGTTAACCTACGTATAAAAAATGTTTCATCTTAGTCGAATGTCTTCGATTTCATTCTCTTAATAATTGTCATGTATAAAGGTGTGGTACCGGGTGGTTACCATTACTGATATCATTTTGTCTGTGTCCGTCGTGCTAGCAAACCTGTCTAGCACTACAGGGGTTTGAATGTCGTATGAAGGGGAAGTATGCTAGAGCTCGGTATGAAAGGTAATACTTGACATTCAACATTTTCCTACTAGGCATTGGCTACTGTCGAGTCACAACAATTTTGCTAATATGTTTGTTTTTTTTTTGTGTCCACCATAAGTTTACTTAGTTTTGCTTTATGGTTTGGAGGTCGTCAGGTTTTCCTTCGACAAGTTGTGCGGTCCTGTTATAAGGCCGCTAGGACTTTTGTCCGTTTTTTTTTAATGTTTATCAGGCTGACTTGGTAGCCCTTTGGGGTTGATAAGTTATTTGGAGTTGTTGGTGTTTGTTGTAACTCTCTACGTTTATGTAGAGTGATTTATATTAGCAGTTGACCTCTGCAGTACCCTGCCGAATGGATATTTTTCTTTAGTTAACGAGGAGAAGTAGGAGTATCTTGTTCTTTATTTTCTTTTATCTTTTTATGGTTTAACATTTGATGAGTATTAGATAGTTCACGTGTTTTTTTTTGTTATCAGTTGAGATTTTTGTTAGTGCTCTATTAGTCACATGCGAATCGGGACGACTCGAGGAAATCGTTAGTGTCCTGCCGATTTCTTTTTGGGGGAGAGGCTGTAACAAAAATCCAAATTTGCGTGACATGTTCTGTTTCAAAAAACATGTTGCACGCATTGCAACATGTTTCGCTTGTATTTCTCCTGTTTTGTCATATTGGTCTTACTCAGTTTTCGAGTTGTTTCGGAATCATGGGTCACAATCTCAAAACAATTTCCCAAAACCATATAAAATTGCTAAAAGCTTTGACAGTTGGATCTGTCATAATAATAATGATAGCCGTATTGCACAGCCCAATAAAAAATGACCCTTCTGGTGTACTTTCCATGACAAAAAAAACAAGGGATTTATTTAAACAATCGAGTTCAAAAACAATTTTAATAAATATAATAAATATTACCTAAAATATTACTATTTTAGTGAACATGAGTAGCTATGAGTTTTTTTTAAATCTCCTAAAGTTGGTATAACTGCAGGCAGTTCAGTCTGTCCAAACTAGTCCCACTTCATTGAGGGCATCATTCTTTTCAAAATGGCGCGAGGAAGAGTACTTCTAACTCGCGCCGGGCGACAGAAAACCCATTAAAAGCCGGGTGATCCGCGAGTTGTGTGCACCAGGAGTGCGGCGTTTATAAAGTTATGTGAACAAGTTCTCAATTTTCGCGGGTTTTTGGCTGTGCCGCCTTTTTCCATATTCCAATAAAATTCTACAATAAATCGGCCCACCGCGCCTTGATATTTTTCTCGCCTGGATATCCGTTTGAACGGAAAAACTTAACATGTCACATTTCTGAAGTCTACCACATGTATGGACAGGAGATTGAAGGAGGAACTACCTGCGAATAAAAGGATCTTGTCTTATAACTTTAAATTTGTAGTTTTATTTTAAAATTGCGAAGGTGTATTCTCTGTCTTGCCAAATTTAGTGACAAACTAAATCCTTTCCCCGACCCTGGGGTTGTTTTTTTATTGTTCGGTCATAACCTAACCTATAGTATTTTTTTTCTTTTTCGCGTTTTAAATAAACGCGATGGCGCTCTTATTTCTTCTTGGTATAACGCGATAGGATTGCAAATCGTACGTTATAAGAGTAAAGAGTTATATCTGGACGCAGGCTGTGCATCCGAGACTTTCAGGAAATTTATACTGCTTAGAGACCGAATCGACTCCATTGTGCTCTTTATTTAACGAAAAATTTTAATAAATTCATTATTTTCTATTTAACAGGAGTATAACAAACTGGTTATAGAATACTTAAATATTTTTTTATAGTCACAACTATCACGATAGTTAATTTTCCTTAATCACTAAGAATGAGTTATAACTGCAATTTCCTTAATCACTTATTGAGTTATAATAGAAAAGGTGGGTATCCATTATTAGGTTTGCACACCAACTCTGCTCCACGCACCTGCAACTGCTCCAGTAGTGGATACGTACGCGCTCCTGGAGCATGCAACGTTGCACGCTCCGCGGCGAGCGCTCCGAGCGGTGACGGTAAATAAATGCGCAAGCATAAAGTGATGCGCACTGTATTCGAGACGTTGGTGGGTACATCTCGCGCATCACGTTTGGCGTTTAGTAACCGAGAATTCATCGCTATGAAGTGGGCCGAGGAGAAATAGCGTGATTCTCGGTGGCGTTTGCAGTAACGTTGGCAGTCGCGTGGGCGGTCGCGTTCGCATTTGCGCACCGACCGCACCGACCGATGAAAAAACGCAAAAACCGAAGTTGACCACTGTCGAGAAAATCAATCGCAGACGTCTGATCGTCAATCGCAACTAACGATTGAAATTAATCAATCGTTAGTCGCCGATTGACGAGTAAACGAATCAATCGTTAGTCGTCAATCGCGATTAACGTACACTGACAGTTATGTGGGATCCGAAGGATGAGAAATTTAAAAATACATTTTGGCAATGACATGTTTGCTCAACGTTCGAATGAAAACTGCAGAGCACTCGTTGTTTTCGAGTTGATACGCGCGCCGTCTCTATTTCAGCAGTTGCAGATGCGCGGAGCAGAGTTGATGCGCGAACCTAATGGATACCCACCTTAAGGCGACGATATGATTACGCCATTGCTGGGTGTGTGTTTCCCGATTTTATTTCTAAAAATACCTTTCATACATAATCATTTCTATCTTTCATACATTCCCATAGTTTATTTATATCGTTTTTTTAATTTAGTTTCTGTGTTTCGGCTTCAAAACGCGGTGGCGCTTATTAAACTTCTTTTTTAAAATATCTTCTTTTGCCAATTTTCCTCGAACTCGTAACCAATCGAGAGACCGGAGTAATCTGGTCACAATTGGAAGTAAGGGCTAAAGTGTCGGCCAGCCAGGTAACATTCCTGGCTATCTCGCGGTTAAGGCGTTGGCCTCTTACGGGCTTGTGACTTAGCTAGATGGTGGACTGTTTTTGTCCCAAGTCTTCTACGTTCACTCCAGGGAGATAGAGCAACTAATCGTTAAAACTTCCTGAGGTGACGGGCTCGCCCGTTGTAGTCGACAACCCAAGTTGCATCATATAAACCTATGATATAAAGTTAAAGAACAAAGAGTGAAAATACAAATACTTAGTTCCTAAGACAATTAAAGTATCCCATGAGAAATGTCTATGTCGCATTTTCGATTAAATTTAAGTATATGCTCTGCTTAAATTTATTCTCTTTCATGTTAAATAGGTCGATATTCTGGAATTGATTATCGTAAGTTGACATAACGTAAGGGGTACATAATGGAATTCTGGGCATACCTAGTACATGCGCGCGGGACTTCGAAGGTACGGAGAAAGCGAACCCCGCGTGGTGGTACGTGAAAAGACCGATTCTGTGGGAAATACAGGTTGTCCACGTTGTTGTGGATAATTTTATGTAATAATACCATGTCTGCGATGGTGCGGCGGTTCTCCAATGAAGCAATATTGAAGTGATTCAGTCTCTCCTCGTACGTGGTTAGTCCCAAGCATTGTCGGTAGTTTACTTGTCTCATAAATCGTTTTTGGACGCTTTCTAATCTCTCCTTACCTACATGATATTGCGGATTCCAGATCGGAGATGCAAACTCTAATACGCTGCGGATGTATGCATAATACAGTCGGGTTTTGAATACAGTCGGGTCAGAGAACGACTTTGAGATCATACTTTCAGAACGACAATCATACTTTCTAAGGTCGTAAATAAAGCGAATTCAAATTCGAATTCAAATTATTTATTTTACAAAAAATCATAATATCAGTTACAAATAAATTAAACCTAAACTAACTGGATCGCACGAGACGTCCGCACTAAGGAAGGCTCAGATTCGTATAATTAAGTACTGCCTAATGCTAACTAAAAAATATGTTGAAGAATGCCGCGAAAAATAATTTTTATGTAAAAAATAACATTTCAAATAATCTTAAAAGGTATGTGATAATAATAATATAAAGAACAAAAAGCATGCCAATCATAATTATACGGTACGTGAATATGTTAGGAATGTGTTAGGAATGGTAAGTTAACTAGGAATAAAGCAAATTAGTTTTTTCAGTTTCTTTCCTTCCCTGGGTGATCAACCAGTGGGTTAGTCTTTTTGTTTATATTTATTTTTATATTTATACCTTGAGTATAAATGCCGTGTATATCCTTAGTTTTATTGAACAACGACGGTGCCAAGTATAGAAAATGTCTCTGTGCATGGGTACTATTCAGTTTGGGCAGTTTGTGGTTACTATTAGTTATCGCTCGTGTTATAATTTTATGGGTTGTTTGCTGGTGTAATTCTTTATGTTTGTGATAATAGAGTATTATCGTTTTAGCAAATGTTTGCCGTACGTCAAGAACAGAAAGTCACGAAAAAGTTGCTCAGACGGATATCTCGACGGTTTTTTGTTGACAACTCTTAACAGCACCTTCTGAGCTTTAATAAGTGGATCGAGGTGTGATAGTGCTGCACCGCCCCAACCAAGAATCCCATATGACAAAAATGCTATGTGCAAGCGCGTAATAGACAACTTTTAGTAACGGTTTCGACATTACGTTACGTAGAAGTTTAAAGAGATGAATGAGTTTGCGAATTTTAGCCGCAGTGTTGTAGATATGGTAAGACCAGGTCAATCTATTGTCCAAAGTCAAACCTAGGTATGTAATAATGCTCACTTTGTCTAGATTAGAACAAGCACAGATAGTTGATGGACTGTCCTTACATGTGTGAACTATGAGGGATAGTCTAGCTGTTTGTTGCATTCCCTTGCTTTTTTGGAAAACGTCATATATTTGGTTTTCTCTACATTTAGAGATAAAACGTTACAGTCAAACCATTCTTTTACCCGTTTGAGACCCATTTGACAGTTTTCAAACACTCCCTGCCAAGATCTGTCTCTGAAAATTAGGGCAGTGTCATCTGTAAACAAGATGGCTTTCCCCTTACACAGAGGAATTGATGATAGTCCATTTATGTAAATAAGGAATAAAATTGAACCTAGCACGCTACCTTGAGGTACTCCAAATTTGATTCCTGATCTCGAGCTAGACGATTATATTATGTAATTTATTATATTTTTATAATTTATTATAATGTAATAGATTATATAATTGAATCGATTATTTGAGAAACAACATAAGTCCAGTGAGGTCAACTTTTCAGGGGAGGTCTTTCAACTGTGTATTATCTAAGAGGCCACTTTTTTTTCTAGAAGTAGTCTTGCATTATATTGACTGTTCTAAGTCAAAAAAAATTATTATATGATATTCCAGTAATTTATAAAAAAATATCAAAGTTGCTGGACTTGTGTTGTTTCTCAAATAAATAGAAAAAATATAATTACATATAATTATTATTTTGGTTTTATTAATTTTTCTTATGCTTAAAACATACTAAACTATTACAATCATGTGTGTACTTAGTTTACATCCCTAAATCCATTAACCCTTCAAGCCCCGCGACTTCGATATCGAAGTCAACTGAACGCGTCCCGGAAAAGTGATTTGATTGGCTTTTTCGTGTCATTCCGTATGCAGTTGTATTTTATTTAAATGCATGATGATACAAATATCATCGTGCATTTAAATAAAATACAACTGAATACGGAATGACACAAAAAACCCAATCAAATCACTTTTCCTGGACGCGTTCAGTTGACTTCGATATCGAAGTCGCGGGGCTTGAAGGGTTAATTCTCATTAGAGTTTACATCATGGTCGCAGACTGTCCATCTGAAGATGACATCATAGAATTTTTTTTACGTCTCGATTGTCGGGCAGGAACCTTTTAAATTTCTTTATATCATTCACTTTCTTTTTATTTATAGCTCTTTTTTAAACTGGATAATCCAGAGCATTCGGTAATACTATGGGTCCACGGTTAACGGCTCAAAGTTCAAAAGTATGTGTTACCAAGGCCCCGATGTGCTCTGATACTACTACAGTTCCAGGATGTTCTCTAGAATGTTTAAAGTGCTTGAACGTAGATATCTTGAAATTTAGTTTGTTGTCTTTATTAATGTTACTACCTCTGGTCTCCACGGACATGTTGCATTTGAAAATCTTCGGCCACCAATTTTTTAAATCAATGAATGGGTCGTTATCTGGTAAGCAAACGAAGAAGTTTTCTTTATTGGATGAATGAACCGTGAGTTCGACGTACTCTTTCAGTGTGAAAACTCTGTCTGCTGTTTTAATTTTTCCTTTAAAACAGCAAAGTCCCTATCACATGCTAGAAATGAATGCCCTCTCAACAGGTAATATTGCTCGATAACATTAAACTCTCCCTCTGACACTAGGGTGGAGCACATTCGAACCATTTTATGGTTTTTGTTCTGACCACCGCACCCGTCAGAGAAGATGTGCAGGTGGTCCACAGAAGCCATGTGCTCATTGAAGTATTGCATTAACATTGAGCAGACCTCGTTTGGGCCAGTTTTCCGCCAGTTCCCTCGTGATATACATAAATGTAGGCGGTATTGTCTTTGTGATTGTGAATACAAAATACGTTCACTGTGAGTTGACGTAAGTAGAATGTATCCTGTATTGGAATGCAGGGCAAAGAGAGGTTTTGCATATAATCTATAGATACGGCACCTATTTTGGTCTGTGTCAAAGTGACTTTTCGCATAGACAAAGAAGGGAGAAACCACACTAGTCCAGGACTTGTGTGGTTTCTCAAATAAACGGAAATTTCGCTCCATTACTGCTCTATAGATATTTGGTGGACTAGTGTTATTTTTTCTGAGAAGATGCATTTAGGTATTTAGAATAAAGTTGCATCAAAAAGTGAAAATCGAAAAAAATGTGACTAGTGTTGTTTCTCAAATAAGCAATTCAATTGTTATATAATAATTCAGCTATAGCTTACCGATAGCATCCATAATTGTATTTTTCTTTGTGTTTAGAATGATCTTGCTGAAATTGGCGAATACAATGGCCGAGCCGAGACGCCTGAATTCAGCCACCAGCTGGAGAAACAGTTTCCTCATGAGGCTTTGAAGAGTTCGCGTCAGGGCTGGGTCGTACAGCAAAGAAGTCGGAGTCTTCAACCACCTGGTAAATGGACGTTTACATAATTAGGGCCTACTGTAACAAAAATCTCTTTTCTGTGCATCTAACACATTATTTGTAAGGGTTTTTCGGATTTTCAGGATTATTCGTCTGGTTTCCAGTCTTAATATTTTCTTTAAAAGCGTATAATAAATACAAACGGAGCTGCCATGGAATTCACCGACCGGAGTCGGGCCCATCATAATACTATTTTTACACTTCTGGGGGGTGAGCAGTGGATTCCGGACTTACGAACCGGCTGTGGTAGGTTTAGGACAGCTGTCTTGCCACATGTGAGCGTTCACCTTACCACCCATTCACTCCCCCTTAGAAGCCATAGAATTTGAGATGCGCAAATCGCAGTTTCAGATATTTTTTCTAAGAAAGAGTTGATTATTTTTCTGGAAAGGCCAAGATCTTTAAAGAGGTGAAATAGAGATTTAGCTGGCAGGCCACGAGCGCCAACTTCCACCGCGTTAAGGTGAACAGTGAAGCCGTTCCGGGTTACGGCATTTGCAAGATCATGGTATTTATTTAATTTGTACTAGTGGTCTTTTGGGATATTTGATTCCCATGGAACAGTTAATTCTACAATAAGGGCCACTTTCCGAGATAAAAAGTAAAGAGTTATATCTGGATGGAGGGCTGTGCATCCGAGACTTTCAGGGAATTTATACTGCTTAGACACCGAATCAACCTCCAGAATCCAATCTGTAGCTTTCTCAATTATTGAGAAAGGTTTTGTAGTTAAATGTTTTTTGCCTTTAGAGCCATCCCGCACAAACTGTATTGGGGGTTTGGAGGATACTGTCAAACCCTTGTTGGCACGAGCCACTGAGAGACTAATTACCTCGCGAATAACAGCGAGAACTTTGTCATGGCGGTAAGTGTACCGTCCTTGATCTAAGGCCACCTTGCAGCCAGCTAGAATGAGAAATAAAAGAGAGACCTATAAATACATTTCAATCCGAATGAGTTAATTATTTATTTCCTCTATCAAAATATATAATTTTTTGCTTGCTGGCTAAGCCATAGGCGAAGTACCGGTTAATGACATTGGATGTCAAGATTCCGAACGAGCTGGAGAGATTACCCTAGTAAGCTTGGCAATTATTTATTTTTTTTGTGAGTAGTTTTTTCCTAGATTTAGTTCTGCGTTTCAGCTTCAAATGTGGTAGCGGTCATAAAATTTCTTTTCGAATTTTCCTATATAAAAAAGTTTAAAAAAATAGACCTACCTATAGAAATGGGTCATTTGAAAGTTTGCATATAAGTTCTTCTCCCGTAGCAAGTCCTTCAGCCAAGTAGTAAGAAGACCCTTAAGGACCCTTAAGGCGGCGCTCGAAGCTGATCCCTCATCGATCGTCGGCACTTTAGTACCTAATCCAATGAGAAAACACAATGACATTTCACCTATCGCTATAAGATATCAACTCACAGGTGAGTTTAAAAAAAAACGAGTAACAAATGGCAGCCATTGAACAATAATATAAACAAATCCGGCACTAAGTCGGATTTCTTTAGATTATATTTTGACGACATATGCAGTTTGGCAAAGGGCTGCACACACCAGTGCGCTCAGAACACTGTACATAGTGACACGGTATCAAAGAGAAAGTATCGATACTGTACAGTATGAGTACTGTACTGTACTCATGAGGGAGTTAATGGGCCTGAGTTGGCCACGAAGACCCATTCTGTTCAGGGTTGGTCCCACTTACGGGTCAACACCTATCCGACGGCCTCCACGCATGAAGTGCAAGCCTGGGTAGGACTCTGGCCTTATGGTTAGTTTCCCCTGGGAATCAACCTTCTGGCGCTCCTGGACGGTCTGCGCACCGTGCGGCATAAGCCAATCGATTGCGCACTCTGACTAACAGTCGGGGGAGTCTGGAAGCAGTACTGTTTCCTATAGAGCGGGGGTGGTTGCGGACCTTACGGCGACTGCTCTTGAAACGACCATCGGCTACCCGATCCTGGGTGAACAGCCGGGCAAAGGACGCTGTGGTCCGCGATAGATTCGGTATACACCGTTTCACCGCTTCGTAAGGGAGAGGACCGCGCAAGCGACCTCGAACTCATAATCAATCGAGAGACTGGAGTAATCTGGTCGCAATCGGAATGGATCTCACCGAAAACAGACTGGATAAACTTGAGCGCCTACAGAACGTTTGCATAAGGTACATATTCAATCTGAGGAAGTATGACCATGTTTCCGAGTACCGATCAAAATTGCAATGGCTTCGTATACGGGACCGGAGAAATTTGCATATCCTTTCACTTCTATATAATGTCCTACACAACCCTACATCTCCCTCCTACCTCAACGAGGCTTTTACCGGATTAGGAAGTCATGGTCTCCCACTTCGTTCAAGTCAGAATAATATCCTACGTATCCCAAAACACAATACCACTTTTTTTTCCTACTCCTTCTCCGTACATGCAGCTCGACTGTGGAATCAGCTTCCTTTAACTATTCGAGGCGCTAGCTCGCTGTTCACCTTTAAGCAATCATTGAAAAAGCACTTCCTTTCACAATAAATATTAATCATAAATTCTAACCTTTCCGTTATCCCCTCCCTTTCCTTACCTTATTTTGGCAGTTTATTTATTTACTTATTTATTTATTTATTTATTTGTTAATATATCAAAATATGTATGTATATACATATACATACATATAATATGTCAAAATAAAAATTTATTTATATATTTACATTTACTTTAGATACACACACAATGTATAATATATGCTATAATTTCAAATTTAATTTTAGTCTATAATTTGTTGCCTACTCTTCTTTTCACACCAGCATGTTGGTTGACTGGAAGATATTGCTGTAGTGTAGCAATAAGTCCGCCATTGTACTTTATTTTATTGTGCAATAAAGAGATTTTCATTTCATTTCATTCATTTCATTTCAAGTAAGGGCGTGAGTGTAAGCCCGCTGGGTAACACTCCTGGCTATCTTGCGGTTAAGGCCTCTTACGGGTTTGTGGCGGAGCTAGACGGTGGACTGTTTTATCCAAGTCTTCTGCGCTCACTCCAGGAGGATAGAACGACTAATTGTTAAAACTTCCTGAGGTGACGGGCTCGCCCGCTGTAGTCGACAACCCTAGTTGTACTCATGAGTACTCATGAGTAGTATCGAAAAAAAAGTATAGTACTCATAAAAGTATCGACACAAAATTATCGATACCCTAAAATATCAATACCCTAAAGTATCGGTGCTTTTCTTAAGAAGTCTTTGTGTTTGGTTTCATTATCGTGGATTTGTGGACATGGACTATATAAATGAGCACACGAATTGGTCAAGCAAATGGCAGGTACTAATAAAAATAAAATAATAAAAAATATATAAATGGACAAATCAACAATTATTAATTATTTCTTTAAACGTATCAAATTTCCCACTCTTCTTCTGTTCCCTACTGGACATATGACCCAAGCAGAACGGAACCGTTAGCTGCCTATAGAAGAACTTTGAAATGAACTCACCGCCAGTGACGGCATCGATGATCTTAGAAACTTGTCCGGCGCCGAAATAGGTAGCAGAGCTGGTCCCTTCGGCCAGAAGGATGTTTTGCGATTGCAGAAGGGCGCACACCGCCAGGGCATCCGTGTGAAGTTCAACGCAAGTCGTTGAGTAGGCTCCCGGACTGTTGTGGATCGAAGAGACAGTATCATCCGCATCCGAGATTAACCTGCAATTTTGGCATAGTTAAAACAACAGAACATGCATTTTATTATTATTATTATTATATTATCTTCTTCTCCGTCGTTCCCTCATTATTGAGAATCGTGGCCACTAGACAACAGTTTGTCTATGAGGCTCCTCCACTACGACCTGTCGTCTGCATGGCGGGTCACCGATTGTATTGACCCTTTTGTAACTTCTTTGATGAGGTCGTTCTATCTGGCCGGTGATCCGCCTCTGCTTCTTCTTCCCTCCACTTAACCCCCGGGAAGCATTTTCTCCAGATTCTCCGGGTTTCTCCTAGCAACATGACCAAAGTACTGCAGAACCCTTCTCATGCATACGGTGGAGAGCCTCACTTGGATGCCGAGTTCTTCCAGGACAGATTTGTTGGTGCGGCGTGCTGTCCATGGGATTCCTAGCATTTTACGCCAACACCACATCTTCAGTGCATCGATTTTGGTGCGTATCCGAGCCTTCAGGGTCCATGTCTCTGATGCATAGAGAAAGATTGAGAAAACCAGAGCTCGAACCAGCCTGACCTTAGTCCGCTTACTGATACCCCGATTCATGGCCGACCTTCCATCTGGCTTCTGCGTGAGACCTCCTTTTCGCAGTTTCCGTCGTTGCATATCATGGAGCCCAGATAGACAAAGTCGTTCACAGCTTGAAGGTCACTCAGCTTGTTGGTGCGTTTCATGTTCCAGCCCGGTCCACAAACATGAGTTTGGTCTTGCTGCGGCTCATGTGCAGTCCATACTTTTTTCTTTCCTTCTCCACCCAGCTTTTCTTTCCTTCTCCACCCTGCCAACTCATTTTCATCGGCACCTATGATGGTCGTGTCATCGGCAAATCTTAGGTTGGTGATCCTGAGACCTCCAATGCGAATTTCCCCATCCTATTGGTCTAGGACTTTTCTCATTATATGTTCGCCGATCAGATTATTTTTTCGCCGATTGCCGATTATACAGCTTCTATATTATAAGGTATATTACTATAAAGGTTGAACATTCAAGTGCAGATTTTCTAGGTTAATAATAATAAATAAATACGAACGGAGCTGCTATGGAATTCACCGACCAGAGTCGGGCCCATCATAATACTATTTTTTACACTTCTGGGGGTGAGCAGTGGATTCCGGACTAACGACCGGCTGTGGTAGGTTTAGGACAGCTGTCTTGCCACATGTGGGCATTCACCTTACCACCCATTCACTCCCCCTTCGAAGCCATAGAATTTGAGATGTGCAAATCGCAGTTTTAGATAATTTTACTAAGAAAGAGTTGATTATTTTTCTGGAAAGGCCAAGATCTTTAAAGTGGTGAAATAGAGAATTAGCTGGCAGGCCACGAGCGCCAAATTCCACCGCGTGAAGGTGAACAGTGAAGCCGTTCCGGGTTACGGCATTTGCAAGATCATGGTATTTATTTAATTTGTACTAGTGGTCTTTTTATGTGGACAGAAGAATTTTAATCAATCCAAATTAATTTAAAATTTCACAAATTATCGAATGGAGAATTATAAGAATAATTAAAAAACACAAATAGTAACAAATTAGTAATAATAATAATAATAATGGTCTATTGCCAATAGCCAGAATAAAAGTTCACAATGATATAAAGGTGCTCCCTCACTGGGAGCATTCGCCTGTAATGTAACGTTACAGATTCGAGCATTACATCAGTGAAGGAGGAGATCCGAGCATTACAGTGCGCAACCTGTAATGACACAATCTGTAATATTTTGATACAACTTGTAACTAGAGTTGATAAACCGCATGAGTTTCGCCGTTTCGAAATAAAACAAAAAAAAAATCGTTTCTTTTGTTTTTTTTTTAAGTAAATAACAACGTTGAATCAATATTTCCACGCTCAGCACAACGACCGGACATCTACATCTTTTTCCAGGACATCTACATCTTTGCATAAGTAGAAGTTCCAGAGCTGATGGCCATACTCAAGAATAGGTCTCACATATACCTTGTAGATCTTGATAAAAACCTCTATTGACAGATGTTGGAAGCCTTCCTTATTAGATAGAGAGTAGAGTTGGCTCTTTTAGCAATTGCAATTATGTGTTTTTCCAATTTGAGATCAGTAAAATACACCGTATCTTTTTCTTAAATTAAGATCCCTGATTCATAATGGTAATTTATTGTAAAATAAGGTAGATTGACAAAGAAAAGTACTTAGACAAAGAAAATTACTTAACCCTTCCGCTCGCGAAATAAACATTTAGCCTGCAGTTTTGCGCGCTATAGTTTCGCGCGAAAATCGGTGAGTTGACGGCCTTGAGAAAAACGATCATAACTTGTAAACCACTATACGGATTTAAAAAAGAATAACTGTAAAATGATCGCATTGAAATTTGACATATAAAACATTATAACCTTATCTCGTAAAACAATTAAGATAATAATGAATAAATATTACAAAGTTGGCTAACTGAAAAAAATCGCCTATAAAATCTTTTCGTGGTTTTTATCACAAATTACGGAAAATATGCAAAAATTGTAAATAGAGTTATGTTCTTCATTAAATGCTTTACCAAAACTGTTATTTTGTTTTACTTATTTGCATACAAAACTATTTAGTAATTCAGCCAAGAAAAAATTGATGTATTCTCGTAAAAAAAAAAAAAATTATTTTATATTTGTGACTATTTAGGGTAATTTTTTATAAGAATTTCTTTCAAAATAACTTTACCACTACATCTCACTTCTTAAAAAATCACATCAGAACTTTCAGCTTTGTCTGATATTACAGAAAAATCTAAAGTTTTGAGAGTTAGCATCCGCAACTTAATAATAAACTTTGAATGGTCATAATATAAAATTGGTTAGATTTTTTCAAATATATTGTCTCATTATATACTTATTATATGTCCAATAACTATTTATTATACTCCCAAGAGTCACATTTCATAGAAAAACAATAGAAAATCGCACTCAAAATATTGTAATACTTTCATACTACTTGTCAAAACAAACACCAAAATGCGACGGCATTTTATGAAACTACTCGTAATGAAAAAAATACGGCTTATTATGTAATTACTTACGATGGAAATGAAAGAATAACTATTTGATCAGCGAATTGAAACAATATTACATCATATTACGCGATATTTGGGGAGTTTTCATAAAGTAGTAGTAGTAGTAGATGGAGTGGGGGGCTTGTTTCCAGCCCTTGATGTCACCTAGATCTGTAAGGTCTTTTGTAACTACCCACTGTGTGGTTAGGTCAATTGTCAGCTAGTAGCCCGGTACTTCTTACCAGACTAAGTAGGTCACTGACCTTCAAGTTGGGCAGATCGCTGGGTTCGAGAAAGGCTCGTCCCAGTAAACTGTGTCTTTTGGCGGCGAGCCCTGGACAGCGGCCAACAATGTGTATGCTGTCTTCAGGTTCCTCGCCACATATTCGGCAATCCTTGCTCACGGTCAAGCCAAGGTTGAATAGATGAGCTCTAAGGGTCGTGTGTCCGGTGAGGAGACCGATAGTGGTTCTAAGGTTCTTCTTGCTCATGTCAAGTAGGGCCTTGGTTTTCTTCTGTAGTGGTTGCTCCATCATGGCTTTTGCCTGGCGACATCCCTGACTCTGTTTCCAGGAAGCCCGATGTTCCTGCTCCAAGCAGTCCCTGATGATTTTCTTACCTGTAGCGAAGGGGACCCCTACAGCTGGCTCCACTGGGCAATCCAGTGTGCCCAGTTTTGCCAGTCTATCGGCCTCTTCGTTTCCGGGTATGCCTTGGTGACCCGGTATCCACATTAGGGTGATTTTGTTGGATTTTCCCAATTTGTTGAGCTCCTGCATGCAGTCCCAGACCACAGAAGATTCTGTGGTGGCTTTAGCCAGAGCGTCGAGTTTTCATAAAAATAACGGAACAAATTGCGACAACGTAATATGACATATGTTTTGGCCGAAGCAATTTGCTAAAAAATACACGAAAAACAGCAAATGGACAATCTCAAATGACAAATGCTCATTCCTAAACCATTTTAAAATGCAAATTACTCACGTTTTTGAAGTATTTCGAACTATAACACGCACTAAAACACATTTTAATGTCACTACACTGCGTCACAAGGCGGAGGCACATAATTGAGTGCGCGCGGCAACTAATAATAATTAATAATAATAATTAAACGCTTTATTTGCTTTAACAAAACGGCGAGCTTATTGCCTAAAAGCAATATCTTACAGCTAACCTTAACCTAGTGGAATAACATGTTATGCGGTAAAAATAAACTAATAAATTAAATTTTAATCATTTAAATTCAGCAGGGAAACAAAACAATAAATTTAAGAAAAAAAAAACAAACAATAAACCTATAATGACGCAAGGGACGCAATAGGGAGGAAAAAATAGGGAAAAATAAGGAAAAGTTTATGAGCGTGGGTTCAAGTGTTCTTTGAGCCTGCGTTTGAAGCAATACAAACTAGGTGCTATCCTTATACGCGAGGGTAAAGCATTCCAGAGACGGGCTCCAACTACGCAACTACTGAGGTATAGTAAATAAAAAACAAGACCGAGCGTTCATCGAACGATAAATTCGAATAGAGATGGGCATTAAGCCGTTATGTAACGCTCTCGGAAGCGAAAATAACCGTTTTTGGAGTTTTATTGATTTTTTTCGCAAACGGTGAGCGTTTCAGCCATTAATGGTCGGTATACATTCCAACGTAGTTAGGCTTGCATCCAATAATGGTCGATGTACATCTTAGGGGTTAAAAGAACTTTACTCAGTCCTCTTTCTTTTAATTACATACCTATTATCATCTGTCTCTCTACCGCCCAGGTCTGGTCGTTCCAAATCCGAACACCACAGGATGAAGTTGTTCCTCATGAGGTATCTGGCGTAGCAAAGATCAGTCCCGAAAAGCCCCGGATCGGAAGGAGCGTTACATAACGGCAGACGGAGGTATCTGTAAAATAAAAACAAACATCTCAAGTAAGCAGCTCTGGATCTGAGGGGAGGGGTGAGAGGGAGAGAGGAAGAGGGGAAAAGAGGAAAGAGGGGGAGAGGGGGGAGAGGGGGAGAAGGAAGAGAGGGAGAGGGGGAGAGAAGGGGAGACGGAGAGAGGGGGAAGAGGGAGAGGGAGGAGGGGGAGAGGGGAGCAAATCAGGGTACCTGCCCAGTGTGGCAATTTAAGGGTGAGCCAAATTCATGTGTTTGAAAAAACCTTGTTTTACTAAAGCGCCTAGCATCCAGGGTGCGTCGATTGTTTATTTGATTTTGGAACGCATCCTAAGTTGATTTTTGAAATAGGTGAATTTTGAAATGTGTGTGATGTCTCTGCCAGGGAAATTCCCATCGCTTCTAGAAAAAATCCTCCTCATAGACAGAAGGGTCCCATAGATGTCTCCTCGCAAGAGTTTAATATTTAATATTAATATAAAAAAATATTTTATAATTTAATATAATAATTATAATAGTTTATAATCATAAAATGGGCCCGATTGCGTTTCTTTGTGAACTAAAACTAAAATTAGTCCAAGCGAACGAGACAGAGTAATAAGTTAAAGCGGTATATGAAACGAACGATCGTCGATAAATACTACCTGCCGAACTTATACTCGTCCGAATAAATTCGAGCATATTTCGTGCGGTGTAAGATTTGACCTTGGCGGGCAGTTTTAATGCGAAAAAGTGACAACCGTCATCTCACACTTCGCTCTAGCGTATTGCCCTGTCTCGTTCACACGGACTAATTTCCGATTTCAGTTCACGAAGAAACGCAATCGAGCCCAATATAATAACAATAATAGTCTAAAAACATAATATAATAATAAGTTTAATAGTAATAGTTTTTTCGACAAGTATCACTGATCATGAAGCCTCTCTTTAATAGCTTGCTCAATTTCTCTCAGAATTTTAGAATGCATATTTTCAGTGTAAACTAATTTAAAGTAAAAATTGCAAAAGTCATAACATCAAACCACATACAAGTCATTGTAGTTGAGTGATATGTCAAGTTACCGGCATTGTTCCAGCATGACATCGATGTTAGTCTCCAGGTCCAGGTAATGGCGGATGAGGGCCCGGGAGCCCACTCTTTGCCAATCGAGAGCATTGTACAGGCTCTCCACATCCTGAACGTGTATCTTCATCGTCGGAAACTCCAGCATACCTGTAAACATAAAAATTTCATGAATCAATACGATGACAGTCCCATCGAAACGACAGAATCCACAGTTGTATACTAAGGCACACCGAAATGATGGAGAACCTACTACTTCAGAATAAGATGGTCAATGGTAGTTGGTAGTGAAGGCTTTTGATGCCATTTTTTGAATTCGGCTGTCAAATTGATCTACGGTAATTAAATACGATTTTTTTGTCTTTAGATAAAAAAATAAAGCAGTGAAATAAATGATAGCCTTCCAGGTTATTACGACTATTAATCTTTTAGGGATAATTGATTTTAAGATTGTTCTTTATTCTTCGTTTGTAGGATTTTATATTAAATTTCTTTAATTCGCTTGGAATAACTTGGACGGACTAGTCTCAAACAAAGAAGACAAATAGAGGACCTCATTGACACATATAAAATTGTCACAAATAATTACGATGTATCTGGGCTAGAGAATATTTACAAATTCAACATCAACACAAATTTTCGAGGTCACAGCAAACAACGCAACCGAGCAAAATTTAAATGTAGTCCTCTCAAGAACGTTCTGCAAAATAGAGTGGTGGACATAGTTAGTTAGTTAGTTAGTCTGGGCTTTTTCCCGCACTTGGCCTCTTGATTGGGCCGTTGTGCGTGGCTCATGTTTCTATTTATGTTACTCCAGCCAACCCAGGCTGTCCCAGAAGGTTAGCAGCCTGTTTGGGTTGCTACAGGCCTCCGGGACAGATGCTGGAGATTGTAGTATTCTTGCCCGTTGCTCTGCCACGCTCCTGCATTCCATGAGCACATGCTGTGGCGTTTCTTCTTCCTCCATGCATCCTCTGCATAGAGGGCTGTCTGTCACACCTATGGTAAACAGGTGTTTGTTTAGGGGACAGTGGCCTGTCATAGTACCTATGACTTTACAGATTTTGTTCCTTTTTAATCTGGTGAGGTTGCGGGCAAGTTTTTTAGACGCTTCCGGAACCGCGTTCTTTGTTTGCCTGCATCCTGCGTTTTTTTTTCCATTCTGTAAGGTGGGTTTCATCGGTGTTTCTGCGTAGCCATGTTTTTATTTGGGCCTAGGGTATGGGCATCAAGGGTTCCGGTCCATATACAATTTTCTTTGATCCCTTTCTGGCCAGTTCGTCTGCCGCGTCGTTGCCCAGTGAGTCGCTATGTCCTTTAATCCATTGCAGGGTCACTTTATTTGACCCTGCAATGGATTGAAGCGCATTGTGGCATTCCAGTACAAGGACAGAGGTTATAGTATTTTTTGCTAGCGCTTGAGTGGTGGACATGTGGAATAAACTACCATTTGAAGTGATTAGTGCGAACTCTGTCAATCGATTTTAAAAAAGACAATTTGTACCTAAAATAAAATTAATATCGCTTATTGCTTTACAAGATCAGATCTGGACGTATCAGCAAAACTGCCTATCCAGAATAAATATTAATAATTACCTATTTATAGTTTTTTTAAAAAGTGCACAATTTGTAAACATTTAACCTAAGGTTTGAAAACTGATTTTAGAAACTTTTATATGAGGTGCTACCCAAAAGTTCGGGGAGTTTTACCATAAAAATAAAATAACGTATAATAGCTTCTAATTTCCACCGTCTCCTTCAAAATAGTCCCCTTGGGCATTGATACAGCGATCCCAGCGTTTTTTCCAGGATTTCATGCATCCTTGGAAGTCTGCAAGTGTAAGTGTTCGAAGCAGATTCAGCATTTCTTTCTGGATCTCCTTGATTGTGTTAAAACGACAGCCTTTTAATTGAAATTTTATTTTGGGAAAGAGAAAAAGTTTCACGGGGCGAGGTCAGGCGTATATATATATTATAAAATTTATATATTATAAAATATTAATATATAAATTTATATATATAAAATATAAATTTATATATTATAAAATATTATAAAATATATTTATATAATATAAAACTCTTTATTGACCACAACAGGTACAAATGGCGGGCTTATTGCCATAAACGGCAATATCCTTTAGCCAACCAGCAGGTAGTAATTACAGCCAGGATAGGGTGAGTTGGAAATCACTATCGTGTATCCTGGAATCAGCTATGTCATTTTCTTTTTGGTCGCTGTTCAACAGTCTCGGTGCGAATTTTGTAGCAATGAGTCTCATGTTCATTTGTACGATTGCACAAACATCATGGATTGTTCGTCCACGATCTGCAACAATAGCCTCTCGCACTTTTGCGATGTTTTCTGGTGTTGTGCTTGTTGACGGTCTTTCTGAACGCTCTTCGTCGTCGACTGTCCTTCGTCCATCTTTGAATCGTTTGTACCACAAAAAGGTTTTACTTTTACACATAATCTTCCGCACAGTTTCTTCTGTATCCTGGAATCATATCTCACAGATAGAACATTCTATGTTAAAGAAGGTGGAGATACTTCACAATTATATGACATAAGGGCCGGGGTGCCACAGGGATCTGTCCTGGGGCCTGCCCTGTACACTCTGTACACAGCCGATTTACCGACTACAACTGGCGTTACTACGGCGACCTTTGCTGATGACACTGCCGTATTAGCATGCCATAAAGACCCAAAGAATGCATCAGATGCACTTCAAATGGGACTCCAAGTATTACACAACTGGCTGCAGAAATGGAGAATCAGGGCTAGCGCCGCCAAATCAGTCCATGTAACCTTTACCCTCCGCCAAGGAAACTGTCCACCGGTCAAACTTGGAGATAGTATACTGCCGCACAGAGACTGCGTAAGATACCTGGGACTGCACCTTGATCGACGCATGACATGGAAAGACCATATAAAAATAAAAAGAGACGAGATTGCAACCCGACACAAAAAACTCTACTGGATGTTAGGGAGAAACTCCAGGCTATCATTGGACAACAAACTCCTTATATACAAGGCCATTCTAAGACCGATATGGACGTACGGTATCCAACTCTGGGGCAGCGCTAGCGACTCAAATATTAATGTCATACAGAGACTACAGAACAAGATCTTGAGATCAATAGCAAATGTACCGTGGTATATTACCAACAATAAACTACATCAAAACCTGTCTGTGAGCATAGTAAAGGAGGAAATCCGAAACACATCAGAGAGATATAAGCAGCGGCTAATTAATCATCCTAACAAATTAGCACGCCAGCTGATGACACAGAACTACGCAAAACGACTGAAGCGACACAACATCCTAGAGCTGCAAGACAGACAGTAGCTCTAGGCCTTAAGGATGAGTGGATGCTCTCGCTGGGGAGCACATTCTGCAAGAGACTATGTCACCACATCGACTCATAGTCCTTCAACTAATTACCGATAAACCAGGAACAAAAAACAAAAAAAAAAAACTTTTACACATAGCACTCTTGCCAAATGCTTCCACAAGCATGCGATGGGTTTCTACATCAGTTTTTTAAGATTGAAGCAAAATTTTATGCAGGTTTTTTGCTCTTTAAAATCTGCCATTGACAAAATCGCCGATACACTAAAACACAATGTTATAAAACCGCACGGAACGTAACAATGCATCCGCTCAGCTGCACAGCCGTTGGCACACTGATTCATAAAGCGACAGCGACATCTAGCGGCTGCAGGTCATACCACCAATGGTTCCCACGCGACAATTAAATTCCTCGAACTTTTGGTTATCACCTCGTAAATACAAGAATCCTAATATGCATACTAACCAGGCATGTTGCTTAGCACTGTTGATAAAGGATTAGTAACTTGCAGGACTAGTATAGTAGGTCCCCTATTCTCCTCTCGATATTCTCGCAGAGCAAGCTGAATAAGTCTGAATACTGCTTTAGCTTCTTTTTCTATGTGAACAGTAAAAGTCACATCCTTCGGAGGAAGCAGATGTTCTTCTGTTGATTCGGCTCTGAAAGCATAATAAAGACGGGGTAAAAGAACGACGGTGTGAAGTGACGCATCGGATGGTCTTGCAAGCCAGATCCGATTACACAAAGCAATCAAACTGAAAACGACAATATGCGCCCAATGCCCCTTCCCGGGAGAATTTCTGCTACACCAGATGAAACCCCACACAAGGACATAGTGAAAATACCGAACCTCGCATTCCCTATCTGCAGCAAGAAATACAAACAACTGCTTGCAGTCTGTCACCCGACCGGTCCGCACTAACTGCACAAAACGTCTTTTCTTGTCCTCTAAAATTCCCTCCGCTTTCTAAAGAGGATTGGGAAATTCACAACAACAATAAACCCTTCGAGTAGCGGCATAATTTCATGGCAGACCGCGGCAATTTATTGGAATTTCTTGCAATATCGCCGCGCTCGATAAAAAGTACTATAACTATGGAACTACTACAGCAATCATAAAAAGATTAACTGTGCAATAATTGCATTGAAATTTCGTATATAGAATATTGAAATTTCATTTTGTAAAACAATTCGATAATTATGAATAAATATGAGAAAGTCGAAAAAGTGAAAAAAACTCGGCATTTCTAACTTGTACTTGTCTTACGGAAAAATACAGAACCCTATTTAGAAATTGTAAATACTATCGTTATCTTTATTAGATTCTCTATCAAAAGCAATATTTCGTTTTACTTATTTACATACAAAAATATTTAGATATTAGCTCATAAAAACTAATATTTTTTTAATGATTTTTGAAAAAAAAAATTACGATGTTTGACAATGGAATTTTACCAGAAATATCTGCGAAATGACGCGCGAAATTATTCTAGCGGCCGTCTATGTATCTATGGTAATAATGAGATATTTGGTATGGATTTTAGGATGCGTTCAAATTGGAAAATAATATTACTGTGCGCTCCGGGAGCAAGCCGCCAATATTGGTCGTTACGTAGTCAACGGTGTTATGATGTGCAACCAAATTTGGTCGTTACGTAGCCGAAGGGCTAAGCATCTATTCTAGACCACTATGTGAACCGTAATGCCCCTGCAAGTATTCAGCTGTTGCAAGGCAGCCTTAGATCAAGGACGGTACGTTTACCACCATGACAAAGTCATTGCTGTTAGTCGCGAGGCGATTATCCTCTGAGTGGCTCGTGCTAACAAGGGTCTGATACTATCCGCCAAACTCTCAATATAGTTTGTATGGGATAGCTCTCTTCAAAAAACATTCAACTAAAAAACCGAAAAAGATTTAGATTATATTCAGGAGGTCAACGGGTTTGATGCGTGAGGGAGATTGTCTGCTTGCTGGGAAAGTCTAGGGGTGACACAACCGATTTTTTATATAGTTAATAACTAATTTTAAAGATTTCATTCATTTCACCGCCCTATAGCGCATAGTTGCTAAAGTAAGCTGAATTTGTGAGAAACTTTTTGTTTACTTTCTGTCACATGTCATATCACATACGCGTTGCTCTTCGATTGTTGCTGTTCGTTTTCTCCAAGACCTTGGTGGCATTACTGTCATAGATCAAATGAGCAAGGCACCGCAACGTAATCGAATTAATCCAAAAAAATAGTACTTGGACATAAATAAGAAGTAGTAGTAGACGGAGTCGGGGGGATTGTTTCTAGCCCTTGAAGTCACCTAGATCTAGTTAGTTAGTTTATCTGGGCTTTTTCCCGCACTTGGCCTCTTGATTGGGCCGTTGTGCGTGGCTCATGTTTCTATTTATGTTACTCCAGCCAACCCAGGCTGTCCCAGAAGGTTAGCAGCCTGTTTGGCTTGCGACAGGCCTCCGGGACAGATGCTGGAGATTGTAGCATTCTTGCCCGTTGTGCTTGCTCCTGTGGCGTTTCTTCTTCCTCCATGCATCCTCTGCATAGAGGGCTGTCTGTCACACCTATGGTAAACAGGTGTTTGTTTAGGGGACAGTGGCCTGTCATAGTACCTATGACTTTACGGATTTTGTCCCTTTTTAATCTGGTGAGGTCGCGGGCAAGTTTTTTAGACGCTTCCGGAACCGCATTCTTTGTTTGCCTGTTACCTAGATCTATAAGATCTAAATAAGAAGTATGTTTCCATTTATTTTTTAAACATTACTGTCCGTGTATAAGTGACCGTCGATTTTGACAGTTTTCAACTAAAGAATAAATTAATTTGAATTTGATTTCGAAACCTGATGTATCACTTTGAGAAAAAGGTCTTCAAAATATAAATCGTAAGCCATGGTGCCAGATATTATGATGGGCTTGACTCCGGTCGGTGAATTCTTAGGCAGGCCTGTTTGTATTTAATTATAAATAACTAGCTGACCCGTGCCCACTTCGTTGGGCGGAAAAACTTTTTACCTGTGATGAAATTATGAGTGTGGTTCGGTTAGTACTGAGTGTTATGACTTATTTCCTGACTGCCAAAAGAAGGGTTATATTTGCATATGTATGTATGTATTTGCATGCCAATTCGACTATAATACCATTATTTGTGAGTGTCTTCTTGTGAGTGTCTTATCTCTTTAACTATTTATGCAGTAAAAGGGAAATTATATGCAGTAAATGGGAAAAGTCTTTTGTTTTAAATACTTGAGACGATAAATTTACTTATTTTGATAAGAATTCATAATTGTTGATAATATGACCAATAAACATGACCTAACGATTTAAATTATTTTTTAAATATAAAATACTACTTTTTGTGACTTAAATATAAAATTTAGACATATGCTGTCGCTGACTTTTTTGTAGGTATTATCAAGCTCTACAACTTTTCTCTAGAATTTAATCATATATCTCTCATCGTTAAGGCAGCGTTAGTTAGAAACGTTTTAGTTCGACCGCTTATTCTTCGACTTTGCAAATCCGACTACCACGAAAAAATCTCTTCATTTTTCGGATTAATGTATAGCCTATGAGGTCCACCGTTACACTTCTGGGAGGTCCACAGTTCACCTCCCAGAAGTGTAATAATTATATATGATGGGCCCGATTTTTGGTCGGTGAATACCATGGCAGCTCCGTTTGTATTTTATTTACTCACAAATAATGTGGCTTTCTATTGGTAAAAGAATTTTCAAAATCGGTTCAGTAGATCCAGAGATTACTTCCTACAACGTCACAAACTTTACCTCTTTATAATATTAGTATAGATAAACTTACTTCATTTGCAGCTCGGTTATATACAGATTGTTCATATTAGGCATTTGGTCAGTCCGCACAGTATCCAATACATATACATGCGCCTGCTTGGACGGCCCTAAGAAAAGAGCATACATCCCGCGGGAAGAACTTGCTGCATTGTGCTGGTATAAGAATATGTGTTTCAGGGGTGGCACTCCTTTCTGCAACAAAAAAACAAAAGAATTAGATTGTTTTCCCCTTTTGTCTTCTAGGTATGACCATTGTTTTTAAGGCATTAGATTGCTCAACGCCATACTATGCTTTGGCAGCTAGTGTTTTACTTTGAAACGCAGTACGTAGATGGTACTCACAGTTCCAAACATTGATTAATCTTCTCGTATGTTCATTAGCCCAATAGATGGCGTTTTAAACATGCCTATACGGTATCCGATCTCAAAATGATTCAGGCCAGAATGATTGGACAACGATTGGGGACTTTTGCATTTCGCCTCCAATGCACTGGAAGGTAATGCTCTATGACTGGAAGCCAGAGATGCTGAAATTTTATTTGAATGCCTTCCAGCATACGCTTCCAGGCCCCAGTAACCTCACTCGTTGGAGCTATGCCGAGGATAGTTCATGTCCCCTTTGTAGCAACACCCCTTGCACAGCTAGACATATTCTAGCTGGCTGCAAGGTGGTCTTAGATCAAGGACGGTACACTTACCACCATGAAAAAGTTCTCGCTGTTATTCGCGAGGTAATTAGCCTCTCAGTGGCTCGTGCCAACAAGGGTTTGACAGTATCCTCCAAACCCCCAATACAGTTTGTGCGGGATGGCTCTAAAGGCAAAAAACATTTCACTACAAAACCTTTCTCAATAATTGAGAAAGCTTCAGATTGGATTCTGGAGGTCGATTCGGTCTCTAAGCAGTATAAATTTCCTGAAAGTCTCGGATGCACAGCTCTCCGTCCAGATATAACTCTTTACTCTCTATCTCGGAAGGTGGCCCTTATTGTAGAATTAACTGTTCCATGGGAATCAAATATCCCAAAAGACCACGAGTACAAATTAAGTAAATATCATGATCTCGCGAATGCCGTAACCCGGAACGGCTTCACTGTTCACCTTCACGCGGTGGAAGTAGGCGCTCGTGGCCTGCCAGCTAAATCTGTTTCACCTTTTTAAAGATCTTGGTCTCTCCAGGAAAATAATCAACTCCTTTCTAGAAAAATTATTTAAAACCGCGATCTCTGCATCTTAAATTCTATGGCTTCGAAGGGGGAGTGAATGGGTGCTAAGGTGAACGCTCACATGTGGCAAGACAGCTGTCCTAAACCTACCACCGCCGGTCGTTAGTCCGGAATCCACCCTTCACCTCCCAGAAGTGTAAAAATTATATATGATGGGCCCGATTTTTAGTTGGTGAATTACATGGCAGCTCCGTTTGTATTTTATTTTTATTCTGTCGAACGGTCTCGCCGAAGAAGTTTACGTGACAAGCGATTATCGTTCATTCGGCAAACATGGCCGAACCATCGTAGTCGACGTTTTTGTACTTCTTCTTCGATCGTTGTTACTAGATCCCATCTTTCTCTAATGGTCTCGTTTCGAATTCGATCGCGGAGTGAAACACCGAGAATCTGCCTCAAGCATCGCATTTGGAAGACTTCGTACTTTTTAGGTCCGAATAGGAATAGAGTAGGAATACATATCCCTAATGCAGCAGCATATTGTAATGTATTGTATTGATATTGGAATTGAAATCGGATCACCCACTTAAGTTCTCTAATAAATCAGTAAGTACAGTAGTTTACTTACAACATTCTCAAGATATGGTTGATCGGACAACTTGACTGAATGCAACTGATTGAGGTTGAAAGATTCTACGTTGCCCATTCCGCGGGAAACCAGACTGAAACAAAAAATTATTAAAACTGAAGGTTGGAAAATAATCAATCATCATCATCATCATTCATTCATTCCATAAAAGCATTTCACAATACTGAGGAACATGTCAAATTTTACAATCATAATTTACCGGATGATAAAACCGCTTTGATTAATTAAAAGGAAGAAAAAAAATAATTGTAATCAGAGGTCATTACTTAAAAATAGTCAAATTTACAAAATAATCAATAATCAAACAATAAATAATAATCAATACAATGAAAAAGAAAAATTCTGAAACATGCGTAATTAAAAACAATGTCAATAAAATCTAAAACTTAGTGCGAAAGTATAGTCATAATATGGTTATTTATAATCAAGCAATTGTGGATGCAATATCATAAAAGTCGTCCAGTTTGTAAAGGGCATGTTTGACTAACTGATTCTTCAAGCAATTTTATATGCTGCCATCTCAAGTCTTTTCGTCGATGATGGCAAAGCATTGAACAATTTAAAACTAATATATAAAAGTGTTTTTTGATATTTAGTCAAGCGTACTTTAGGCAATAACACATTGTTTTTATGGCGCGTATTATGGATATGCCGAGTGGAGTGAAGCTCGCAATTTAAAAGATTCTCTTTGGCGTATAAAAGGCACTGATATATGTACATGGACGACATGGTAAGGATTACGAATCGATTACGAATTATTAGAAATAACAGCCAGCAAACAAATTTCACATTGATAGATTTAACCCGTTGAGTATGAGTCAACCAAATCTGGTCGCGAAACAATTATCCGTTGAGTACGAGTCGACCAAATCTGGTCGCGCGTTTTTTTCACTTCTTTGACGTTCTCATATTTATTCATAATTATCTAATTGTTTTACAAAATGATATTTCAATATTCTATATTCGAAATTCCAATGCAATCATTGTGCAGTTGTTCTTTTTATGATTGGTGTAGTAGTTTCGTAGTTATAGTACTTTAAGTCGATGTCGCCGAAAATCCTGCAAAAGAGACAGATGCATCCATGAAAATACCCATTTACTCCAAGGGTTAAAACTGGTGGTAACATATTATTTAGGGACTCTTGGGATAAACATCTTGTCTTTGTGCAGAGTTGTCAACCACTATAGGCGAACCTGCCACCCCAGGAAGTGATAATAGATTATTCTTTCAAACGTGGGGTTTTTAAATCACTTAGAAAGTCACGGGTCTTCCACTTCATTCCAGTCAGGATAGTAAATTTGCGATTCCCACTCATAATACTTCTTTTTTTTCACTAAATTCCTAGTCATACTATGTCTCATCCCATCCTCTCCTATCCTTCGCTCCTTCCGAATTTTTTCCGAATCCTAATTATATTTAAAAAATGGAATTTTTGTTACTCGATTAATTTTTGTTATGTAATAAGTTTTTATTTGTTTATTTTGTCTATTGGCACCTAAATTCTTACACTTCCACGAAGGTTGGCTGTAAGAGATTGTATTTAGGCAATAAGTGCGCCTGTTGTATGTTTTTTCTTATAATGTGCAATAAAGAATTTCTATCTATTTTTCAGTTTTAGACAATCATTTTTTTTTTCCGACGGTTTAAAAGGATAGGAGAAACTTCGGACCAAATCTATTAAGTTGCAAGCGAAGAGTTGCATCTATGTAGAGAAATAAATTTGGTTTGCTTCTAAATATGTGTTTTTCTTAAAAATGCCGAAAACTTTTTAAATGACCCTCGTTGACTATTTTCAAAATGTTGTCTATTTATTTAAATATGCAAGATAATTGTACATTGCTTATCTATACTAATATTATAAAGAGGTAAAGTTTGTTAGGTTGTAGGAAGTAATCTCTGGATCTACTGAACCGATTTTGAAAATTCTTTTACCAATAGAAAGCCACGTTATTTGTGTCATAGGCTATATATTAATCCAAAAATGAAAAGACTTTTTCGTGGTAGTCGGATTTGCAAAGTAAGTCAGAGAAATAACGGTCGAACGAAAACGTTTCTAACTAACGCTGCCTTAACGATGAGAGATATATGATTAAGTTCTAGAGAAACGTTGTAGAGCTTGATAATGCCTACAAAAAAGTCAGTGACAGCATATCGCTAACTTTTATATTTAACCCGTTGAGTATGATACGACCAGATCTGGTTCCGCGTTTTTTTCACTTCTTTGACGTTCTCATATTTATTCATAATTATCTAATTGTTTTACAAAATGATATTTCAATATTCTATATTCGAAATTTCGATGCAATCATTGTGCAGTTGTTCTTTTTATGATTGGTGTACTAGTTTCGTAGTTATAGTACTTTAAGTCGATGTCGCCGAAAATCCTGCAAAAGAGACAGATGCATCCATGAAAATACCCATTTACTCCAAGGGTTAAAACTGGTGGTAACATATTATTTAGGGACTCTTGGGATAAACATCTTGTCTTTGTGCAGAGTTGTCAACCACTATAGGCGAACCTGCCACCCCAGGAAGTGATAATAGATTATTCTTTCAAATGTGGGGTTTTTAAATCACTTAGAAAGTCACGGGTCTTCCACTTCATTCCAGTCAGGATAGTAAAATTGCGATTCCCACTCATAATACTTCTTTTTTTTCACTGAATTCCTAGTCATAGTACGTCTCATCCCATCCTCTCCTATCCTTCGCTCCTTCTGAATTTTTTCCGAATCCTAATTATATTTAAAAAATGGATTTTTTGTTATGTAGTAAGTTTTTATTTGTTTATTTTATCTATTGGCACCTAAATTCTTACACTTCCACGAAGGTTGGCTGTAAGAGATTGTATTTTAGGCAATAAGTCCGCCTGTTGTATGTTTTTTATTATAATGTGCAATAAAGAATTTCTATCTAAATTTCAGTTTTAGACAATATATTTTTTTTTCCGACGGTTTAAAAGGATAGGAGAAATTTCGGACCAAATCTATTAAGTTGCAAGCGAAGAGTTGCATCTATGTAGAGAAATAAATTTGGTTTGCTTCTAAATATGTGTTTTTCTTAAAAATGCCGAAAACTTTTTAAATGACCCTCGTTGACTATTTTCAAAATGTCTATTTATTTAAATATGTAAGATAATTGTACATTGCTTATCTATATTATAAAGAGGTAAAGTTTGTTAGGTTGTAGGAAGTAATCTCTGGATCTACTGAACCGATTTTGAAAATTCTTTTACCAATAGAAAGCCACGTTATTTGTGAGTGTCATAGGCTATATACTAATCTAAAAATGAAAAGACTTTTTCGTGGTAGTCGGATTTGCAAAGTAAGTCAGAGAAATAAGGGTCGAACGAAAACGTTTCTAACTAACGCTGCCTTAACGATGAGAGATATATGATTAAGCTCTAGAGAAATGTTGTAGAGCTTGATAATGCCTACAAAAAAGTCAGTGACAGCATATGTCTAACTTTTATATTTAAGTCACAAAAAGTAGTATTTTATATTTTAAAAAATAATTTAAATCATTAGGTTTATTGGTCATATTATCAGCAATTAATGTATTCATATCAAAATAAGTAAATTTATCGTCTCAAGTGTTTAAAACAAAAGATTTTTCCCTTTTACTACATATAATTTCCCTTTTACTGCATACATGGTTAAAGAGATAAGACACTCACAAATACACTAAGTCACAAAGACATGTCACAAAGACACTCACAAGAAGACACTCATAACAGTAATAGACATACATATGCAGTAAAAATATAACGCTTCTTTTGGCAGTCAGGAAATAAATCATAGCACTCAGTACTAACCGAACCACACTCATAATTTCATCACAAGTAAAACGTTTTACCGCTCAACAAAGTGGGCACGGGTCAGCTAGTCCTAAATAAATATTATTTGTGTTGCAATGGCTAATGACTTCGGGTACCATAAACTAAAGTAAATACCGCATATTTTCGGCTTATCTTGGACCATGGTAGAAGAGAATGCAAACAGCCTATAACTCACCTTTTATACTCTTGCCGATCCACCATGCATACGCATCCCAGTTGTGTCAAAACTCTAAACTCGAGATTCATTTGAGTTTCGTATATTCCTTCTATTTCTGGCGCTGAAAGCTCGCCCATTAGAATCCTGAAATAGAAATAATAATATTACCAGGGTGATTAAAATGTAATGATAAACAAATTGGCTTTGTTAGTCATATAAATTGGTGCATAAGTATTTGTTCGTTTGTTAATGTGCCCAGGCCATGTTAGGACATGTCTCTCCAAAAGTATGCGGCTTCCATGGCCTATTGTGACAGCTGCGATAAATAAAATAAAATACAAACGGAGCTGCCATGGAATTCACCGACCAAAGTCGGGCCCAACATATAGTGTTATTATTACACTTCTAGGGGGTGAGCAGTGGATTCCGGACTAACGACCGGCTATGGTAGGTTTAGGACAGCTGTCTTGCCACATGTGAGCGTTCACTTTACCACCCATTCACTCCCCCTTCGAAGCCATAGAATTTGAGATGCGGAAATTGCGGTTTTAGATAATTTTTCTAAGAAGGAGTTGATTATTTTCCTGGAGACCAAGATCTTTAAAAAGGTGAAACAGAGATTTAGCTGGCAGGCCACGAGCGCCAACTTCCACCGCGTGAAGGTGAACAGTGAAGCAGTTCCGGGTTACGGCATTTGCAAGATCATGGTATTTATTTAATTTATACTCGTGGTCTTTTGGGATATTTGATTCCCATGGAACAGTTAATTCTACGATAAGGGCCATCTTCCGAGATAGAGAGTTATATCTGGACGCAGGGCTGTGCATCCGAGACTTTCAGGGAATTTATACTGCTTAGAGACCGAATCGACCTCCAGAATCCAATCTGAAGCTTCCTCGATTATTGAGAAAGGTTTTGTAGTGAAATGTTTTTTGCCTTTAGAGCCATCCCGCACAAACTGTATTGGGGGTTTGGAGGGTAATGTCAAACTGAGGCTAATTACCTCGCGAATAACAGCAAAGATTTTGTCGTGGCGGTAAGTGTACCGTCCTTGATCTAAGGCCACCTTGCAGCCAGCTAGAAGATGTCTGGCTGTGCAAGGGGTATTGCTACAAAGGGGGCATGAACTATCCTCGGCAAAGCTCCAACGAGCGAGGTTACTGGGGTCTGGAAGCGTATGCTGAAAGGCATTTAAAAAAAAAAACAGCATCTCTGGCGTCCAGTCATACAACATTACTATCCAGTGCATTTGGAGGAGGAATGCAAAAGTCTCCAATTGTTGTCCAATCATTCTGGCATTGAAGGCCAATAGCGTGAGCCATACTATTGCTGTCGTAATCTCCTCGCAAGCCTTTTTGTACTGACACTCCAAGGTACTTGAATCCGGTGCATGAATTTGCTTATAATCAAGTGGACTAAACCAAAGAAAATTTTGGGCATAGTATCAGTCAGGGCAATGGGCCGAGCGTCCTTTGGTCCGGTGCAAACTGGGACCTTTGGAATTAAGATGACTGTCGCTCGGCCGAAATTCTGAGGGACGTCTCTATTCCATATGTGTTGGAAGATGGATCCTAGACAGGGGCACTTTTTATACACCAATTAAGGAATACAATTGGGACCCGGAGTAGAGCCTGACAGCTTTCTCATTATCTGAGTGTGAACCTTATCTAGAGACGGAGATTGAGAGGCGAAAGCTACCGTAGGCAGATGCGAAGGCGTAATTCTCGGAGAAGAACTGTACGTATGGGTCCGCAATGAATCACATTAAGGGGTCAAAAAGTAATCCGTGGCCATTTGTTCCGGGATTTGGGTTAGGCCCTTGGCAGACGACAAAACCTTACTGTAATTGAAACGGTTTGTATCAAACTGGGCTTCCTCTTTGGATTTGAGGAATGCTGCCTTGCGCTTGTTGCTTTGTTTTGCATACTCTCTGCATGAGTTTAACCCTTGGAGTAAATGGGTATTTTCATGGATGCATCTGTCTCTTTTGCAGGATTTTCGGCGACATCGACTTAAAGTACTATAACTACGAAACTACTACACCAATCATAAAAAGAACAACTGCACAATGATTGCATTGAAATTTCGAATATAGAATATTGAAATATCATTTTGTAAAACAATTAGATAATTATGAATAAATATGAGAACGTCAAAGAAGTGAAAAAAACGCGCGACCAGATCTGGTCGTATCATACTCAACGGATAATTGTTTCGCGACCAAATTTGGTTGACTCATACTCAACGGGTTAAGTATGAGTTTCTGTATGAGATTCTGTATGAGTTTAACCCTTGGAGTAAATGGGTAATTTCATGGATGCATCTGTGTCTTTTGCAGGATTTTCGGCGACATCGACTTAAAGTACTATAACTACGAAACTACTACACCAATCATAAAAAGAACAACTGCACAATGATTGCATTGAAATTTCGAATATAGAATATTGAAATATCATTTTGTAAAACAATTAGATAATTATGAATAAATATGAGAACGTCAAAGAAGTGAAAAAAACGCGCGACCAGATCTGGTCGTATCATACTCAACGGATAATTGTTTCACAACCAGATTTGGTCGTATCATACTCAACGGGTTAAGAACATCATAACCGATTTAATGTTCGCCGATGATAGCGCCGTTTTCGCCGACACTGATGCCGAAGCAACGGACATTTTATACGACATATCCGGAATTGCTCAACCATATGGATTAAAAATCAATGCGGATAAGACCAAAGTGCTCACTACGGACAGTTCGAAGGTCAGCGTATACCTCGATGGAGCCCAAATCGAACAGGTCCCACAATTCAAGTATTTAGGATCGTCGGTTACGGAAAAGAAAGTGGCATCGACGGTCGATGTCCATAGCCGGATCGGTCAGGCAACAGCAACATTCGCCTCGCTCAAGTGGTGCATATGGAAGCGACGAATATTACCATCAAAACCAAAGTACGACTATACCGAAAGTTGGTTCTTCCCATTCTTCTCTTTGAATCGGAAACGTGGATGTTACTACAATCGGACCTCAAAAAGTTCAAAGTCCTCCAAATGCGATGCTTGAGGCAGATTCTCAGTGTCTCACTCCGCGATCGAATTCGAAACGAGACCATTAGAGAAAGATGCGATCTAGTAACAACGATTGAAGAAGAAGTACAAAAACGTCGACTACGATGGTTCGGCCACGTTTGCCGAATGAACGATAATCGCTTGCCACGTAAACTTCCTTGGTGAGACCGTTCGATAGAATGAAGAATTCAGCGATCGGCACCGAAGAAAACCTGGATAAATAACATCAAAGACAACCTTAAGAGGCCGTATACGAAATTTTGCGCATTTCGTGAATTTATGTAATTTTGCAGACGTGAATTTAATGTTAAAATACTTTATTTCTATAAGTTTTTTTGCACAACATAAAAGATCATTTATATTATTGTCTAATGAGTGAGCTACTTTTTTGAAAATTACTATAGAATTTTGATTAATTGACCTTAAACCGGCGACTGTTTGTGAATTTTTGCTGTAAGAGGTTTAGAATATAACATATTTACGAATCGTTTTGATATCTAAACGGTATGAAAAAATTACAATGTATTGTTGTGAAAGTACTCTATATAATAAGTGAATCACTTTTTACTACTTTCATATAAAATTGTTGATAAAAAAATATTTAAATTTGTTAAATTTTTTAGAAAATGGGCGAAGAATTGCTTTTGATTATGGCCTTTTAGAACTCTCGTTCATAAAATTAAAACAACAGAAATAAACTTTAGTTCAATATCAATCCATTTCCTCAAAAAAAAATGCAAAACATCAATTAAAATTGGCAATAAAGTCTTTTAAAACAATCTAATTCTCGCGTTATGATACTCACCTATGATACGGTTCACGCCTCAAGTCAGCTAGTCCCCGCCGAGCGCTTCCAAAGGTTGGACGTATCTCTTTGGCTCCAAAAATCCTACTTACCTATAGTTATATTATACCATTGATTATAGATGTATCGCGGCCCACATCGATTTCGTACACGGCCTCTTAAGAATCAACGATTATAGGCTAGGGATGCTCGAGACGTGGCAAAAAATGGTCAAGAATGGAAGCGAATCGTGAATAAAGTAAGAGATCCAGCAGCACCAACAGCAGCGTATTGGCCGCGAGGGCGACCCCCTCCCCAATCGCTTGCTATGGAATAAATAATAAATAATAATAAATAAGTTTAAGTATAGAGCGGTAAGTGTGCGATTAGCTATGGCAGAGGGCCTTATCTCCGACTTTCTTGTCGAAGAACGGTAGTCGTTTTTTCCTAAGGAGTTTTGCTTTGAATGCACTTTCTCTGTAAACTAAGTCACCATGGATGGATTTCAGGTACACACTTGAGAAATATTCAAAAGGTATTCGAATAATCGAAATATGAGAAATATTCAAAACGTATTAAAAGGATATTGTGTACATATTTTTCTATTTTGTTTATTTGATGAGTGGGGCTTTTCTAAGGTCTTTATGAGCCTTGTAACACCGCGACCATTGCTGATCTATTTATTGTGTTCGCCACCTACTATAGTTCTGTGCTAAGCCTCAAGTCATTTAAGAACCGCAGCAGGCTTTTGGCGCCAGATTGTTTTACCTCCTCAGGTTGGAGGTAGTGACCACCCAAGTGGGTGTATCTTTTACGCATCAGCGGGCCACACTCGCACATGAGGTGCTGGGGAGTTTCCTCTGCCCCTTGGCAGAACCTGCACATTTTTGTGTCTCTGAGCTTGAGATTGAACATGTGTTTGTTCAGGCCACAATGCCCCGTGAGCGCCCTCACCAGTATGCGTAGATTGTTCCTATTTAGCGATAGGGCCTCACGGGCCGTCTTACGGTCGTAAGCCTAAAGGATGATTCATGCTACACCCGGCCGGGACACGGTCAGATATCTATAGTATACTTTTGTATGAAGCAATTCATGCTTGGCCGTGCTCCGGCCGTGCCACGACCGGAGCACGGCGTCGAAATGGCGGTGGATATTGTTTTCCCGGCTCCGGTCTGCTAATCGTTCAATGGGAGAGATATGCTTCAGAAATCTTGAATTTTGTTTGGTTAAATCACGTTTTATTTTTCCAAGAAATATAATAAAGCATAATAAAAAAATACAAACGGAGCTGCCATGGAATTCACCGAGTCGGGCCCATCATAATACTATTTTTTATACTTCTGGGGGGTGAGCAGTGGATTCCGGTTTTATGAACCGGCTGTGGTAGGTTTAGGACAGCTGTCTTGCCACATGTGAGCGTTCACCTTACCACCCATTCACTCCCCCTTCGAAGCCATAGAATTTGAGATGCGCAAATCGCAGTTTTAGATAATTTTTCTAAGAAAGAGTTGATTATTTTTCTGGAAAGGCCAAGATCTTTAAAGAGGTGAAATAGAGATTTAGCTGGCAGGCCACGAGCGCCAACTTCCACCGCGTGAAGGTGAACAGTGAAGCCGTTCCGGGTTACGGCATTTGCAAGATCATGGTATTTATTTAATTTGTACTCGTGGTCTTTTGGGATATTTGATTCCCATGGAACAGTTAATTCTACAATAAGAGCCACCTTCCGAGATAGAGAGTAAAGAGTTATATCTGGACGGAGGGCTGTGCATCCGAGACTTTCAGGGAATTTATACTGCTTAGAGACCGAATCAACCTCCAGAATCCAATCTGTAGCTTTCTCGATTATTGAGAAAGGTTTTGTAGTGAAATGTTTTTTGCCTTTAGAGCCATCCCGCACAAACTGTATTGGGGGTTTGGAGGATACTGTCAAACCCTTGGTGGCACGAGCCACTGAGAGACTAATTACCTCGCGAATAACAGCGAGAACTTTGTCATGGCGGTAAGTGTACCGTCCTTGATCTAAGGCCACCTTGCAGCCAGCTAGAATGTGTCTAGCTGTGCAAGGGGTATTGCTACAGTGGGGACAAGAACTATCCTCGGCAAAGCTCCAACGAGCGAGGTTACTGGGGTCTGGAAGTGTATGCTGAAAGGCATTCAAATAAAATTTCAGCATCTCTGGCGTCCAGTCATAGAGCATTACCTTCCAGTGCATTGGAGGCGGAATGCAAAAGTCACCAATTGATGTCCAATCATTCTGGCATTGAAGGCCAATAGCATGAGCCATACTCTTGCTGTCGTAATCTCCCCGCAAAAGATACTTCTTCAAGTCCACGTCGCTCGTGGTTGTACTGCCATACCCCAGACCAGTGCCATTCTGGCTGATTCCAGTAAGGAACTTTTTGTGGAAGTCTACGCGGGCTTGTAGATCATTTGAATCACTACGGCCACTTATTACGTGCTTCGATATTGCCGGATCTTTGGAATTGCACAGAATCGAATTTTTGGTTATTCTGGAGTTGGCGTAGAGCAGAGAGGGCAGTTTAAGCGCTAGCCCAAAATTTTGTTTGGACCTGAAGAGCGAGGGGTCAGCTGGTTTGGCTAAGGACAGCCAGGATTTTAAACTAGCTGTCACCAGCGCATCTAGACGGGACAGTTGGGTTTTGGTAAAATCGTAAATAAGAAAGGGCCATGACAAATGTGACGTTAGATAATTGTCATAGATCCAGGCCTTACGAGGGCCAGAAATTAGCAAGGCATCTATTTTCGCCAGGCAACTTTTGAAATGCTCTATAACATGATCGCCCGAGACGTCTTTTCCCTGATGGGTGATTTTTCTGCCGAGGAATTTGAAATGATTGTTTGGGTCTATAAGGGAGATATTAGAGCCCTTATAGACCAATTTGGGGTCATAAGACGTAAATTTTGTGCCCATGCGGGCCAGTCCAAGGCAAAAACATTTGGAGGGCTTCACTTTTATACAGCCTGACCAGTCGCAGAAAAGCTCCACTTTCTGTAATAGCAGGGAAAGCTGCTTGGGGCTTCTGGTGATGAAAGTTAGGTCGTCGGCAAAAGCGAGGCACGACGAGGTGTATTGGCCGTCTGTTTTAAAACGGTAGCCCCACTTCCTGTCAAACTGGGTCAGGCTTTCCAGCAGTATATTAAAAACTATATTAAAAATGGTCGGGGAGAGGCAACAGCCCTGAAATAGTCCAATTGAATATGGTATAGAGCGGGTAGTCCATTCTTGCGTTTTAACATGGAAAGCCAGACAGTTGTAGTAGGAGGCTACAATGTCACGCACGACTGGTGGGAAGTTGTACCAGCGGAGTGCAAAGTGGAGGAGACTGTGTCGGACTGACCCAAAGGCATTATCTAGGTCGAGCCAGCATACATTGATTTGGCGTTCGTGCTGTCTCGCATCCTTGATGGCAGCAGCCAGGAGAGAATTGTGCTCGAGGCAGCCCGAGACGCCACGCATGAAGCCTTTTTGAACTGATACTCCAAGGTACTCATTCCGGTGCATGAATTCGCTCATCCTCAAGTGGACTATGCTAAAAAAGATTTTGGCCACAGTGTCTGTGAGAGCAATGGGCCGAGCGTCCTTTGGTCCGGTGCAAACTGGGACCTTCGGAATTTAGACATCCTAAAATAACCGTAAAATTTGCTCTCATCATCTATTAATTCCTTGTAGAGCGTGGCGAATTCTCCCTCCGATTGTCGTTTTCTCCAGGCTGGATGTACACTCCATCTTCTTTTATTAGATTCAGTTCGTGTTTCCAATACTTCGTCTTCAATGGCAATTGCAATAGCTGCCAACTCAAGTTGTGAAAATTGCATTAATAACACACTTATCAATCAAGTGAAAATAGAAATTAAAAAATATTATTATCGCCAAAATAGATGGACACAATACTAGTTATCGCGGACACGGCCGTGGGATAAATAAACTCGGAAACAGCCCGGTCACGCCCGGTGTAGCATGAATGACTGGTCCGGCCGGAGCACGGTGGAAACGACTCGGCCGGGGCCCGGCCCCGGCCCGGTGAAGCATGAATCATCCTTTAATAAGCGCTTTGGAATGATTCAACCCTGGCGTGTTGTTCCGTTGGTTGACGGATTGTTCTAAACACATTTGTTTGAGCATTAGGTTTGCAAGGCTTTCATTATGTACTTACTCTTGATGCTCCTTGTACAGCTTCTCAGGAACAGAATACTGGTACAAGTTGAGCATTGGTCTGCCGCGCGGAAGTATCCGATTGCATTTCTTCCACGTTTCTCCATGGTCTTCAGCCTTGGCTATCCGTTGGTTGACGTAAAAGATCCTCGGCACGGTGACCTTCACCTGATGCAGTTCCGACCCTATAAGCACCCACAGTTTGAATAGTCCTGGCTCAACCATCTCGGAAACCTGGAAAAAAAAATTAAAAATAAATATGGAACGCTCTTCAATAGATTTCACTGTCTCTCTCATGTATTCCAATTCTGTCTCTCTCTATAAAGAATCTAATGACAGCTGCCTCGCCTCTACCTTCTACCCCCACATGATCTTCTGATGTAGTGAAATCTTTACTCGGCTTTATCTCAACAACTACTTGACTGATTTCGATGGGAACTATGTCGTTTGATACAGGTCAGAGAATAAATGAATCGTGCTTTATAAATCTACGTTATAAAGTCTAAAATCTACTATATTAATCTACTTTATAAAGTTTGTGAGGTTGTAGGAAGTAATCTCTGGATCTACTGAACCGATTTTGAAAATTCTTTTACCAATAGATAACCACGTTACTTGTGAGTGTCATAGGCTATATATTAATCCGAAAAATGAAGACTTTTTCGTGGTAGTCAGATTTGCAGTCAGAGAAAAAACGGTCCAACGAAAAGGTTTCTAACTAACGCTGCCTTAACGATGAGAGATATATGATTAAGTTCTATAGAAAAGTTGTAGAGCTTGGTAATGCCTACAAAAAAGTCAGCGACAGCATATGTCTAAATTGTATGTTTAAGTCACAAAAAGTAGTTTTTTATATTAAAAAAATAATTTAAATCGTTAGGTCATGCTTATTGGTCATATTATCAACAATTATGAATTCATATCAAAATAAGTAAATTTATCGTCTCAAGTGTTTAAAACAAAAGACTTTTCCCTTTTACTGCATAAATGGTTAAAGAGATATTAAGACACTCACAAATAAGACACTAACAAGAAGACACTCACAAATAACGGTAATATAGTCAAATTGGCATGCAAATACATACATATGCAGTAAAAATATAACCCTTCTTTTGGCAGTCAGGAAATAAATCATAGCACTCAGTAGTAACCGAACCACACTCATAATTTCATCACAAGTAAAACGTTTTATCGCCCATAGAAGTGGGCACAGGTCAGCTAGTTATATCACTTCAAGAAGATGTTCGTTCATACAAAGAGAGGACTTCAGTATCTGTTTCCGGATTCCATACTAGCTTTCAGCGGCCACGTTTCAAATTTGGAACATTTTCCAATAAGTGTCACAAGTATAACTGTCTTTTTCTAGGAGAATCCAATGATATCAGCCTCGCCCAAAATCTCTTAAGCCCGCATAATCTCCTAATATTGTGAAATATTTACTCAGCTATATCTCAGCAATCACTGAACGAATTTCGATCAGAATTAGGTCGTTTGATGCAGAAGAAAGCATAGATAAATCGTCCTATATAAATACAAACGGAGCTGCCATGGAATTCACCGACCGGAGTCGGGCCCATCCTAATACTATTTTTTTACACTTCTGGGGGGTGAGCAGTGGATTCCGGACTTACGAACCGGCTGTGGTAGGTTTAGGACAGCTGTCTTGCCACATGTGAGCGTTCACCTTGCCACCCATTCACTCCCCCTTCGAAGCCATAGAATTTGAGATGCGCAAATCGCAGTTTTAGATAATTTTTCTAAGAAAGAGTTGATTATTTTTCTGGAAAGGCCAAGATCTTTAAAGAGGTGAAATAGAGATTTAGCTGGCAGGCCACGAGCGCCAACTTCCACCGCGTGAAGGTGAACAGTGAAGCCGTTCCGGGTTACGGCATTTGCGAGATCATGGTATTTATTTAATTTGTACTCGTGGTCTTTTGGGATATTTGATTCCCATGGAACAGTTAATTCTACGATAAGAGCCACCTTCCGAGATAGAGAGTAAAGAGTTATATCTGGACGGAGGGCTGTGCATCCGAGACTTTCAGGGAATTTATACTGCTTAGAGACCGAAATCAACCTCCAGAAACCAATCTGTAAGATTCGCAAAAAGTCACCGAAGACCTAAAATGGGAAGAAAACGTGACTGTATTGGTAAAGAAAGCAAACTCTCTATTGTTTCTAATTCAAAAAGCTTTTCCCCGTATCACAGAGGAACTGATGGGCTGAAAATCTATAAGTCATTTGTAAGACCCATTTTGGAACACGCCTACCAGATCTGGAATCCATACTTTAGGAAGGATATTGATATTTTAGAGAAGATCCAGCGAAGAGCGACTAAATGGCCCTTTAACTTGAAGCATCTAACATACGAGAAAAGATTGTCGGCTCTCAATTTGACCACTCTGGAGCAACGCAGGGCACGGGGTGACTTAATCGAGACGTATAAGATCCTGACTGCATCGTATAAGAAGTATAAGACGCTGAGATCCATCTGCCACATCGCGAGCTGAGCTGATACTTTACGCAGATAACACATGCGTACTAATAGAGAGCGAGAGTGTACCATCGTTAACCAACAATACCCAACTTGTGTTGAATGAGTTAGGTGCATGGTTTGACGCTAATGGCCTGGTACTTAACATTAACAAAACTAATGTTATGTATTTCAGCCTTAGACCTACTGAAACCGAATTACATGTGACCGTCAATAACGAAGAATTAAGAGCGTGCTATGCACTCTATCGCATCGCTTCATTTCTCGATTTATCCGCGCTGCGCATGTGTTACTTTGCATACGTTCATTCACTGCTAACGTACGGCGCGGAGTTATGGGGGCGAGCAGCCGACAAGCAGAGGGTTTTCGTTATGCAGAAGCATGCAGTCCGCACAATAGCGCGTGTGGCGCTTGATACGCCAGCTAGGCCTCTGTTTAGAGATCTCTGCATCATGACGCTGCCGTCCATTTATATAATGGAAGTAGCCCTGTTCGATCGCAGAAATCTAGCCGATTTTGAAGTGAATGGTGTGCATCATCGCTATCCAACAAGATCCCGTAGCATGCTACGTTCGGTAAGTCATGCATTATCCAAGTCGGAGAGGCTAGCCTATATCGCCGGCCCAGCGGTTTACAACAAACTCAGCGAGCACATTAGGCAGGCGAAATCTCTTGACGTGTTTAAGAGACGCCTTAAGACAGCGGTCCGTAACCTTTTTGATGTTGCGACCCCAAAATTAAAAAAAGAGTTTTCAGCGACCCCAGAAAAAAACACTACATTTACAAATGCAAAGGTTGGTTCAGGAAACGAGATCAAGGTAAACTTTAATTTTCCTCCATGTTCTAGCTGTTTTTATTTCGTAAATTATATCGGAAAGTTTATTTATTTTGGAAAATAATATTAGAGCAAACGAGAAAATATGCCTGTAACATATTTATGAAGGCATTAAATGAGACAAGCAATTATTTGTAACAAAAATCCAAATTTGCGTGGCATGTTATGTTTCAAAAACATGTTGCACGCATTGCAACATGTTTCGCTTGTATTTCTCGTGTTTTTTTTATATTGGTCTTACTCAGTTTTTGAGTTGTTTCGGAATCATGGTTCAAAATCTCAAAACATTTCTCCAATACGATAAAAAATCGCTAAAACTTTGACATTTGGATCTGTCATAATAGAGATAGCCGTATTGCACAGCCCAATAAAAAATGACCCTTCTGGTGTTCTTGCCATGACAAAAAAAACAAAAGATTTACTTAAAAAATCAAGTTCAAAAGAATTTTTATAAATGTAATAAATATTACAAAAAATATTACTATTTTATTGTGAACATGAGTTGCTATGAGTTTTTTTTTTTAATCTCCTAAAGTTGGTATAACTGCAGGCAGTCCAGTCTGTCCAAACTAGCCACAGTTAATTGAGGGGGTCATCTTTTCCAAGATGGCGCGAGGGGTGCACCAGAAGTGCCTCGTTTTTTAAAGTTATGTGAACAAGGTCTCATTTTTCGGTAAGCGTTTAATTCTTTTCGGGATTCAATTAGATAAAGTTTTTGAAGAGTTTTGTAGTAATGGGGGTTTTCCTTTTTGGTCACAGCGGGTTTTTGGCTGTGCCGCCTTTTTACTTTCCAATGTAAATTCAACAATAAATCGGCCCACCGTGCCCTGACTTTTTCTCGCCTGGATGTCCATTTGAACTGGAAAACGTATCACATGTCACATGTCTGAAGTCTGTACCACATGTCTGAAGAGGAGATAGAAGGAGGAACTACCTGCTGATTAAAGGATCTTGTTTTTCTAACTTTAAATTTGTAGTTTTATTTTAAAATTGCGAAGGTTTATTCTCTGTTTTGCCAAATTTAGTGACAAACTAAATCCTTTCCCCGACCCTGTGGTTGTTTTTTTATTTTTCGGTCATAACCTAACCTATAGTATTTTTTTCTTTTTCGCGTTTTAAATAAACTCGATGGCGCTCTTGTTTCTTAGTATAACGCGATTGGATTACTAATCGCACGTTATATATTTTAAAATTTTATTCACTAAGAAAATTAGATAAGTAACTTAAAAATTAATTTGAACCTTGTGTTTGCACACATTCAGTCAGTATTCTTGTGTCGTCAGTATTGATTTGCACACATTCAGTCAGTATTAATTCTTGGTGATATATTATCAGAAATAGACACCCTCAAATCAGGTTCTACATTGTCTGGACCAATATTTTGTTTTTATAGCAGTCAATGTAGAGAAAGCTGTCTCACACAGGTATGTACATAGATGCGAATGGCAGCAATTTCAGCAGATATATTTTGTATAACAGTTAATATTCCTTTTCCGTCATTATCCAGAATTTGGATAGATCCGTGGTTTTGAAAATAGCTCGAAGGCTGTCATTGGAAATTAAATCGATCAGCTGCTCCTTTTCTTTTAAGTTCATCGAATCTCGCCGTTTTAAAGAAATTGGAACCAAAATGTGTATGGAGAGGTTATATTTTACGCATAAACTTTAATAAAAATCGATAAGTACAGGACCTTGTGACTTTTTTGATGACCCCATAATTATTGTTCGCGACCCCGTGCGGGGTCGCGACCCCAGGGTTGCGGAAGGCTGCCTTAAGAGATATCTTACAGATAAGGCGTTTTACTCACTGGAGGAATATAGTGAAGTCTAAAATGGTGGCTAAAGTATTTAATGATCTCTTTGCATTTTGTCTTGTATTTCTTTCTTTTTACATTATTCTTGTGTTTTTTCTTCGTTTTGTTTTGTTTATTTTATCTTTTCTTCACGATAAAAAAAATGTTTGTTTGCTAATATGTATGAATGTTTTCTAATCTGTATCTGACTTGTATAAAAGTATACTAATAAAATGAATAAGAATAATATGACGTTCCTGAGTTGCAGACTATCTACACCATGAACACTAAACACACATCTGCGAGGGCATCATCTGAAACTCCAGCGTGAATCATTCCATTCAAATCCCAAGAAACATTTCCTCAGCAGTAGAGTGGTAAACGAATGGAATGCTCTCCCATGTGAAGTGATCAATGCCAAAAGTGTCTGACTTTAAAAATGACTTTAAAAATAAACTCGACTTATTCCGCAGAAATTGTAATGCCAGCACGGACTCAGGCGCATCAGCTTAACCCTTGGAGTAAATGGGTATTTTCATGGATGCATCTGTCTCTTTTGCAGGATTTTCGGCGACATCGACCTTAACCCGTTGAGTATGATACGACCAAATCTGGTTCTGAAACAATTATCCGTTGAGTATGATACGACCAGATCTGGTTCCGCGTTTAACCCGATCGACCTTAACCCGTTGAGTATGATACGACCAAATCTGGTTCTGAAACAATTATCCGTTGAGTATGATACGACCAGATCTGGTTCCGCGTTTTTTTCACTTCTTTGACGTTCTCATATTTATTCATAATTATCTAATTGTTTTACAAAATGATATTTCAATATTCTATATTCGAAATTTCAATGCAATCATTGTGCAGTTGTTCTTTTTATGATTGGTGTAGTAGTTTCGTAGTTATAGTACTTTAAGGTCGATGTCGCCGAAAATCCTGCAAAAGAGACAGATGCATCCATGAAAATACCCATTTACTCCAAGGGTTAAAGTACTATAACTACGAAACTACTACACCAATCATAAAAAGAACAACTGCACAATGATTGCATTGAAATTTCGAATATAGAATATTGAAATATCATTTTGTAAAACAATTAGATAATTATGAATAAATATGAGAACGTCAAAGAAGTGAAAAAAACGCGCGACCAGATTTGGTTGACTCATACTCAACGGGTTAAGCTGCCTGCCTGTTAAATAAATAAATAATAATAATAATAATAATAACAATAATAATAAACTACCTGAACAATCTGCCATGGAGAGTCCAGCAATGTCCTCTGCGTCCTCCTAAGAAAGCTTCCCAAAGAATTGACAGGGGCGGTAGAACGCGCTGGCGCAATCGGCATGGGAGTTTCATCTCCAGTTTTGCTGCGTTTCCAGCTGTTGCTATGTTTCTGCTTTTGCTGCATACGCTGGAATTCCCACTTTTTCTTCTGGAACTGCATCCAGGCCTGCCGTTCCTCCTGTAAAGAAAATGGAATAATGACTGCAGGCCTGCAAAATACTCCTACACAGCAGCTATAACTCGTCATTCATCTCTTTCTATACACCTACAAAAAAATCGGGTTTGGGTAACAGGTGGAAGCAGTGCTGAAATTCGTACTATAATAATAGTATTTATGCTATAATTTCATGCCGAGTACTTACTACCGCAAGGTCGAAATAGTATACAAAAAAACTATAATTTCTTTATGGCTAAAGCCAAAATTTTTGACACTTTATTTTTTTTTCGTCTGGCGTGATACAAAGAAATTTATCACTATTCTATTGAGTTTGAGTTGGCTTGCTAAATGTATACGTTGATTCAACAGTAATCATTGCATTTTAATGTTAAAAAATTAAAAGTCATGGTTTAAAAAATATATATTTTCATACAAATAATAATGTCCACTTTTGAACACCCAGCTGTGTTTGTAGTCCTAGTGAAATTCAACACGTGTCTATTGATTATTGATTTGGTTCTTATTATGAGGTGAGGTTACTGGAATGTAGATTTTATAATAGAGACCATAAATATCAATAATAGAACTAGGGTTTCTTTGTTTTATTCGCCTTTTAATTTACGTAATAAATGAAATACAAACGAAGCTGCCATGGAATTCACCGACCGAAGTCGGGCCCATCATATAGTGTTATTACACTTCTGGGGGGTGAGCAGTGGATTCCGGACTAACGACCGGCTGTGGTAGGTTTAGGACAGCTGTCTTGCCACATGTGAGGGTTCACCTTACCACCCATTCACTCCCCCTTCAAAGCCATAGAATTTGAGATGCGGAAATCGCGGTTTTAGATCATTTTTCTAAGAAGGAGTTGATTATTTTCCTGGAGAGACTAAGATCTTTAAAAAGGCGAAACAGAGATTTAGCTGGCAGGCCACGAGCGCCAATTTCCACCGCGTGAAGGTGAACAGTGAAGCCGTTCCGGGTGACGGCATTTGCGAGATCATGGTATTTATTTATTTTGTAATCGTGGTCTTTTGGGATATTTGATTCCCATGGAACAGTTAATTCTACGATAAGGGCCATCTTCCGAGATAGAGAGTAAAGAGTTATATCTGGACGCAGGGAGTTATATTTGGAAGCGGTAACGTAAAAGTAACATAAAAAGTTACTATATATAGCTTTCCTATAACTTTATATTAAAACGAGATAGAATTGTGAGCAGTGGCAAGATTTGTACAAAAACTTTAGTGTTTAAATATTGATATTACATAAAGAAACAGATAAATATACTTAAACGTACCTTGGAAATCACACGTAAACGTTTAACAATGTTTTAAACAAATCTGACGCACCCTACTTCTTCAGTGACAACCACAAACAAAACGGCAGATGCCTTTAATTTTAACCCTTCAAGCCCCGCGACTTCGATACCGAAGTCAACTGAACGCGTCCAGGAAAAGTGATTTGATTGGGTTTTTCGTGTCATTCCGTATTCAGTTGTATTTTATTTAAATGCACAATGATATTTGTATCATCGTGCATTTAAATAAAATATAACTGCATACGGAATGACACGAAAAACCCAATCAAATCACTTTTCCTGGACGAGTTCAGTTGACTTCGATATCGAAGTCGCGGGGCTTGAAGGGTTAACCTTATTTTGACAATGACATATTAATGGATTTGAATTAGTTTTTCGTTTTCATGTTGTTTTTGTTCTAATCCGAACACACCAATAAAATCTGTCAAAACAGCCATGCGTAGGGTAGTGTTTTTTCTGCTACAATTAAAAGGTGTTGTGTGATAAACAAACTTTCATTGTTTTTCTTTTTGCTCGACCACTGATAATCTCTAAAACATATACACTCTTACCAATAAAATGATCTTATAACCGCGTTAAACCCTTGTTATTGTTATACCCGGTATAGCCGAGTTATAACGAAGTTGTAAAATCGTGACCAATAAAACAGTTGTAACGCGGTTATAACTACTCCCTGAAACCAAAGACAAGTCATATTTCTAGCAAGGCAACGCCCACTTGGAAGCAGTGTGGCCAATTGAAGCGGCATGAAATGCACATGAAAGGTCACTTTTTGTTGTCAGAAAGCCCGTGCCCATTGTTTTGTTACGCGAATGCTGATCGAAATAATAGTGGTATTTCCATCTCAATCGCGAACAGTTGCCGTCGACATTTTGCAGGTCAGCTCTCAGGATATCTATGATTCTTGCGGCGTATGGCTTAGTGAAAAGATATTTAGTTTTAAAATTGTAATCATATAAATCGAACGGGTTGTATCGCAATTTGTAAATTTTTGGTCGCCTATCACGACGCATTTCGATTTCTTCCAATAAATCCAGATCGATCATATCATCCACGTCGTCAAAATCCATTATTAGGCTAAAACGCAGGATTTCACAGCAGTATAAAAGGCGTATCCTCGTCGTAACACGGTTATTACAACGAAAGCGCACGTTTCGCGAACGAGAAGCTTCACGTCCGCGGCTGTCGGTGGCTGTCAGTTTGAAACAGCTGTTACGCCGGTCGGCCATTTTTAAGTTAATACTCCGTTAAACCGCTGTTATACCTGGCCTAGGGGTGGTATAGCGGAGTTATAGTGCGGATGGAAATCCAGTACCACTATTCCATGCTTATACCCGAGATGATCAGTGGTGTAAGCTATACCGCGTTTATTGGTCACAGATTTTCTTATACCTAGTAATAACAGAGGTATAAATTTTACAACTCGTTTATTGGTAAGGCTGATAGATTAAGGGTTGCTAGTGTGAAAAGAATAATTACCACTACATTTCATTAGGAATGTGTATTAAAATAAATAAAATACAAACGGAGCTGCCATGGAAATCACCGACCAAAAAAATCGGGCCCATCATATATAATTATTACACTTCTGGGAGGTGAGCGGTGGATCCCGGACCGACGACCGGCTGTGGTAGGTTTAGGACAACCGTCTTGCCACATGTGAGCGTTCATCTTACCACCCATTCACTCCCCCTTCGAAGCCATAGAATTTAAGATGCGGAAATCGCGGTTTTAGATAACATAAATAACATAAATAGAGTAACGTAAAAGTGCAAAAGCTGAAGACAGGCGAATAAAACAAAAAACCCTAGTTCTATTATTGATATTTATGGTCTCCATTATAAAATCGACAGCCCAGTAACCTCACCTCATAATACGAATCAAATCAATAAGCGTAGACAGGTGTTGAATTTCACTAGGACTACAAACACAGCTGTGTTTGACACCCAGCTGTGTTTGTGTGACATATGGACATTATTTTTTGTATGACAATATATTTTTTTTTCATGATTTTTAATTTTTATCATTAAAATGCAACGATTACTGTTGAATTAACCTATACAGTTAGCAAGCCAATATATCAATGCCCACGATCGGAAACGAAAACTCAATATAATTGTGATATATTTCTTTGTATGGCGCAAGACAAAAAAAAAAAAATGACGAAAATTTTGACTTTACCCTAGTTCCACATGGTGGGTCCGTTTTTCTTGCAATTAAAATGATTCAAATGGCTCTTTTTTAAGTACCTTTGTTTTGCCTCTGAGTGGTGGTGCTCCTAAAGCTTCTCTCCAGTGTAACTTCAGCCTTTCTCTCTCGCTGTCGGAATCTTGGCGTTTTCTTTTAATTTTTGTGACTATCGGTCTGATGAATTGTGGCGGCTTGGATGTGGAAGGTTGGCCTATATCCTCAATATCTGGACTGTCCTGAAAAATCAATAAAAACCATACTTTACACTAGTGGCCTTGAGTCTTGAGTTTTAAGTTAACCCTTGGAGTAAATGGGTATTTTCATGGATGCATCTGTCTCTTTTGCAGGATTTTCGGCGACATCGACTTAAAGTACTATAACTACGAAACTACTACACCAATCATAAAAAGAACAACTGCACAATGATTGCATTGAAATTTCGAATATAGAATATTGAAATATCATTTTGTAAAACAATTAGATAATTATGAATAAATATGAGAACGTCAAAGTGAAAAAAATGCGCGACCAGATTTGGTCGACTCGTACTCAACGGATAATTGTTTCGCGACCAGATTTGGTTGACTCATACTCAACGGGTTAAACCAAGGAATGCCGCGTCAAGTGAGTACTTGATGCAATTTCAAAGAGTTTAAAGAAATAAGTAAATAGTCAAAACACATTTTTAAAAACAAGCTTTTATTAAAATGTTCTGTCTTGAGCCAACCCTGGCTGCAGCAGCCCTGTCGCGGTGAAACGTAGAACGGGCTATTATAATTGAATGTGTATAAAAAAAATCGTTTCTGTGCTGTTGACCGTTGAGGAGTCCCCTCGTCGGGAATCAACCCTTGGCGCAGCAGCCATGTCAAGGTGAAACTTAGAACGGGCCATCTTTAATTGAATGCGTTTACAAAATTTTGTGTCTGTGCTGTTGACCGTTGAGGAGTTCCCTCGTTTTTGGGAGTTAATGGACCTTTGCTGAGGTGGCCACGAAGACCCATTCTGTTCAGGGTTGGTCACACTCACGGGTCAACACCTATCCGACGGCCTACACGCATGAAGTGCGAGCTTGGGTAGGACGGTTTGCACACCTGGACGGTCTGCGCACCGTGCGGCATTAGCCAATCGATTGCGCACTCTGACTGGGGGAGTCTGGAAGCAGTACTGTTTCCTATAGAGCGGGGGTGGTCGCGGACCTTACGGCGACTGCTCTTGAAACGACCATCCGCTACCCGATCCTGGGTGAACAGCCGGGCAAAGGATGCCGTGGTCCGCGATAGATTCGGTATACACCGTTTCACCGCTTCTTAAGGGAGAGGACCGCGCAAGCGACCTCGAACTCGTAACCAATCAAGAAACTGGAGTAATCTGGTCGCAATTGAAAGTAAGGGCGTGAGTGTAGGCCCGCCGGGTAACACTCCTGGCTATCTCGCAGTTAAGGCGTTGGTAACGATTAATCGTTAAAACTTCCTGAGGTGACGGGCTCGCCCGCTGTAGTCGACAACCCTAGTTGAGACGTATAAGATCCTCAACGGATGCTATAATTGCCTTGAGTTTTCTTAAATCTTCAAGCGGAAACAAATGCATCATCAGCAAGGACATGATTTCAAACTGGTTCTACATCAATCCCAGGAAACACTTCCCTGCCAATCGGACTGTAGACCAGTGAAACAGTTTCTCTGCTGAAGTGGTTGAAGCATGTAGTGTCCCTGTATTTAAAATAGACTAGATGTAAGTTTAAAAAAATATTGTATTGCAATATTTGGAAGATTGGATTGGAAGATGGAAGACGGAAGATTGGTTGCTTACCTTAAACGTTGAGAAATGTTTAGTGCTTCATATCGGGAAAAGCAACCCCAACAAAGAATATTTTCTGACAAACGCCCAACTAGAAGCAGTCAAGCAACAAAAAGATTGGAATAACAATTACTGATGATCTCAAATGGGAGAAACACATAATAATTGCAATTGCTAAAAGAGCCAACTCTATTCTCTATCTAATAAGGAAGGCTTTCCAACATCTATCAATAGAGGTTTTTATCAAGATCTACAAGGCATATGTGAGACCTATTCTTGAGTATGGCTATCAGATCTGGAACCCTTACTTTTGCAAAGATGTAGATATCCTGGAAAAGGTAAGCGAAGGGCAACCAAAATGTCAGTGGGTCTGAAGAATAGGAATTATGAAGATCGCTTGAAATTACTTGGAATTACTACACTCAAACAAAGAAGACAAAGAGGGGACCTGATTGAGACATATAAAATTCTTACACATTATTACGATGTACCTGCACTGAAGAATATTTACAAATTCAACGTCAACACAAATCTTCGAGGTCACAACAAAAAACTCAACCGTACAAAATTTAAATCTAATCCTCTTAAGAACGTTTTGCCAAATAGAGTGGTGGACATGTGGAATAAACTACCATTTGAAGTGATTAGTGCAATCTCTGTCAATCAATTTAAAAACAGACTCGATTTGTACCTAAAAACTTGTTAATATTGTTAATATTGTTTAGCTTTACAAGATCTCATCTGGACGTATCAGCAAAGCTGCCTGTCCAGAATAAATGATAATAATAATAATAATAATAAATTCAGACATATCAGCAATTACGCTGTCTGTCTGTTAAACAAAATAATGAATAATAAATAATAATAATAATCAAAAGCGATTGAATGTTTGTAATAAGGCTGGTTGCAATTATATTACATACCTCAGCTCCATGCATTGTTTCCTTACGAGACTCTCCGTTATCATCGACATCATCATCATCATCGCTGTCCACGTTCGCCGCGTGGCTGTCCCGAGACTTTGATGTGAACATTTCGTTAATTCTTCTCTGCTTTAATATATCAGTTTTCTCTAACATCTTTTTATGGAGCCATTCGGGGTGCTTTACTCGGGGTACTGGATTCGTTAACTGAAATAAAAAAATCGGTTGTGTCACCTCAAGGCTTTCCCGGTTAGCACACATCGTGCACTAAACCCCCAAAACCCTCCACACCCCCCCATATCCAACCTCCCCACCCTTCCCCCATCACCCAAATCAAACCTCCCCAACCCTCCTCTCTCTCCGCCTCCTTCCCCCCGCCCTTACTCTAACCCCCCCGAGAGCACTAGATTCGGCATGCGAGGTACTGGATTCAGTAACTGTGATAAAAAATCGGTTGGGTCACCCCAAGACATTGCGTATCAAACCCCCTAAACCCCAAATTCTTCCCCTAAAACCCTCCACACCCCTCTCCAACCTTCTCCCCCCTCCTTTCCCACCGTTCCCCCCATCGCACAAACCTTCTCTCTCTCTCACCCTCCTCCCCCCGCCCCTTACTCTGACGCCTCCTTCCCCATTTGTTTGATTGAATTATGACTAGCGCGCCCTCTGGTGGACCGATTTCAATTACAATCTTTTCAACTCTTGCCATGACCGAATGATGCTTGCATGCCAAACTTCAGCTGACTCGGATAAAGCGTTTGAGCGCTATCTTGGAGTAATACACACAGGCAGACACACAGACACACAGAAGTCCGTTCACAATACTTTCTTTGCCAGAAAAGTAAAATAATATTGCGATTATGGATTACGATACGACATATTATGGATTACGATGAAATAAGTATTTTTTTAAAAACGCTAGCACTGGGTTTGTATCGGATGCCTCGTTCGTGTTAAGTTCGTGCCTAATTTTCATAGATGTCGCCAAATATCCGGCGTTTGTGATTCATTAGTTTGTGATTCATTGTGATTCGTTAGACCACGAGTACAAATTAAATAAATACCATGATCTCGCAAATGCCGTCACCCGGAACGGCTTCACTGTTCACCTTCACGCGGTGGAAGTTGGCGCTCGTGGCCTGCCAGCTAAATCTCTGTTTCACCTTTTTGAAGATTTTGGTCTCTCCAGGAAAATAATCAACTTTTTCTTAGAAAAATTATCTAAACCCGCGATTTTCGCATCTCAAATTCTATGGCTTCAAAGGGGGAGTGAATGGGTGGTAAAGCGAACGCTCACATGTGGCAAGACAGCTGTCCTAAACCTACCACAGCCGGTCGTTAGTCCGGAATCCACCCGTTACCTCCCAGAAGTGTAATAATTATATATGATGGGCCCGATTTTTGGTCGGTGAATTCCATGGCAGCTCCGTTAGTATTTTTTTTTTATTTTTTTTTTTATCATGCACTGAAAAGGTGAGTGTTGTGTTATCATCGCGTTAGACACAGTCAAATAAATTCATTTGTGTGCATTTGAGAAATCTTTAAAACTGGGGACTGGTAAGATGCATTTGCGGCATGTATAACCCAGGGTAATAGTCACGTAACTGCATTGGTAAAAAAAGCAAACTCTCTATTGTTTCTAATTCAAAAAGCTTTTCACCATATCACAGAGGAATTGACGCTGAAAATCTATAAGTCATTTGTAAGACCCATTTTGAAACACGCCTATCAGATCTGGAATCCATACTTTAGGAAGGATATCGATCTTCTAGAGAAGGTCCAGCGAAGAGCGACTAAATTGCCCTTTAACTTGAAGCATCCAACATACGAGAAAAGATTGTCGGCTCTCGGTTTGACCACTCTGGAGCAACGCAGGGCACGGGGTGACTTAATCGAGATGTATAAGATCCTGACTGCATCGAGATGTATAAGATCCTGACTTCATTTATTTGGCGAATTTTAATACTTTTTCCTGAACTATGATACTTGTAGCCGCGGTAGACGTTTGATACTTACCCCCTGCATAGCCGCCGGTATAGTGATGATCTTCTGGATTGCACCGCTCAATCGTTCAATGTAGTACGCCCAATCTAGCACGTCTCTAATGTCTATGGTATCGTCGATGCTGTTGTCCTTCAGCCACCTTCGCAAGTGGTGCCTCTTCACTGCGGCGTTTGACTGGAATATCGCAAGGGGAATCGCCCTCTCCGTAACTGGAGCACCTACAATTAATTCAACACGTTTGGAAAAATCGAGGTTTTATGGCATTTTAATCGACATTTACAGAATCTTCATGTCAGGCTTTTCATTCATGCAAAAGAATTTTTCTGTGTAGTGATTGTGTTCAAAGTTCGAAAACAATTATGAAGATTTTAAATAGACTTGACGTTAATGGATATAGGTATATCGGCAAATTGCTGCTTGACCATATATATATATCCTTCTAGCCGAGTTCGGCCATAGCGACTGCATTGTAGATTCTAGTTTCTAGTGACTTCTTTAGTCTTCTCAGAGTCCATTGTTCGGAAGCAGTCAAGTGCGCAGGCTATATTATAATGCACAGGTGGGCGCGCGACCACAGGTGCACTCTCTCTCTTCCTCCCTCTTCTGAACCCGATGTAACGGAAACCGTTACGACCAGAGAAAAGTCATTGTTAAATTTGTACTCAATATTGCAAAGCATTTTTTTTTTCCCGGATTTAGTTTGTTTTTCCACGCTGTCATTTATGAAATTGGTAGTTATGGCTTGTGGTGATGTTTAAGGTTTTTCTGGAGCTATTGCAGAGATCGGTGACTTATTGGTAGTTGTTGTAGTAGGCGGTGATGTAGAAGATGCATTATTGGATTTATCCTCATGGGGCTGTGTTGAATACAGCATACAGTCTCTTGTTCCGACATTATACAAAATTGTGATAGTTTCCCTTTTGGCAAATCCCCGTCAGTTTTTGGACAATTTTCCGGCGTTAGACATACTCCTAAAACGCCATTTATGTCACATGACTCTTCACGGCAGTGTATATGCCAGGTCCCTTGGCACTTCCGCAAGGGCTCTTTCCAATACTGGTAACGGCGATTATGTTGAAGAGGCATTGGTTGTCAGCTATCGTCACTTGCAGAGGTCCACCACTATCGCCTCCACAAGGGTCCGTTATACCTTGCGGTAACCTCTTTCTGAGAGTCTTTGCATTTAGTCTTCGACAGGTCGGCTGGTCAATCAAATCCACCACCACCTTCAGTAAGTCGTCCGATGTATCTTCAGCAAAGTCGATCTGCCCCCGTCCAGTAACGACAGCTCGCTTGTTTTCGATGGTCGACTTTGTCCATAGACACGCTGGTCGAATATTTAAAGTGAACAGCTCAGACCGATAAGATCCTTCGGGACGCGTCCCGTGTTAACCGCGAGTGAATCCAGACTGTAGAATTGCACTATATTCACTAAATTTATTATTTAATTATTATTTAAAGGTGAGAGAATTTTAAAATATGTTGACACTTAGAATTTAAATTTCGAATTTTGCTGCTATACCATTAATTTGTTAACAGCGGCCATTAATTTTTATAGCGCGTGTTTTTTGGCATTATTGTAACGGCTATAAAAAAATAACCTGATTAGATATAGAAACATATTGTTTGCTATTCTTATCAGATAGAGAGCAGAGTTGGCTCTTTTAGCGGTAATATGGTAAGTAACAATGTGACATATCCGACACTAGCTCTTCGTCTATTTCTTACAACTATTACATTATGAATAGCAGATTCTGGGGAATATTTTTGGGCTTATTGATTACCTTCTGGTTTTCTGGAGATTATGAATTTGCATGCGAGTCCCGCATCCTTGACCATCTTGTCCCCGAGGAATTCTGCCAGGCGCTTAGCGGTCGAGATTGAAGTGGACTTTTGACCGCCGTAATCTTCGAGCTTCTTTGACATAGATCTGTAAATAAATGAAGCGTTTGTGACATATATTTTGTCTTGTAGGTTTTATTGGGTTTTCAAAACTACGTAACGTTGTCATAAACTAGTAATAAACTATTTGTAGTTGACTTATGCTTTATTGGCTATCGTGCCAGTATAATAAATTATAGATAGACATCAACAATAACCCTGAAGCATTTCATAAAATTAGAGACAAGTATTAAAATTTAGAGATAAACATAATCTAATAATCAAAATTAATATATAAAACTAGTAATTAAATTTAAAGAGTCAATTAACATTAAACGGCATATAGGCCGGCAGAGCATAAAACTGGGAAGGGTCGTAATTCAAGAAAGTTGCGGGAAAGCGTTATTCAATAATCTCAAGGTCTAAATATAAATTATGGGTAAATCTAGTGGCGATTTCCGGGAGCGTAGGTTTCCGGGAGATTTCCGGGAGCGTAGGGAGGCCCGATCGCGCCAGCGTCTCCAACGGCGCGTACGTTCAGCTAGGTCTTGCTCCCAGGACGGTATCTAGACGGTCGACCGTGAAGGCCCTACACCTTGGCGAAGTTCCGCTGGGCTGCCTGAGGTCGCTCCTCGTTTCCTGGCATGATTGTTCAGCCGACGTACAGCTTCCGGGTTTCAGCCCGTTCAGTGGTATCTACGGCACGACGCGACCGCGAGGGCTAAAGTCCCCCCGCCCGGTACTCCTTCTTCCGAAAACCCACTCAGTTTCCCCGACGAGGGTTTCGGAGTATCCCCGCCAAAAGATATGAAGTATAATATTATCTTCTTTATAAAATACACGAAATGTCTTGTAATTTTTATTTAATATATAGTGCCTTACTGTTTTTCTTGTTTTATTTAATTGGTTTACATTTTCTAAATTCTTCCCTTTTTATTGTATGCTAATTTAATTAATTAATTATTTTATTGATTATAAACATATATTTATTTCGGATTTCATCGCCGTACCGTATTTTCCGGCCCAGTCAATCGTAGTAAGCGGGAGAAACGTCAGATGGGACGGACGGGCCGTCTTGACGCGTGCGTTTGTTTACATTGAAACTTGGAAACGGGAAATCTGGCTTTTCCGCCTTATTTATGCTGCGGGAAGCCGATACTGGGTCCACCATACTACTTATTTGACAAAATCACATCGGTACTTTGTGAAAGTCGAGGATCTCCTCAAAAAAGTGCAGCGCAGAGCGACTAAGATACCTATGGATATTAAAAAGCTGGAATACACAGAAAAACTCAGGGGTGACCTAATCGAAAGGTATAGCTGATTTTGATACAGGAAATAACATTTCTTTGAATCTAAATTGATTTTAATTTGGGGTTCCCAACACAAATCGAAGTTATACAAATCTAAATATAGAACATGTTAAGTCAAAACTGTCGTCAGCCTGCTATGCTCTATTACGCATCAGAAGTTGTATAGAGAGAACTGAAGTAATATCGGCCTATTACGCGCTAGTTGAGTCACACCTGCGCTATGGCATTCTTTTATGGGGTACTGCAGCACACATCAACAGTGTATTCACTCTTCAGCAAAGAACCATACGTGCGATAGTGGGTATTGGTCCACGGCAGTCATGTCGTGAACACTTCCAAAAACTAGGGATATTGACCATATATGCGATTTTTGCTCAAGAAGCTCTTTGCGAATTGTATTGCAATAAGCGCTCGGCCATATCCCACGAGGAATTACATCGGCATGACACCAGGAATAAAACCCAGTATCTCCAACCGTTCGTAGCACGTACTGCCAAGTTCCAGGCGACTAGTCGATACATAGGCCTCAAACGTTTAATAAATTGTCTGAAAGATTAAAAGCGATTAAAAACATCGATATTTTCAAGAGATCCATCCGAGTATATCTCCTTAAAATTAACCTGTATGCTCATAACGACTTTTTAAAATATTGAGAAAATACATAGCATCGTATCTAACCATTTTATCTAATACACATTTATTGTCAATTGTTTTGTTGTAAACGGTTATGATATAGTCTTTGTTTTTGTAAATTGGTAGGTTTAAAGTTTTATATTGTAGACCGAACGAAGAAGACCGACGCACTGTGGCTGATATGGTACTGTTACACAAAGTTATCCACAATACCATAGATAGTCCATACCTTGTTGAAAACTTACGTTTTTTCGGTCCTCCGCGATTAATTCGTAATTCACGCACTTTTGAGGTCTCTCGTGCCAATACCAACTACGGGAAAAATTCCATCGCTTATAGGCTAATGTGCACGTACGACTCTCGTTTCTCCACCATCGACATTTCAACCTCAACCAACCGACGTTCGTCAAAGAATTATTCAAATCAATTGCACCTAACGAGCTTGTTAACATCTATCTTTCTTAGTTATATAATTTTCATGCAACATATCAGTAGCTACTACAAATATTTATAAATATTTATTATATATCTAAAAATATCTATAAACATCAATAAATATCTGTATCTATATATCCACTATAAGACCTATTTATATCTTTATTTATATCTATATACATATACACATACCATCGTCCAACTCCTTCTTCCTAATCAATTCCAATTCCCTACCTCTCCCATCGGTTTTCTATTTTAATTTTCTATTTAACATGTACTTAGTTTATTTTACAATTAATTTTATGTGTAATATGCCGAAATCCAAATGTGTAATATGCGGAAATCTGTTATATATATAAATACAAACGGAGCTGCCATGGAATTCACCGACCGGAGTCGGGCACATCATAATACAATTTTTTACACTTCTGGGGGGTGAGCAGTGGATTCCGGACTTACGAACCGGCTGTGGTAGGTTTAGGACAGCTGTCTTGCCACATGTGAGCGTTCACCTTGCCACCCATTCACTCCCCCTTCGAAGCCATAGAATTTGAGATGCGCAAATCGCAGTTTTAGATAATTTTTCTAAGAAAGAGTTGATTATTTTTCTGGAAAGGCCAAGATCTTTAAAGAGGTGAAATAGAGATTTAGCTGGCAGGCCACGAGCGCCAACTTCCACCGCGTGAAGGTGAACAGTGAAGCCGTTCCGGGTTACGGCATTTGCGAGATCATGGTATTTATTTAATTTGTACTCGTGGTCTTTTGGGATATTTGATTCCCATGGAACAGTTAATTCTACAATAAGAGCCACCTTCCGAGATAGAGAGTAAAGAGTTATATCTGGACGGAGGGCTGTGCATCCGAGACTTTCAGGGAATTTATACTGCTTAGAGACCGAATCAACCTCCAGAATCCAATCTGTAGCTTTCTCGATTATTGAGAAAGGTTTTGTAGTTAAATGTTTTTTGCCTTTAGAGCCATCCCGCACAAACTGTATTGGGGGTTTGGAGGATACTGTCAAACCCTTGTTGGCACGAGCCACTGAGAGACTAATTACCTCGCGAATAACAGCGAGAACTTTGTCATGGCGGTAAGTGTACCGTCCTTGATCTAAGGCCACCTTGCAGCCAGCTAGAATGTGTCTAGCTGTGCAAGGGGTATTGCTACAGAGGGGACAAGAACTATCCTCGGCAAAGCTCCAACGAGCGAGGTTACTGGGGTCTGGAAGTGTATGCTGAAAGGCATTCAAATAAAATTTCAGCATCTCTGGCGTCCAGTCATAGAGCATTACCTTCCAGTGCATTGGAGGCGGAATGCAAAAGTCCCCAATTGTTGTCCAATCATTCTGGCATTGAAGGCCAATAGCATGAGCCATACTCTTGCTGTCGTAATCTCCCCGCAAAAGAGACTTCTTCAAGTCCACGTCGCTCGTGGTTGTACTGCCATACCCCAGACTAGTGCCATTCTGGCTGATTCCAGTAAGGAACTTTTTGTGGAAGTCTACGCGGGCTTGTAGATCATTTGAATCACTACGGCCACTTATTACGTGCTTCGATATTGCCGGATCTTTGGAATTGCACAGAATCGAATTTTTGGTTATTCTGGAGTTGGCGTAGAGCAGAGAGGGCAGTTTAAGCGCTAGCCCAAAATTTTGTTTGGACCTGAAGAGAGTCGAGGGGTCAGCTGGTTTGGCTAAGGACAGCCAGGATTTTAAACTAGCTGTCACCAGCGCATCTAGACGGGACAGTTGGGTTTTGGTAAAATCGTAAATAAGAAAGGGCCATGACAAATGTGACGTTAGATAATTGTCATAGATCCAGGCCTTAGATCCAGATTCATAGGAAACGATTATCGGCGTAATGTTTTTCTCTTTTTCTACATTATGTTTAGCACACGTATGTCAATTGTATGCGCTGTATGTTTCCAGAAATAAAATAAAATAAAAAAATAAAATATTGTATATCATCTCTTGGCTAAATTGAGTAACTAGTTTAACCCGTTGAGTATGAGTCAACCAAATCTGGTTGCGAAACAATTATCCGTTGAGTACGAGTCGACCAAATCTGGTCGCGCGTTTTTTTCACTTCTTTGACGTTCTCATATTTATTCATAATTATCTAATTGTTTTACAAAATGATATTTCAATATTCTATATTCGAAATTTCAATGCAATCATTGTGCAGTTGTTCTTTTGATGATTGGTGTAGTAGTTTCGTAGTTATAGTACTTTTAAGTCGATGTCGCCGAAAATCCTGCAAAAGAGACAGATGCATCCATGAAAATACCCATTTACTCCAAGGGTTAAGATTAATCTAATGTCATTCCTACACAATTGTTATGGTTTTATTGGAAATAAATACATTTATCTTTATCTTTATACAAATATAAAATAGTCAGTGTAAAAACAGCATCTAAGTAATAATTTAAGTTCAAAGACCTAATATTATGGTTACCTATTTTCGGATATCAGTTCGAAGAGTTCTGAATCCGGCATATTTGAACCTTTGCTATAGAGGACGTCCAACCAGTAATCTGCCACCTGTTGAATAAATAAAATCGATTGAGTGTTGAATAAAGAAATTAATTTTAGTGAGTTATATTTTGATGGCTATGATCATAAGCTTCATATGCCAGCTTCTTGGCATATTGACATTTTGTGCGGTGAGGTAAATCCGCTTTAGTGAGAGCGCTAATTCCGGCGATGGTAAGTGGGCTCCAGCAGCTGCTCTGAATACCATCGATCATATTATCAACAGTTTTCTCTTTTCTATGTGATATAACATTTTGAGAAAATTCGCGGAAACCAATCCTTCGGACATTATTATTATTATTATATTATACACTAGCAGCTTAAGGCTGATGCGTGTATATCACATGCACTTGTTTTAAAACTTGTGACTGTTTTGCACTAAGAAAAATGTCCAGTTTGTTTTTAAAGCTATTGACAGAAATAGCAATGATCACTTCCTCTGGCAACGCATTCCAAGCATCCACTACACGATTTGTCAAAAAATATTTCCTGGGGTTCGATGCTGCAACTGTCTTATTTAGCTTCAACGAGTGTTCACGCAGTTGCTTATTGGTGTTCAGGGTATACATGCTCTCGAGGTTGGGCACACTGTAATAACCGTGAAGCATTTTGTAGCTTTCTATTAAGTCTCCTCGCTGCCTACGTTCCTCTAATGTTGTCAGGCGAAGTTCTTTCAGTCGTACTTCGTATGGTTTGTTCCTCAGCGATAGCATCAACTTTGTTGCTCTTCTCTGAACTCGTTTCAGGTGCTCTATATCCTTCCGAAAGTAAGGATTCCATACCTGGTAGGAGTATTCGAAGAGCGGGCGAATGTAGGTTTTATAGAGCTTGAGGAAAAGTTCACTGGTGATAGTGGAAAAAGCTTTTCTTATTAAATATAGAAGTGAGTTTGCTCTCTAATTTCGATTATGTGGGTTTCCCATTTGAGGTCCCGGGAGATAGTGATGCCGAGGTCTTTCTGGGTCATAACTGGCTGAACTTTTTTCCCCTCAATCGTATACGCTAGCTGTGGATTTGAGATCAGATATGTAGGACAGTGCATTTATCTGCATTGAGAGAAAGCAACCATTTATGAATTACATGCCATTGAATATCGTGTAACAAAAACTGTATATTTTGTTGTGTTGTTTTCGCGCCTTTGTGCAGATTATGTTCGCTGCACCTGTTCTTCCATGTTTTCCCCGTGTTTAGTTATGTTTCCTGTTGGTTTTTGCTGTTTTCAGGAATTTCTCCCATATTATGACAATTAAAAGAACCATGTTACGAAATTTCGTAAATATCAAATTTTTGACAGATAGAGCTGTGCAGTCGTAATTTTTATCGCCCTAAGCGATTTTGGCGATTACTAGTGGCGACACTGGTCTGGCTCTACCCTTTATGGGCGACTTCCGCCTTGCAATCACTTTGTTTCGTTTCAACATGGCTGGGACACAGACGCAGAGGTTCGGCTGTGAGAATTGGCGACCGCCGTAAGGGAGAAGCCGGAGAGTGACCGCCTGGCGGTAAAAATTTGTTATGTGAAGTGTGTGTGACTTATCTGGTAAGCATTTAATCTCATTTTGGGTAGCTTTTCATATAAGATCCTCGCGATTTTAACGGATTTTTCTATTGATCACAGCTGTGGGCACCTCTGTTTTTTTTTTAACAATACTGCTGCTAAATAATTGACGAAATCGTCGCTAAATGTGACGGGACTTGCCTCCACGTCAGGGAATTTGTCTTCCTATCCGGAATTTACCATTTTTATGTGGCTGAGCACATGTGACGCGCCGATAAGCGGAATTTGAAGAAAGGGTGCCTGCGGGCGAATAAACACGGATACTTTTCATAACCTTGTGTTTCTTTTGTGCATTAGTCTTTTGTGTGTCTGAGGAAAAGGGTTTTCTGGTGGCCAAATTCAGTGCCGATCAATATAGCCCACCCTCTGAGATCGATTTTTTTAGGTTAACTTTTTTTTCAAAATTTCTTTCGGGTATCTTTTTTTTTATATAATTAGTTTCCTTCTTTTTCTTTAAAAGTAGGTGGCGTCCTTTTCTCTTTCATTCTTTTGGGTTTTGGTGGTTTCTACCGTGTTTCTTCCAAACACGGAAATTAGTATTTTGAGGTTATAATCGGCAACACTTACCCTAGCCACAGCCGCGTAACATGTCTCCAAAGTATCCCCCTTCAGAAACGCTTCAAAGACAGACGACTGAAATATTTTTATCAACTGCAGTTCTCCTCGACGTTTTACTTCAAAACCTTTCAATTCCGCTAGAGTTCCATCAAAATTGAACACAGCATATCTGCAGACAAAGAAATAAATATTACATTATAAATAGGATAGAAACGAATTTACCGCGTGAAATTTGTAGCACCTGACGTTTCGGTGACAATGCAGCTGCCGTTGTCTAGGGTAGACTGAAAGAGCTGTCAATCCGTTGTTTCGCAGGTAGGCCGCATACTGCTGCCGCCATTGCATAGGTTATAACGGTGGCGGGGGGCCCGGACTCGGAGCGTGCGAATTTCGAAAATCCGTCTTGCACACAACACTCACTGTATCCTGTCTTACGTCCTTGCGTTTGGCATTCGGCGGCGGGAACATTTTAAGAAGAGGGTTCCACGTAGAAGAGAGTTTGTTACCGTCGTCTCTATTGAAGTTTGGCGTTTTTCTTATTTCAATGTCTTCCCGGATCATGCGATGAAAGTAGAATTGTTCCTTGGATAGCACATTGGGATTTTGAAACTGCATCCAGTGGTTACTTCCGCTGTCCAATATATGTTCGCAGATCGCCGATTTTTCTCGCTGAACCTTTTTAACAGCTTTGATGTGTTCAGTCAATCGCGTGGCTATGGGCCGTTTCTTTTGTCCAACATAGGCTAGACCGCAACTGCATTCGACTTTATACACACCCGGGGTTTGCAGTGTTATTACATCCATTATAGGCCTCAAAAATCGAGCTATATTTTGGGTCGGCTTGAAGATCGTTTTTATATCGAATCTGTATAGCATCTTACTTATTCGATCTGTCACGCCCTTGACGTATGGTAAAATATCACGAGACACGCACACAATCTAATACAGACGAAACTCAGAAACCGAGCAGATCAAGATCATTCGGTCCATTCGGCCTACCCGCAAAACAACGGATTGACAGCTCCTTCAGTCTACCCTGGACAACGGCGGCTGCAACGTCACCGAAACGTCGGGTGCTATAAATTTCACGCGGTAAATTCGTTTCTATCCTATTTATAATGTCAAACAACCGCGAGTCTTTGAATAAATAGTACGTTCTAGTTGCTCCAACCCAATGCCAGACGGCTAAAAATCTGGCAAACTAGGCTGCAATTGCAATCTGCAATCCACACCCATTGCCACAACTGTAAACAGAAGGAGTGTTTAAGAAATAGTGTTGTCATGAAACTAACTGAGAGTGCATGGGGAGCCAACCCAGCTACGCTCCAGTGTGGAGTGGATCAACAAACGCAAAAATGGTCGACACTGCTGTGAACGGGAGCATTATGGGAGCTAATGGACCCTTGCTGAGTTGGCCACGAAGACCCATTCTGTTCAGGGTTGGTCACACTCACGGGTCAACACCCATCCGACGGCCTCCATGCATGAAATGCAAGCCCGGGCAGGACTCTGGCCTAAGGGCTAGTTTCCCCTAGGAATCAAACTTCTGGTGCAACGGGCGAGCCCTTAGCCTCAGGAAGTTTTAACGATTAGTCGTTCTGTCTCCCTGAAGTGAGCGCAGAAGACTTGGACAATATCAGTCCACCGTCAAACTCCGCCACATGCCTGTAGGAGAACAACGCCTTAATCGCGAGATAGCCAGGAGTGTTACCCAGTGGGCTTATACTCACGCCCTTACTTCCGATTGCGACTAGATTACGCCAGTCTCCCGATTGGTTACGAGTTCGAGGTCGCCTGCGCGGACCTCTCCGTTACAAAGCGGTGAAACGGTGAATACCGAATCTATTGCGGACCACGGCATCCTTTGCCCGACTGTTCACCCAGGATCGGGTAGCCGATGGTCGTTTCGAGAGCAGTCGCCGTAAGGTCCGCAACCACCCCCGCTCTATAGGAAACAGTACTGCTTCCAGACTCCCCCGACTGTTAGTGCGCAGACCGTCCAGGAGCGGCAGAAGTTTGATCCCTAGGGGAAACTAACCCTAAGGCCAGAGTCCTACCCAGGCTCGCACTTCATGCGTGGAGGCCGTCGGATAGGTATTGACCCATGAGTGTGACCAACCCTGAACATATTGAGATGTCAACCACAACGGGCGAACCCGTCACCGCAGGACGTTTTAACGATTCATCGTTCTATCGACCGTGCAGTGAGCGTAGAAGACTTTGGACATAACAAATCCGACGTCTAGCTACGTCACAACCCGTTAGAGACCAACGCCTTACCGCGAGTAGCCAGGTATGTTACCTGGCGGGCGGCTATGGTGCGTCAAGTCACTTAAATAAATTAAATAATAAACAGTAGTGAAGCTACCAGTTCCTCGTCCCCCGCGCGCCCCTGCGCCCGCGACGAGCGTGGATCGCGGGCCCGACGGAGAGGGACTCGGCGGCGTCCGGCGTTCGCCAGTCGCCTGTATGAAGTTACAGTGGAACCACGGTATTTTTGTTATCTCGCTCCGCTTTACACTTTACGCTTTATTTACGTCAATATATAATTTCTTTACGGTTGTACTGAGTTTAATTGGTTTTATTATCAGACGCTCATAAATATAACCAGAGCGGCACTCGAACCCTAACTACCAATTGTGACCAGATTTCTCCGGTCTCTCGATTGGTTCCGAGTTCGAGGTCGCTTGCGCGGTCCTCTCCCTTACGAAGCGGTGAAACGGAGTATACCGAATCTGTCGCGGACCAAGGCGTCCTTTGCCCGACTCTGAACCGGGATCGGATGGCCAATGGTCATTTCAAGAGCAGTCGCCGTAAGGTAGACAACTACCCCCGTTCTATAGGAAACAATACAGTTCCCAGACTCCCCCGATTGTTAGTCGGAGAGCACAATCGGCGCCGCTCGGTGCGCAGACCGTCCAGGAGCGCCAGAGGATTGATTCCCAGGGGAGACTGGTTGACCCAGTGTCCTACCCAGGCTCGCACCCCATGCGTGGAGGCCATCGGATGGGTGTTGACCCGTGAGTGTGACCGACCCTGAAACAGAATGGGTCTTCGTGGCCAACTCAGCAAGGGCCCATTAGCTCCCAAGCTATAGAGGCATTGTGATGATCCCTTAGTGGATTACTCCCACTAAAACCTATCTTGAGAAGTGGCCGCTGGCTTCTTATTATAAGAACGAGCATGACAGCTCCGTTTATATTTATATATATTGAATGTAGTATGTATAGATCGGTTGGTTCACGGGCAAGGGATTATAGTCAGTATTAGTTCGCAGAGAAAGAGTAATAGAATCCAAATCCCGCATATATAGCCGGCTGTTCCCCATGGGGTTGGTGTTACTAGGAGTTTGCTGTACCCTATAGGGTACACGCAACAGAAAAGATTAAACGAAACGGTCATAATGATCAAAGTTGAATAATCGCTTGTAGATAGTGTATATCATACCTCTTTTTCAACTTCTTGCCCTCTTCCTTAGATGCGGGTAGAACCATTCCTAAGTAGGGTCCATCAACCTCAAAGAAAATTGAATTCTCAGCCTTTTGTAAGTATTCTCGAGTCTCAGGGTTTACCAGTTCATGATACTGATCATTTGTGAAGTAATCCTGAAAATATACATGTATTATGTTCTTATCTATGAAGTTGCCATTCTACAACAGAAATGTAGCACCAAAGAAATTGTATGCAAAATATATATTTAATGAAATTAAATATATAAAAACCTACAATGTCCTCATCGAAAGTGAGAAACATCTATTCATCATATCATTGATTATAAAGCATATTAGATTACCCAAAGGCTTACAACAATATGGAAACCAGTGTTTTACTACAAAACGCAAAATATAGATGGCGCTCAAAGACTTTCGAAATTATTCGAGAGTTTTATAAAAAGAAGATTGGCATCCACACATGCTTTCTATAAGTTGGACGATATTATTTGTATATTAGATTTAAACAGTTTAGGGCATGAAATGCTATTTTACAATATTGTTATTTTTTTTAGTTGTTAAGTTGGCTATTGAAACGGTATTATTTACAAATTAAGTTGGAATTTAATTTAGTGGATCATTTAACATTTATTTTTATATTTTTTTGTTTTGTTAAGTTTTTTTTAATGTGATTATTTTAATTTTATTTTGTTATGTCTTTTAATTTGACACTATTGCCAGTATTTCTTTTTCTACTATGGTTTTCCATTTTGAAATTGAACTAATACTAGCTGACCCGTGCCCACTTCGTTGGGCGGTAAAACTTTTTACTTGTGATGAAATTATGAGTGTTGTTCGGTTAGTACCGAGTGCTATGATTTATTTACTGACTGCCAAAAGAAGGGTTATATTTTTACTGCATATGTATGTATGTACAGTAGAGCGTCGATTATCCGAACGTCGGTCAACCGAACGACCGCTTAACCGAACTGCTGCGGCCATAGACTCTCGGTTAATTTATCCTCTCTCGCTCGCACGCGGCGCTAACCCTCTCCCCCGCCGCTCGGTTCGTTCCTGCACCTGTGCCGCGAGTTGTCGACGCTTAGTGACCGTTAGCGCTTTATTGCGATCGATTGTGTCAATTTTCACTGTGTAAAGTAATCTCACGAATCGAAATGCCTAAACGTAAACGTATTGTTCTTTCTATGAGAGATAAATATGAGATTAATAAACGGTTAGAGGAAGGCGAGTCTGCAACCAAGTTATCTAATGAACACAAGGTTGGCAAGTCGACAATTACGGATATAAAGAATCAAAAGACGAGCATAACAAATTTTATATCCATGCTTGATTCTACTGATGGATCGTCAAGTCGTAAAACTATGAAGCTCGCCACTAACACGGATCTAGATGACACTGTTTACAAGTGGTTCACACAAAAAAGATCTCAAGGAGAACCTATCTCTGGTCCTATTCTTTGTGAAAAGGCAATTCAGTTTAATGAAAAACTTGGAGGCTCATCGAATTTTCAAGCAAGCACGGGTTGGTTAAAACGATTTAAGTCAAGGCATGGCATTCGGCAGCTTCAAATACAAGGAGAAAAACTGTCTGCTGATTCTTCAGCAGCTGATTCTTTCAAAATCAAACTAAGGGACTTGTTGAAGGAAGAAGGTTATGCTCTCGAAAACGTTTACAATGCTGACGAAACTGGGCTCAATTGGAAGGCTTTGCCACGAAAAACTCTCGCTTCGCGGCGTGAATTAACAGCACCTGGGCCTAAAGTAAACAAGGATCGTATCACTGCTTTAGCTTGTGCTAATGCTACTGGTAGCCATCGCTTGCCTATGCTCGTCATTGGTAAAAGCAAGAAACCACGTTGTTTCAAACACGTTAATATGTCTGCGATGCCTATTGTTTACATCTCGCAAAAGAAGGCCTGGATGGATAGTAAAATTTTCACGGAATGGTTTGTGGGAGTTTTTATACCTTCTGTAAAAGCCCATCAGTTGAAGAACGGAACAAGAGAGAAAACATTACTGCTTCTTGATAACGCACCAACTCATCCATTGTGTGACATTCTAAACGAAAAAGACGAGTTTATAAAAGTGATGTTTCTTCCACCTAAAGTAACTTCCTTATTACAGCCCATGGATCAAGGCGTTATTGAGATTTTCAAACGGTATTATAAAAAAGAGTTGTTACGTAAGCTATTGTTAGATAAAGAAGAGGACGGAGAAGAAAGTTTGATAATAAATCACAAAAAGATTGATTTGAAAGAAGCATCCTACTTGATCGGAACAGCATGGGACAGTGTGAAACAACATAATTTGAAAAGAGGCTGGAATAAAATTTTGGAAACAGAACATTCGCAAAATGATGCTGGAAATGAGGAAGAGGATGATATGTCTGAAATGCTAAATATGCTAACAGAACTCGATTGCCATGAATGTGATGAAGAAGACGTTCAAGAATGGATGAGGGTTGATGATGCAGATCCAGGGTACCAAATCATGCAGGACAGCGATATTGTAGACCTTGTGACTGATAATGCTGACGCCGCCAGCACCTCATCGACTAGTGATTCAGAAAATGAAGATAAAAAAATACCTACACCTTCTGAAGCATTTACCTGTCTAGATACTGTCTTGCGATGGTTTGAAGCTCAAAATGAAAGCGACCAGTATCAGATATCTGTACTGAAAAAAGTGCGGGAATTAGCTGCTCATAAGCGGGTAGGCTTGCTTCGACAGACCAAAATTAAGGACTTTTTTAAGCGTTAATTCGTTCTTCTTCATGTACGTATGTATTACATACACACATATCTATTATGTTCAATGGATTACTACTCACTATTGTAATAAATAAAAAAGTTAAAACAGATTACATAGATAACACATGTTATTAAGTCCATATATGGTTTTATTAATACAGTTTTTTAAACAGTTCGATTATCCGAATAAATCGGTTTTCCGAACACCCTTGTCCCCCAATTAGTTCGGATAATCGACGCTCTACTGTATTTGCATGCCAATTTGACTATAATACCATTATTTGTGAGTGTCTGTGTCTTATCTCTTTAACCATTTATGCAGTAAAAGGGAAATTATATTCAGTAAAAGGGAAAAGTCTTTTGTTTTAAACACTTTAGGCGATAAATTTACTTATTTTGATATGAATTCATAATTGTTGATAATATGACCAATAAACATGACCTAACGATTTAAATTATTTTTTTAATATAAAATACTACTTTTTGTGACTTAAATATAAAATTTAGACATATGCTGTGGCTGTCTTTTTTGTAGACAATACCAAGCTCTACAACTTTTCTCTAGAACACAATCATATATCTCTCATCGTTAAAGTAGCGTTCGTAAGAAATGTTTTCATTCGACCGTTTTTTCTCCGACTGCAAATCCGACTACCTCGGAAAAGTCTTTTCATTTTTCGGATTAATATATTGCCTATGACACTCACAAATAACGTGGCTTTTTATTGGTAAAAGAATTTTAAAAATTGGTTCAGTAGATCCAGAGATTCCTTCCTACAACCCCACAAACTTTACCTCTTTATAATATTAGTATAGATGTATTTTTTTTGACGATTTCACCAGATTAGGTATCCACCTATGCTTGTTGTAGATACCTACAACAAGCACAACAATAACAACCTATGCTTGTTGTAGATACCTACAAATAATACTAGCTTGTTGTAGATACCTAGTCTTTTTTTTAAAAATCGGTTGTCTGTAAAGTCGGTTTACTGACGATAGTTGAACGTGACGTCATAAGAAAATACTGATGGAATGGTTGCATTTGAAGCAGTTTCATTTAAGATTCTGATATTGTTTATTACAAACACCCAAAAATATATGCTTTTATACTCACCGATTTGACTACAACATGTAAATGTATTATTGTATAGCAGTATAATTGTATAATTGTTTATTGTTTAAGGTTTATTGTTTTTTTTAATTTGAAAGTTTGAAATCTCAAACTGTTAAATAACGGTTTGAGAAGCGTTTGAGCCCGCTGCGCCATCTAGCGGTAGGTAATACGTCGTAAATAAACAATATCAGAAACATTTTACCGACCGCTAGATAGCGCATCGTAATGATAGCTTTTCATACTTTTTAATATTTTTTTAAATAAAAGTTGCTTACTTCGTTGTACCCACAAGAAAATTGTCCGTTCAGTAATAACATTCCGTATATCAAGAATACATATAAAATTATGTCAAGAATTTAAATCAATTTAGTGATTTTCATTCGTACTATTTTAGACTGAGGTTAGTAAATAATTCTTGTAGCAACCGGTAGATGGCAGCATTTATATTGAATAATAAATATAATAAATGGAACGCCTCAGAGCGAGGTAACGCCGCATGAGTCATTGTGATTATGATTATTATGAGTTCCTAAAATATATTATTATGTTCAATTTAGCAACTTTCATGGTACAACATTATAGACGCGCACTATAGAATTATGCACTTCATTGTTCAGATACTTATTACTCTATCCGGATAGAATGCCATCTATTGCTTCACATTAATTTTTTTGCTCTGTCCAATGCTGAAACAGCTTCCATGAGGGCTTGTGCAGAGCGTGCTATAATACAGATATCATTATCAAACGCCTGGCTCGAGTACTCCCATAAAATAAAGTAATACAAACAAACCTTGACCATAGCATTGAGAATGGCGTTGGGGTATGAGATGTTGAATTTCTTCTTCTTCTCATGATTGGTCGTAACGGTGAATGTTTCGGGAAAAGACGCCGGAAGCACACACCAGATACCATCAGTGTCCAGCTCTAACGGCCTTCCAACCTGACAAAATCATTTAGATATACAATTTAAAATGCTCACATTTTAAAAACAATATTTGAAATAATAAACATTATAGCGTAGAACTAATTCGTTGCCTAATAAAACGCCTTTTGCATTCCCCCTCCAATAAACTGAAAGAGGTTATATGACTGGGCACCAAAGAACCTGAAATTTTATTTAAATGCCTTTCGGCATACACTTTCCAGATCCCAGTAACCTTACCCACTGGAGCTATTCAGAGGATACTAGAGATGTCATCTACAACGGGCGAACCCGTCACCTCAGGAAGTTATAAAGAAATTTATCGTTCTGCCTCCCATGAGGTGAGTGCAGAAGACTTCGGATAAAACAGTCCACCGTCAAGCTCCGTCACCTGCCCGTCAGAGGCCGACGCCTTACGGCAAGGCACCGGGAAAGGTACACAACGGGCAGCCTCGCACCTTGACTACCAGTTTGGAAGGATATCTCCGTCTGGAATTAACCTTCAGGATACCTCCTACCTCCTGACTGGTTACAGGATCGAGGTCGCTTGCACGGCCCTCTCCCTTACGTAGCGGTGAAACGGTGTCAACCGAATCTATCGCGGACCACGGCATCCTTTGTCCGGCTCATTCACCCGGAATCGGGTAGCCGATGGTCGTTTCAAGAACAGTCGCCGTAAGGTCGACAACTACCCTTGCTCTATAGGAAACAGTACCGTTTCCAGGCTCCCCCGACTGTTAGTCACAATGCACAATTGATTAGCTTACGCTGCACGGTGCGCAAATAGTCCAGGAGCGCCAGAAGGTTGACTCGACTGAGAAACTAGCCCTAAGGCCAGAGTCCTACACGGGTTCGCACTTTATGGGTGGAGGCCGACGGATGGGTGTTGACCCATGAGTGTGACCAACCCTGAACAGAATGGGTCTTCGTGGCCAACTCAGCAAGAGCCCCTTAGCTCCCAAGCTATAGAGGCATTGTGATGATCCCTTAGTGGATTACTTGCACTAAAACCTATCTTGGGAAGTGGCCGCTGGCTTCTTATTATAAGAACGAGCATGGCAGCTCCGTTTATATTTAAATACATTGAATGTAGTATGTATAGATCTGTTGGTTCATGGGCAAGGGATTATAGTCAGTATTAGTTTGACAGGCCACTGTCCCCTAAACAAACACCTGTTTACCATAGGTGTGACAGACAGCCCTCTATGCAGAGGATGCATGGAGGAAGAAGAAACGCCACAGCATGTGCTCATGGAATGCAGGAGCGTGGCAGAGCAACGGGCAAGAATACTACAATCTCCAGCATCCGTCCCGGAGGCCTGTAGCAACCTAAACAGGCTGCTAACCTTCTGGGACAGCCTGGGTTGGCTGGAGTAACATAAATAGAAACATGAGCCACGCACAACGGCCAATCAAGAGGCCAAGTGCGGGAAATAGCCCAGGAAAATTAACTAATTAACTGTGAGTGTGACCGACCCCGAACAAAAGGGTCATCACGGTCAACTCAATAAGGGCCCATTAGCTCCCAAATTCAGAGGATACTGTATGTTTTCTGTGTAGCAATACCCCTTGCACAGCTAAACGTATTTTAGTTTATTGAACTCTGACTATCCGAATCACTGATTATAAGAAATTAAGACGAAAAAAAATTAGGACGGACACGAGCAAACCTACACTTTTAAACTTCGTGTCAGTACTTGAAAACACAGATGGAAATTCTTCAAGAACATCATTGAAGGCAGCAACAAACAAAGATTTAGAAGATGACATTTTTAAGTGGCTTTTGCAGTAACGTTCAATGGGAAACCCAATTTCGGGTTCGATTCTTTGCGAAAAATCATCCTTTAAAGCAAGTAAGAGATAGCGCTTTTCTTCCGAGCAGATGCGGCTGAAAATTTAGATATTTTTGCAATGCCACGCGCCCACGCGCTTTAGATATATAGATATACTACGGCGACAAGGGAATACGTCCCACCGTTGGCAGTGGCTAATCACGAATGACGATTTTGGCTTCACGCGTCGTCTAATATAATCGATTTGGCTTTTCAATTATAATATAATAAATTATCAAATGAATAGTTTTTTATAAAGTAAAAATTATATTATAATAATAAAGATTACTGTGTTATTTTTTATATCACTCAAAAGTATCTTTAATAAAGAGAAAAAAAATAATGTTTGGCCATAACATTTCTGGAAATTACGTAGTTTCAAACATTTTTTTCTTATATGTTTTGTATGGAAGTTCCAAAAACTGTCTTGGCACTATGCAAATAAACCATACGCTGGTGTAAATAGTATTTTTTAAAATCGAGAATCATCTCTAAGTTTTCAAAAACTGAAGACAAATCACGCTGGTTTTTTTTTTTTTGAAAACAGTAACAGAATAAAGATAATTTACAATTAATATGGAAATAATTTACCAATTTCGTTTTGGTGAAATGATAGCGGACCGGGTTTTTAAAATCGGCATAATTGCATTAAAATTCTTTTTCGTATTCTCACAACCAGGTCACAAAAATATGCTTCATAGATCTTCTGGCCGCCACAGCCGGCACGGCCTTTTAAAAACAGTATTTTTCTGTATTTTCAACATACATACAGTAATTAATTAAAATAGACCCTTTTTCGGAAAATATCCAATTATCCGATTTTTTTATTATCCAAATGGGGTTCGGTCCCAATTGATTCGGTCAATTGGAGTACTACTATATTTCTTTCGACATAGTAGAACTATAGTATACTTTACATAAATTTAAATAGTACCTGTTCGATGATCTCTCTTGCTCTCATGATAATATTCGCACCAGTGTAACAGACAATTCCAGCCATATCCATACTGTACCACCGAGCACTAAAGAAAACAAAATTATAAGTGAACATCCGTATCCAAATTAGGCCACTTTTTGTGTTTTAGGGCCAATTGTTTAATCCATGGTAATAGTTAAAATCGATAGTAATTCTGCTAAACTGCGTTGTTTGATCGAGAGTTACCTCCATTCTGTAGAAATTCGATTTACTCTAGTTGTAAGTTTTTCTATTCTTAATGACCGTATTTGTATTTAATGCTTATTTAAACATGTTGTGTATGTACTTGTAAGATATCTATTATTTCTAACACGATTTTATTAGGTCGACCTATATGTAACTAACTATGTAATGGAATCTACGGTAACTAATTTAACCATCTTCCAAGGATCGTAGCGTCATGAAAATTGGCAGCTGTATGTAGTTCTGATGACAATACAATAATATGGTACTGTCGAACTGATCTGATGATGGAGTCGGAAGATATGAACTGGAACTTCATGATGGAACATCGTATCATAGCTGTGTTTGGACTTGTTAGAAAAGCCGTCTGATGATGAAGCCGGAAGATAGGCACTGGCATTCCATGATGGAATATCGTATCATAGCCGTGTGTATGTGAATATCGTATCATAGCCCAAAAGCGTGTTTTTAGTGTTTTTTTTAAACTATTAATTTATTCCCTTATAACACTTGATCCCTCCAAAGTAAGATGATAAAATAGTAGTAATGGCCTCACCCTCTCCTCATGACATATCCGTAGAAAGAGTTGAGAATGCATTTGTGCGCAAGCTGCAGAGAGTCATAGAGGACTTCTCTACTCTTGGCCGATTTGACTTCGGCCGCGTCTCCACTTTTGACTGCGTCTACAACCAACTGCTTGGCCTTTTTGTTCAGCGCTTTGTACTCGTAACGACGATCCCTATAAACAATGAATGGCAAGTGCTTTTTTATAAATTAACCACATTTTAGGTACGTTTCCAATGGGTTGATTATATTTATGATACTAACAATTTTGGAAAACAAAGCTACTATGGAATTCACCGACTACCATCATAATACAATAAATAAAAATAAAATACAAACGGAGCTGCCATGGAATTCACGACCGAAGTCGGGCCCATCATATAGTGTTATTACACTTCTGGGGGGTGAGCAGTGGATTCCGGACTAACGACCGGCTGTGGTAGGTTTAGGACAACCGTCTTGCCACATGTGAGCGTTCACCTTACCACCCATTCACTCCCTCTTCGAAGCCATAGAATTTGAGATGCGGAAATCGCGGTTTTAGATATTTTTTCTAAGGAGTTGATTATTTTCCTGGAGAGATCAAGTTCTTTAAAAAGGTGAAATAGAGATTTAGCTGGCAGGCCACGAGCGCCAACTTTCACCGCGTGAAGGTGAACAGTGAAGCCGTTCCGGGTGACGGCATTTGCGAGATCATGGTATTTATTTAATTTGTACTCGTGGTCTTTTGGGATATTTGATCCCATGGAACAGTTAATTCTACGATAAGGACCATCTTCCGAGATAGAGAGTAGAGTTATATCTGCACACAGGGCTGTGCATCCGAGACTTTCAGGGAATTTATACTGCTTAGAGACCGAATAGACCTCCAGAATCCACTTACACACTTGGGCGGTAAGCGGACTAACGACTAGAGACTAACGACCGGCTGTGCTGGATTTAGAACAGCTGTCTAGCCACATGTGAGCATTTACCTTACCACTCATTCACTCCCCCTTAGAACGATAGAATTTGAGATCCGTAAATTGTTGTTTTTAGATGGTTTTTCAAGGAAGAAGTTGATTATTTCCCAGGAGAGACCAAGATCTTTATAGAGGTGAAACAGAGAACTGGCTGGCAGGCCACGAGTGCCAACTTTCACCACGTGAAGGAGACCAGGAAAGCCTTTCCGAGTGACGGCTTTTGCGAGATCATGGTATTTATTTAATTTGTACTTGTGGTCTTTTAGGATGTGACTTGTAGATCATTGGGTTCACTACGGCCACATACTAATTGCTTTAGCATTGCTGGATCCTTAGAATTGGACAGAATTAATTGTTTACTTATTCTGGCGTTGGCATAGAGTAGAGGGCAGTTTTAGAGCTAGTCTAAAATCGTGTTAGACCAAAAGAGTATCAAGGGGTCAGTCGGTTTGGCCAAGGAAATAACGTTTACCTGAAAGCTCGTACTGTATCGACATAGAAGGAGTTTTCCTTCTGACACACAGTAGTAGTTCTTGTTTCAATCCTTGTCACTTTTGTTTTCTTGTAAGCGACCCGGCAGTAGTCGGACAGCCGTTTCTTCTCAAAAGCTGCCTGAAAAGCCAATAAATGGGTTATAGGGCATTTTATACAGCTGTAACAGAGCAACATACTCACGGACACACTTTTAAATGTAATAAATGTATGTAATAATATGCGTGTCAGCTCCGATGCGCGACTGGAGTTTACTCTTTTATTGATCGATCTACTTTTGATTGATTGATTGATCGATCGAACAATCAATCAATCATAAATCAATTAGGTAATATATTTATTTATTTTATTTATTTATTTTTTTACAACTTGGTAGAGAGTTAACATCTTGCGGTGTCGACTACAACGGGCGAGCCCGTCACCACAGGACATTTTAACGATTTTCTCGTTCTATCGCCCTGCAGTGAACGTAGAAGACTTTGGACAGAACAAATCCAACGTCCAGCTACGTCACAACCCGCAAGAAGCCAACGCCTTACCGCGAGATAGCCAGTGTTACCTGGCGGGCCGACCCTCGCGCCCTTGCTTCCAATTGTGACCAGATTTCTCCGGTCTCTCGATTGGTTCCGAGTTCGAGGTCGCTTGCGCGGTCCTCTCTCTTACGAAGCGGTGAAACGGTGTGCACCGAATCTATCGCGGACCAAGGCGTCCTTTGCCCGACTCTGAACCGGGATCGGATGGCCAATGGTCATTTCAAGAGCAGTCGCCGTAAGGTACGCAACCACCCCCGCTCTATAGGAAACAATACAGTTCCCAGACTCCCCCGACTGTTAGTCGGAGAGCACAATCGATTAGCTTGCGCCGCTCGGTGCGCAGACCGTCCAGGAGCGCCAGAGGTTTGATTCCCAGGGGAGACTGGTTGACCTAGTGTCCTACCCAGGTTCGCACCCCATGCGTGGAGGCCATCGGATGGGTGTTGACCCGTGAGTGTGACTGACCCTGAACACATGGGTCATCGTGGCCACCTAATCATGGGCCCATTAGCTCCCATAGCTTAGGTAGAGAGTTAACAGTGAGATCGTACAGATATGATTTGTAATTATTTATATAAGCAATAAGAAATTGAACACAACCCATACGATCATTCTAGACGAATGCCCAACTAGACCGAACAGCCTGTATCTGGGCATACGAAATATATAGCCTTTGTTTCTGAGTAGCACTGACGTTTGAGTAGTACTGACTAATAGACTACTTTCAATACTAACACTAATATAATTGCATAAAATAGTACATATTAATACAAATATATATGATAAAGGGTTAGTTACATACATATATACACATATACACATACAAACAAACATACATACATATATACACATACAAACATACATACATACATATATAATAATACACACTCACATACATCTACATACACACATATTTTAAATTATTTTATGAAGCAATTCTTTTTCAGTCTTTGTACGAACTACTTCGTAAAGGAGCCATTTTTTTACTTTTATCTTAAATTGGTGTACATTTTGAACATTTTTTACTGACTCTTCTAAAGTATTAAAAATTTTTGGGGCGATGAAATACAACTGTCTTTGGGCAAAGGTTGTATGTACGTGAGGAATTACATAGTTCGTCCCTTCATATATAAAATTTATTTGTTATTTTTACTGACAACCGTGGCACTCCAATAAGACTCAGGAAGTGAGCTCGCCTTATCACAGGAGTGCCTAGCAAGGCGGGCTCGGTTTCACTTTACTTGGCACAATAGGAATAATTTTATGCACTTTAACCCTTGGAGTAAATGGGTATTTTCATGGATGCATCTGTCTCTTTTGCAGGATTTTCGGCGACATCGACTTAAAGTACTATAACTACGAAACTACTACACCAATCATAAAAAGAACAACTGCACAATGATTGCATTGAAATTTCGAATATAGAATATTGAAATATCATTTTGTAAAACAATTAGATAATTATGAATAAATATGAGAACGTCAAAGAAGTGAAAAAAACGCGCGACCAGATTTGGTCGACTCGTACTCAACGGATAATTGTTTCGCGACCAGATTTGGTTGACTCATACTCAACGGGTTAACATATACTTTATGCACAATTTGGCCTGGGCACAGACAGATGTATGCCTACATTTAGAAGCATATAGCGGTATTTTCTGGATTGTACATTATATTTTTTTGTGCTATTGCGTTTGAATGTTTATGTAACGAATAAATAAAGAATAAATAAATAAATAAATAAATAACAATCAATCAATCACGAATCATCAATCAATCATAATCCCCAACCATCAATTAATCAATCGCCAATCAATCATCAATCAATCAATCATAATTATCACCATCAATCAATTATCGTCAATCATCATCAATCAATCATCATCAATCAACTTTTAAACCGTAAACTGTTCCACTGGTGCACAGTCCGGTTGGCTAGGACGTGATTCTAGGGATTGGTGTGGAATCATGTTTTCTAGAGTTTTAAGTCGAGTCCTTGCAAAATGATGCATGTGGTTCCGCTTAAAGATTAAAGACAACTCGAGGCATTTATAACATCCAGGATCTTATATATCTCAATGAGGTCACTCCCGATGCGACGAGTCTTGAGTGTGGGTAGTTGCAATCTGCGGAGTCCTTATGACTATTTCAGGTTTTTAAAACCCATTGAGTCCCAGTTCTTACTCTGTTGGTAGGTTACTGTTGGTAGGCTCTTGTGGTGTACGGCTGGCATCGCTCTGGGAACCAGCGGCTCGAGCGGAGGGACTTTCCTGATTGGATAATGGTTATAGGAGTCTCAATAGCTATTCAGCTAAATGAGGATATTTTGAGGACTAATTTACTAGGAGTCTTTTGTTTTTCAAGGAGTGTATATGTTCATACACTACTAGTGATTTTACCCGACGTTGCCCGTGTTATATGCAGCCCAAATACCTATGTATACCAATTTTCATGGCGATCGGGTGATCGGTATAGAAGTTGATTGACTGCAGCGCCATCCCAGGGCGAATTACAACAAAGTGAATAGTGCGAAATTATTATCCGTGCTTGATTACCAAGGTATACCAATTTTCCTAGCGATCGGTTGATCGGTATAGAAGTTGATGTGCTGCAGCGCCCTCTAGTGGCGAGTTTCAACAAATTAGATAGCGCAAAAATATTATCCTTTAGTTAGTTAGTTAGTTAGTTGTACTGGGCGTTCCTCCGCAAGTCGACATCCAGTGTGCCTATTTTGCGTGTAACGGGGGTACTATTCCACCCACCCCAGCTCCTCGACGAAAGCCAGCAGGGCTTTCAGGTTTCCTGCTGCCTCGCGCAGGGTGCCTGGAGTCCCAAGGTGTTTTGTCCTGTATACTTCTACCTGTTTACAATCTAGCAGAATGTGTTTTGTGGTTTCTTCCGCCTCCATGCATGCTCTGCACATAGGGCTATTCGTTCCGCCCATGTTGAAGAGGTGTTTGTTTAGTGTGTTGTGTCCTGTTATCAGTCCCACTAGTTTGCGTAGTTGGGGCCTTTTTGTCCTTAGAAGTGTTTTGGTAAGTTTGTGGTTGTATTCCACTACTATTTCTTTGGTTTGTCTGCAGGTGTCTATCTCTTTCCAGTGTGTTTGATGTAGTTGTTTGTAGTGGTTGTCAAGTTGGTTGTTTATGTGCGAGTAGGGTTCGGGCACGATAGGTTCGGGTCCGTATGCCGGTGTGTCTGAGCCCTTACGGGCTAGTTCATCCGCAGCATCGTTTCCTCTTGAGTTACTGTGTCCCTTGATCCATTTCAGTGTCACCTTATTGCCTTTTCCGCATACCTCGAGGAGGCTTTGGTGGCATTCGTATATGAGCCCAGAAGTAAATCTATCGCTTCCCAGTGCCTGTAGCACTGACCTGCTGTCCGATAGAATACATATGTTTCGTGTTTTAGCTGCCGCTGTTTCACTGCGTTGCAAGCTTCTATTATTCCCATACATTCTGCTTGGAAAACTGTGTTGTGTGCTCCGAGTGGTTTGAAGATGTGTATATTTATTATTATCCTTGCTCAAATACCTATACATATACAAATTTTCATAGCAATGGGTTCAACGGTATAGTAGTTGATGCACTGCAGCGCCACCTAGTAGTGAGTTACAACAAAGCAGATATTATAAAAACCTTCTCCGTGAAAAAATACCTATATGTGCCAACTTTCATAGTGATCAGTCAAACAGTGTCGAAGTCTATTAAGCTCGGACAGACAGACAGACAAATAGATATACCAACATCCATTTTTAACACGCTTTTATTAGGTCCACCTGAATGTAACTATGTAATGGAATCTAAGGTAACTAATTTCACCATCTTCCAAGGATCGTAGTCATGAAAATTGGCAGCTGTATGTAGTTCGGATGACAATACAATAATATGGTACTGTCGAACTGATCTGATGATGGAGTCGGAAGATATGAACTGGAACTTCATGATGGAACATCGTATCATAGCTGTGTTTGGACTTGTTAGAAAAGTCTCGGAATGAACTTTGACCACGATTAGGTTTCAAGGTCTGATGATGAAGCCGGAAGATAGGCACTGGCATTCTATGATGGAATATCGTATCATAGCTGTGTGTATGTGAATATCGTATCATAGCCCAAAAGCGAGTTTTTAGTGTTTTTTTTAAAGCCGTCGGTGAGTGTAAACTTGCAAAAAGCCTATCTCACGTCTAGTTCATATCGTCAAGAGTAGACACGTCTAAACTTGCAAGAACATGAGCCGGGAACAAGACAGAAGAGCCAGGGTTGGCAAAAACCTGGGTTTTATCAAAAAATATCTGCCCACTGGGTTATTTTGGGTTTTTTCGGGGATTTTTAGGGAATTTTGGGTTTTTTCGGAGTTAATGAGAATTTTAAATTAATATATTTTAATTTTACATTTAATTTAATTTTATTACCATGTTATTGCATTTTTTCTCCCAATCCAAATCCATTTACTACTGAATAAAGTTTTAACACTACCATGAAGGGGATTCCCCCGAAAATCGTTATTGTTAGTTGTCGGGGAGAACCCCTTTATTTTCACAACAGGATAAGAGTTAACACTAACAACCGCTAGTGGCGCTGTTTCGGCGCGAAAGTATTGAGTAGTAGTGCAAACGATTTTAGAACTAAATAGTGTATATTGAAGTGTGTATAAGGGTCTTTGTCGCTTGAAGAGTATTGTAATAGTTTTGTAATAAATCAAGTTGAGTGTTCTACCGTTTTTTTGCATCTTCTGCTGCCTATCTACGTAACAATATTATCCATAAGTTATCTTATAAATCATGCCAAAAGTAGTCGGCATTACACTTGTCCGGCCAGTTCTGCATCAATTGAAAGACTTCTCAACATTTGGAATGGTCTGGAGTAGGTAAATTACGGAACAGACTGGGTGTGTCACAAATACATCCTTTTTTTTTCTTTTTGATAAAATATAATATAAATGCTATATCCGTTCATTGATTTAATTATTATAAAAAAGCATTTTTTCCAAAACCCACATTCGTCAAAAACCCTCGGTTTTTTCAGGTGGGTTTTACCCAATTTAACCAAGTGGGTTTTTTCGGGTTGGGGAAAATCAAGCCAACCCTGAAGAGCAGCGATCCTGGAGTCCCATCGCGCCGTAAAATCGCCAAAGAAGAAATTTATTGGTTTGTGTACAAAAAAACACAAGTTTAAGAAGTTTCAAAAAGTTTCGAGCGATAGATGGCTATGTCAAGATTCTTAAGAAGTGCGCACCGTCATGAACACCGGCAGCGGTAATGGTGCTTGGGGTCATAAACAGTGATGAGGATGTTATGCCACCTCATTTCTTCGATGAAGGCCTTAGAATCATAGCCGATGGGTACATCCATGTCTTGAAGACGGTAGTGAAGCCCAGGATGGATGTAGTGGCCGCTGGAAGAGACCAGCCCACAAGTCAAGAAAAACCCAAGCGCGGATTCACAGTAATATTCCCTACCACTGGTCACCCGACTTGTGGCCTTTCTTGACTATTGCTTTTGGGGTGTAGTTGAGGTAAAGGTAAATGCAAAATATCACAACATCAAGGATCAGCTGAGAGCCACCATTACTGAGGAGATGACCAACATGGACATGGAGGAGGTGAGACGTGCATGCGGTCGGTTCCGGTCAAGGCTTGAGCAAGTTATAAAAGCTGATGGTGGTTATGTGGTTGCCAATACGCAAAAGAAGAAATGTTCATATACTTGCTATACTATATCATTTACTCTGCCAATTAACACCATCCTATCTCCACGAACTTTTTGAACCTCTAAGTTCTCACGGTCTCGTACTTCGGTCAGCCTCTGACAGTTTACTAAAAATTTCGAGTCATAATAGTGATTTCTATTCCTATTATTTCTGTGTCCCAGCAAACATACGAAACTCGCCTTCTTTAACATCGTTTAAGACTCACATTAAGGATTACTACCTTTCTAAGAAGTTACCATTTCTTCCCTTTCCATCCTCTTCCTCTCCCAGTTTCCTCTCCTCGGGCATTATTAGTTTTAAATTCTTCCACTTGTCTCTATGTTATGTAATAATCTTTATTTTCACAATGCGCGCATGTACCACTGTGTTTAGGTTAGTTGTAAGACATTGCCATGTGGAAATAAGCTCGCCTTTTTGTATAATAATTAACCCTTGGAGTAAATGGGTATTTTCATGGATGCATCTGTCTCTTTTGCAGGATTTTCGGCGACATCGACTTAAAGTACTATAACTACGAAACTACTACACCAATCATAAAAAGAACAACTGCACAATGATTGCATTGAAATTTTGAATATAGAATATTGAAATATCATTTTGTAAAACAATTAGATAATTATGAATAAATATGAGAACGTCAAAGAAGTGAAAAAAACGGGCGACCAGATTTGGTCGACTCGTGCTCAACGGATAATTGTTTCGCGACCAGATTTGGTTGACTCATACTCAACGGGTTAAGTGCAAATAAAGAGTTTATTATTATTATTATTATTATTATATGTCAAATAATTATATTTTTCAACCTATTTCCTATAATTGTGCAAAGTTATGTACGAAATAAATATTTTTTGTTTGTGTAATAAGGGTTTTAGTCCTTATGTTCAATTTTCCGGATTTATCTCGACGGCCCTGTATAGTGTGTGTGTGTGTGTGTGTGTGTGTGTGTGTGTGTGTGTTTGTGCGTGTGTGTGTGCGAGTGATTGTGCAAAGAGCCATAGAGTTTATGGTAAATCTTACCCTATCTTCTTTAGGAAGTGTGTGAAAGGCACGTTGTGGTCCGCCTGGAAATAGCGGCGGGAATTTCTCGCACTCCAATTGTTGCTGGATTCGCTGATACTCATTTCTCGTTGCGGGCACTGGAAAATATACCAAAAAATTATACACAGTGAACCATATATCTCTTGCTTATTCTCTAGTACTTACAGAATTCTCCACGCCAAGTCCATTCCATGTGTCTCTGGCAGGTGGCGCCTGGTCGGTTGTGATCGCATACTGCGCAACTTCTCGAATTTACCATCGCAGACGGTTGCAGCCTACAACCAGAAACAGTATTTAAATATTAGGTCCTTATCTATGAAGTTGCTGCTCTATAAAGGGAATTAAAGGCCAAAAAGTTTGTTTGAAAAATGTATAATAAATAAAATACAAACGGAGCTGCCATGGAATTCACCGACCGAAATCGGGCCTATCATATACAATTATTACACTTCTGGGAGGTGAACGGTGAATTCCGGACGAACGACCGGCTGTGGTAGGTTTAGGACAGCTGTCTTGCCACATGCGAGCGTGCACCTTACCAACCATTCACTCCCCTTCGAAGCCATAGAATTTGAGATGCGGAAATCGCAGTTTTAGATAAGTTTTCTAGAAAGGAGTTGATTATTTTCCTGGAGAGACCAAGATCTTTGAAAAGGTGAAACAGAGATTTAGCTGGCAGGCCACGAGCGCCAACTTCCACCGCGTGAAGGTGAACAGTGAAGCCGTTCCGGGTTACGGCATTTGCGAGATCATGGTATTTATTTAACATGTTGATGGACAGTAACCCCTATAGGCGATCATGCTGCAAAAATGATACGACAGAACGCCTCGACGGGCGTTCTGTCGTATCATTTTTGCAGAGTCAGAGTTTTAATTAGTTTAAAATCAGTACGCCGCTCGGCGATCGCTTTTCTATACTAACATAAGGAACGACATGCTGTAGTGTCACCGCAGAGGTAATTTAGATAATTCTACTGTCACAATACAACATTCACGCCTATAGGCAATGTATGGAAATAAGTAGTGTCACAGACGAATCCATCAATGAGGTAGTACTGTCCATCAACGTGTTAATTTGTACTCGTGGTCTTTTGGAATATTTGATTCCCATGGAAGTTTTAGAAACGGATTTGGTTCCCATGGAACAATTAACCCTTGGAGTAAATAGGTATTTTCATGGATGCATCTGTCTCTTTTGCAGGATTTTCGGCGACATCGACTTAAAGTACTATAACTACGAAACTACTACACCAATCATAAAAAGAACAACTGCACAATGATTGCAGTGAAATTTCGAATATAGAATATTGAAATATCATTTTGTAAAACAATTAGATAATTATGAATAAATATGAGAACGTCAAAGAAGTGAAAAAAACGCGCGACCAGATTTGGTCGACTCGTACTCAACGGATAATTGTTTTGCGACCAGATTTGGTTGACTCATACTCAATATAAATAAATACAAACGGAGCTGCCATGGAATTCACCGACCGGAGTCGGGCCCATCATAATACTATTTTTTACACTTCTGGGGGGTGAGCAGTGGATTCCGGACTTACGAACCGGCTGTGGTAGGTTTAGGACAGCTGTCTTGCCACATGTGAGCGTTCACCTTGCCACCCATTCACTCCCCCTTCGAAGCCATAGAATTTGAGATGCGCAAATCGCAGTTTTAGATAATTTTTCTAAGAAAGAGTTGATTATTTTTCTGGAAAGGCCAAGATCTTTAAAGAGGTGAAATAGAGATTTAGCTGGCAGGCCACGAGCGCCAACTTCCACCGCGTGAAGGTGAACAGTGAAGCCGTTCCGGGTTACGGCATTTGCAAGATCATGGTATTTATTTAATTTGTACTCGTGGTCTTTTGGGATATTTGATTCCCATGGAACAGTTAATTCTACAATAAGAGCCACCTTCCGAGATAGAGAGTAAAGAGTTATATCTGGACGGAGGGCTGTGCATCCGAGACTTTCAGGGAATTTATACTGCTTAGAGACCGAATCAACCTCCAGAGTCCAATCTGTAGCTTTCTCGATTATTGAGAAAGGTTTTGTAGTTAAATGTTTTTTGCCTTTAGAGCCATCCCGCACAAACTGTATTGGGGGTTTGGAGGATACTGTCAAACCCTTGTTGGCACGAGCCACTGAGAGACTAATTACCTCGCGAATAACAGCGAGAACTTTGTCATGGCGGTAAGTGTACCGTCCTTGATCTAAGGCCACCTTGCAGCCAGCTAGAATGTGTCTAGCTGTGCAAGGGGTATTGCTACAGAGGGGACAAGAACTATCCTCGGCAAAGCTCCAACGAGCGAGGTTACTGGGGTCTGGAAGTGTATGCTGAAAGGCATTCAAATAAAATTTCAGCATCTCTGGCGTCCAGTCATAGAGCATTACCTTCCAGTGCATTGGAGGCGGAATGCAAAAGTCACCAATTGTTGTCCAGTCATTCTGGCATTGAAGGCCAATAGCATGAGCCATACTCTTGCTGTCGTAATCTCCCCGCAAAAGAGACTTCTTCAAGTCCACGTCGCTCGTGGTTGTACTGCCATACCCCAGACCAGTGCCATTCTGGCTGATTCCAGTAAGGAACCTTTTGTGGAAGTCTACGCGGGCTTGTAGTTCATTTGAATCACTACAGCCACTTATTACGTGCTTCGATATTGCCGGATCTTTGGAATTGCACAGAATCGAATTTTTGGTTATTCTGGAGTTGGCGTAGAGCAGAGAGGGCAGTTTAAGCGCTAGCCCAAAATTTTGTTTGGACCTGAAGAGAGTCGAGGGGTCAGCTGGTTTGGCTAAGGACAGCCAGGATTTTAAACTAGCTGTCACCAGTGCATCTAGACGGGACAGTTGGGTTTTGGTAAAATCGTAAATAAGAAAGGGCCATGACAAATGTGACGTTAGATAATTGTCATAGATCCAGGCCTTACGAGGGCCAGAAATTAGCAAGGCATCTATTTTCGCCAGGCAACTTTTGAAATGCTCTATAACATGATCGCCCGAGACGTCTTTTCCCTGATGGGTGATTTTTCTGCCGAGGAATTTGAAATGATTGTTTGGGTCTATAAGGGAGATATTAGAGCCCTTATAGACCAATTTGGGGTCATAGGATGTAAATTTTGTGCCCATGCGGGCGAGTCCAAGGCAAAAACATTTGGAGGGCTTCACTTATATACAGCCTGACCAGTCGCAGAAAAGCTCCACTTTCTGTAATAGCAGGGAAAGCTGCTTGGGGCTTCTGGTGATGAAAGTTAGGTCGTCGGCAAAAGCGAGGCACGACGAGGTGTATTGGCCGTCTGTTTTAAAACGGTAGCCCCACTTCCTGTCAAACTGGCTCAGGCTTTCCAGAAGTATATTAAAAACTATATTAAAAATCGTCGGGGAGAGGCAACAGCCCTGAAATAGTCCAATTGAATATGGTATAGAGCGGGTAGTCCATTCTTGCGTTTTAACATGGAAAGTCAGACAGTTGTAGTAGGAGGCTACAATGTCACGCACGACTGGTGGGAAGTTGTACCAGCGGAGTGCAAAGTGGAGGAGACTGTGTCGGACTGACCCAAAGGCATTCTCTAGGTCGAGCCAGCATACATTGATTTGGCGTTCGTGCTGTCTCGCATCCTTGATGGCAGCAGCCAGGAGAGAGTTGTGCTCGAGGCAGCCCGAGACGCCGCGCATGAAGCCTTTTTGAACTGATACTCCAAGGTACTCATTCCGGTGCATGAATTCGCTCATCCTCGTGTGGACTATGCTAAAAAAGATTTTGGCCACAGTGTCTGTGAGAGCAATGGGCCGAGCGTCCTTTGGTCCGGTGCAAACTGGGACCTTCGGAATTAAGATGACTGTCGCTCGGCCAAAATTCTGTGGGACTACACCGCTATTCCATATATTTCGGAAGATGGATCCTAAATATTGCAGAAGGCAGGGGCATTTTTTGTATACTAAATAGGGAATACCATCGGGACCCGGAGTAGAGCCCGACGGCTTCCTCTTTACTTGATTAAGAATCTCATCTAGTGATGGAGGTTGAGAAGCAAAAGCTACCGTAGGCAGGGGCGGAGGTGTAATGCCCGGCGGAGGGCTGTAATTATGGAGCCGCATTGGGTCCTCATACGTGGTCGAAAAGTATTCCGTGGCCATATCTTCCGGGATTTGGATTTTTCCCTTGGCGGCAGACAAAACCGTTTTGCTGTAGTTAAAACGGTTTTTGTCGAACCGGGCTTCCTCTTTGGATTTGAGAAATGCTGCCTTGCGCTTGTCGTTTTGCGTTGCTACGCTCTGTATGAGTTTTAGTATAGAGCGGTACGCGCGCGAGAAGTTGTGGCAGAGGGCTTTATCCCCGGCTTTCTTGGCTTCACGTAACTGGCGACGAAGTAGCCGCTTTTGCCTACGGAGCTTTGCCTTAAATGCGTTTTCTCTGTGAACCTCCAATAGAAATATTGGCCCGTATTATCTATGCAGATTTGTCATTTTAATGGGGTTGCTTAATTCCTTTGCTGTAAAACTCTCGTGGACAGGAACCAATGAAAGCTCTGAAGGCGTTTATCACCGAATCTTCAAAGTTGATTTTTTCCCTAGTAAAAAGTTATCTAAATTCTGAATCTCCATCGTTGTTTGCAGTTCTTAACAGTACACATTTATGGTAATAATAATAATAATAAAATGCTGTATTCTTAAGAAAAGGCGAGTTTATTGCCTGCAGGCAATATTTTAGAGCTAACCTATACTATTGTATGAACATTATTTTCGAATAACTGTATTGCGTTAACTGTATAGCCAGACTGAAAGAAGCTGTAATAGAAAACCAGCACAGGATGTCATATTTCCCAATATTTCTGGATTTTCTACAAAATTTCAAACAGCGAAGAAAACCGTTTAACTTCTCATCTGCGGTAATTTCAAGCTAATTAAAGGAAAGTTACATAATTTAGTCCTGGAAGTGAAGAGAAAAGTAAGTGTAGTATGTGTAGTAAGTGTAGTAGGACGGCGTGCCTCATGACAACTGGCGCAATGTCCTCCACTCCTGGAGCAGCTCTAGATGCACTGCTGAACTTACCGCCCCTACACATTCATTTGCAACAGGTGGCGAAAGCCAGCATGTACAGGCTATCTGCCCGAGAGAAGGTAAACTGGATCTCACAAGCACTAAGATCAGTTCTTGACTCAGTCAGTGAAACTCCAACCCTCAACATGGTATCAGACATCATGCTCCCACTCCTAAACTTTGGAAAACTTTTTACAGTGGAACTGTCGCCCAGAGACGACTGGCTAAAAAGCCAACTGCAATGGGAGGCCGGTAGCCTTAAATGGTATACTGATGGGTCCAAATCGACTTGACGTAGGCTGCGGTATATATGGAGAGCGACCAAACTTCGAAAGAAGTGTAAACTTGGGGAAATACGCCTTTATATTCCAAGCGGAGGTATATGCCATTATTGAATGTGCGGATATCAACCTCCAAAAGAACTACGTCAACCACCGTATCTATATCCACTCGGATAGCAAAGCAGCTCTTATGGCACTAGCCTCGAATACCATTAATTCAAAGCTAGTGCAAAACTGCACATCACTACTGAATTCCCTGGGCGAAAAGAACAGGGTAGTTCTAAGATGGATTCCCGGCCATGCAGGAATCGAGGGAAATGAAAAAGCCGACTAACTTGCTAAGACGGGAGCAAAGGGAATGTTATACGGCCCTGAACCTTGCTGTGGCGTACCAAAAAGCCTTGCAAACCTAATGCTCAAACAAATATGTTTAGAACAATCTGTCAACCACTGGAACAACTCGCCAGGGTTGAATCATTCCAAAGCACTAATTAAGGCTTACGACCGTAAGACGGCCTGTGAGGCCTTATCGCTAAATAGGAACAATCTACGCATACTGGTGAGGGCGCTCACGGGGCATTGTGGCCTGAACAAACACATGTTCAACCTCAAGCTCAGAGACATAAAAATGTGCAGGTTCTGCCAAGGACCAGAGCAAACTCCCCAGCACCTCATGTGCGAGTGTGGCCCGCTGATGCGTAAAAGATACATCCACTTGGGTGGTCGTTACCTCCAACCTGAAGAGGTAAAACAATCTGTCGTCAAAAACCTGCTGCGGTTCTTAAATGACACGAGGCTTAGCGCAGAACTATAGTAGGTGGCGAACACAATAGATCAGCAATGGTCGCAATGTTACAAGGCCCATAAAGACCTTAGAAAAGCCCCACTCAACAAAATAAAAATAAAAAATACTGATAGTAAGTGTACTTACTGGTAGTAAGTACATTTATTAATAGTTTCAGGTCACACAGATCACATTAACATCTGACACTTGATGATGACACAACAAATGGCGCAGTGTCAAATCTTTATAGCGCAAACAGCATTGATGGACCATCTCTTGTCTGAAATCCGCATTTTATACTTGTATACCTGGTGCGGTATAAGTAAGTATTCAGAGTTTACTGCTATAAGAAAGTGCAGCCACCAATTCAATTACGCACGTTACGCTAGGACCTATGGCAAGACAGCTGTCCTAAACCTACCACAGCCGGTTCGTAAGTCCGGAATCCACTGCTCACCCCCCAGAAGTGTAAAAAAATAGTATTATGATGGGCCCGACTCCGGTCGGTGAATTCCATGGCAGCTCCGTTTGTATTTATTTATTATTAGCTGTGAGCCGCCACAGCTGTGAGGTTAAATGATATACGGAGTGTGTGCAGCTGCACATACACCATCCTTTTATCTTCGGTATATTAATGAACGAACGAATGAAGGAATGAACTCACCGATTTGTCAGAATAATATTGGGGTACATGGCACCAACATCCAGATGGTATATGACAGGGTTTTCCAAACGATTCGGATGGTCCTTCAAAGCACACAGCTTGCCTCTGATGTCCTCGCAGACCTGAACAAGAAATTCATTATTTTTAAATATTTTATTGCCATTCCATTCAGTGCCTCCCTAAGGATGAGTTCAGAGTGAAATTTGTGAATCAGAGTAAGTAGGCAGCACTTGACTAATTTTAGCCTTTTTGTTTTATATAATAGTAGGTAAATAATATTACTATTTGATTCTGTTTTTTTAATGTTGATACTATCATTAATTCGATTTTTTTATTTGTATAATTTATTATAGAATTTGATTGTCACACTTTGATAATTTATTATTTAATTTATTATTATTATTATTATTTTTATTTTGTTGTAAATATATTGGGCCCGATTGCGTTTCTTTGTGAACTAAAACTGAAATTAGTTCAAGCGAACGAGATTGAATCAAATGTTAGAGCGGAATATGAAAGGAACAATCTTGGATAAAAACTATGTGTTAGATTCGGATGCTTTATCTTTGGTTAGTAGTTTTAATGCAAAAAAGTGACAACCGCTCATTTCACATTCCGCTCTAGCGTATTACCCTATCTCGTTCACACAAACTAATTTCCGATTTCAGTTCACAAAGAAATGCGTTCGAGCCCATTACATATATACCCTCCTATTCGACCTGACCTTTTCAGGTCGCACGCTTACCAACCGGAAAAACGCGAGCCAGCCGATTTTGGTTGAGAAGTGTACGCTCAGCGCTGGGAAAAATGCCATTTAAAACTCCAAATACGGTTATATTCGCTTCCGAAAGCGCTACATAACGGCGTAATGCCCATCACTATTCGAATTTTTCGTTTCAAGAACGCTCGGTCGAATAATTTATTTACTATGGATCAGTTTTCGCCGGCTTCGCTGTCAGGTGGACGGCATTTCGTGCGCGGCCGTTTTTGTACTGCGGTGTAGTGAAAAGAAATGTTTTTTAAGTGTTATAGTGCGATTTACTACATAAACGTGAGTAATTTGCATTTTAAAAGAGTTTATGAATGAGCATTAGTCATTTGAGATAGTCCATTTGCTGTTTTTCACGTATTTTTAAGCAAAATGCTTTGGCGAAAACATATGCGTCGAAATACATGGCCGCATTTTGTTCCGTAATTTTTATGAAATATCCCGAAATATCGCCAAATATGATGTAATATTGTTTCAATTTGCTGATAAAATAGTTATTGTTTCATTTACATCATAAGTAATTATATAATTAGCCGTATTTTTTTCATTACGAGTTGTTTCGCAATATGATGTCGCGCATAGAAATTTGTTTTGACAATTACTATGGGAGTATTACCATATTTTGAGTGCGATTTTCTATAGTTTTTCTATGAAATGTGACTCTTTGGAGTATAATAATTAGTGATTGGACCTATAATAAGCATATATAGAGACAACATATTTGAAAAACTCTAGTTAATTTTTATATTATGACATTTCAAAGTTTATTACCAAGTTTCGGACGCTAACTCTCAAAACTTTAGATTTTTCTGTAATATAAGACAAAGCTGAAAGTTCTGGTGTGATTTTCTAAGAAGTGTAATGTAGTGGTAAAGTTATTTTGAAAGAATTTCATATAAAAAAAGACCCTAAAAAGTCACAAAAATATTTTTACGAGAATACATAAAAAAATTCTTGGCTGAATAACTAAATATTTTTGTACACAAATAACTAAAACAAAATCATAGCTTTGGTAAAGCATTTAATAAAGAACATAACTGTATTTACAATTTTTGCATATTTTCCGTAATTTGTGATAAAAACATCGAAATGATTTTATAGGCGAGTTTTTTCAGTTCGCCAACTTTCTAGTATGTATTCATTATTATCTTAATTGTTTTACGAGATAAAGTTATAATGTTTTATATTTCGAATTTCAATGCGATCATTTTACAGTTATTCTTTATATGATCCGTTTAGTGGTTTACAAGTTATGGTCGTTTTTCTCAAGGCCATCGACTTCTTGCGCGAAACTGTCAAGCGCAAAAGGGACGGCTGAATTTTTTCTTCGCGGTTAGTGGGGTTAATATCTAATCTCTAATCTCTATTAATAAGCTTTTAAAGTCAGCTTGCAATATCAAATATGTCTTAAACCGCACATCTAGGCACAGGCTTAGTTAGATGTGCCTAGGCACAGGCCTAGTTAGCTCAGCCTAGTTAGATGTGTGACGCGTCTTGGGTTGCATAGGATTGGGATGAATCAACTTGTCGCTCGCTTTATTCAATCAGAAAGTAATTGTTTTTTTCCTTAGATATGTAAAATGAAAATTAAATAAATAAATTAATTAATTAATTAATATAAAGTTAGTTTTAGTACTAACAAATGTGGTATATTACACTGGAACTCTCCTTGGATGCTTTTTAAAAAAATTTATAGTTTCTAAATTTCTGACCTTACATTTTTTTAAATTAGCAAAGTTCTGAATTCCTATTTTGATTTTTTTAAATTAAATTTTTATACAAACTTTATATAATTTTAAATGTAATTATGAATTGCAATTTTATTTGTAATTTTTTATATTAATTGGAAATGTAATTTATACACCCAGATAGGGTTATTGAAAATAAATAACTTAACCCTAGAGCCCCCATTGGCCTATATCTGCCACAACACGGTTATGTTTTATTATGTTAATATGTTTTATTTTAATTATGGGTACAGTGGCTTGGCAGTAATTAATGTTTTGGTGGGACAGTGTCATAATTCAATTTTTTACTAATTTTTACTAAATTTTTTTAGGACATCAACTTGTCAATCGGCTGAGGAGCCGAGGCCTGAAGAGTTAAAGGAGAACATCTTGGCTCTGTAAACTACAGGATTGATTTCAGAAAACTATTACATCCTTGTTTCGAGTGGTGGCTCAACATATTGGCTATAGCGGACATGGCACCAGAGGAAGAAGAAGAAGACTAAAATTGATACTCACCTCGTCAAAGTTTGTGACTAGCTCTAATGGCACTCCTTCTTCCACTTCTATAGCATGTGTCATAGTCTTGGTCACTCCATCCATTAGCTGCTCGAATGCCGACGGTATCAGTCTGAATCGACAGGGTATATCAGCCCTAAAAACACCTAAACAAAAAAACAAAGTCTTATAAAGCACAAAACTCTCTATAAATATGTCTTAACCTTTTCACCGCGGCCTACTCAGATGGGAGTTCACGAAAAAAGTGAGCCAAACGCGGCTTACTTCATATCATTGATTATATAGTCTGATATTGGACCCGATTGCATTTCTTCGTGAACTAAAATAGGAACTCAGTTCAACCGAACGAGGCAGAGCAATATGTTAAAAAGGAATACGAAATAAACTAATCGTCGATTTTCCCGCATCAAAACACCTGTCGAACATAGAGACGCCCGAATAAGTTTTAACACACTTCGTTCGGAGTTAAATTCAGCTGCTTTATCCTCGGTGGGTAGCTTTAATGCGGTAAAGTGACAACCGTTCATTTCACATCCCGCTCTGACGTACTACTCTGTCTCGTTCACATGAACTAAATTCTGATTCTAAACTAAATTAAATTAGAGCCCGGCCCCCCACCACCGTTATAACCTAGGCAGTGGCGGCAGCGGTATGCGGCCTACCCGCATAACAACGGATCGACAGCTCTCTCAGTCTACCTTGGACAACGGTGGCTGCAGTCACCGAAACGTCGGGTGCTACAAATTTCACACTGTAAATTCGTTTTCTCTCCTATTTATGATGCAAATAAAGAGTTTAGTATTACTATTGTTATTTTATATTATGACACCTAGATACACTCTTCAAAGAATAATACAAGTATTAACCCTTGGAGTAAATGGGTATTTTCATGGATGCATCTGTCTCTTTTGCAGGATTTTCGGCGACATCGACCTTAAAGTACTATAACTACGAAACTACTACACCAATCATAAAAAGAACAACTGCACAATGATTGCATTGAAATTTCGAATATAGAATATTGAAATATCATTTTGTAAAACAATTAGATAATTATGAATAAATATGAGAACGTCAAAGAAGTGAAAAAAACGCGGAATCTGGTCGTATCATACTCAACGGATAATTGTTTCAGAACCAGATTTGGTCGTATCATACTCAACGGGTTAAGCTGGGCATTGACGGTCAGTTTTTCGCGTCAGTTGAACTGGCGTGCATCCAAAATTTGATCGTGAATGTCGAATCGTCACTCCAGAGTTTTAACTGACGATGCGCCACGAATATTTTCCGTGGCTACCATAATCCAACTGGCGCGTCGCGCCAAACTGACCGTGAGTGCTCAATCGGTAATCCAACGCGTCAGTTCGCTCTCAGCGCCCACGGTAAGTCCCTATTAAGTCTGTGGCCCGCGATGATAGCGCGTGCTGTGTTTTTGTTTTTGTCATGGCGGTGTCGGACGTGTCATAATGATAGATTTCATCAAAAAATATAGAAATTCAGAATGCTTATGGAAAATAACCGACAAAAATTAAAAAATAAATAGTAACGACAAAAAGCTGTAGAAGATTTTATTTAGATAAAATATTCCAATTTTATTTCGATATTATTTTTAAAATTGAATTAGATCTTATAGAAGTCAGATTTCATTCCCGATGCTAAGAAACGAAGAGTGGCAGTCAATCTCTCATGAGGGTTTATAGCTTGTCTCATATTAGTATCTTGTTTAACAAATGGAGTTACAATTTCTAGAATCTTGAAATATGTCCCTTCGTCCATCCTTACATAGTTTCGCCAGTCACTCGGTTTTAACGATAACTCATTTAAGAAATTGACGTGCGTGAATTGACTCCTTTTTTTAAGCCATTCTTTAATCCATTGCTTTCTTTATCGTTTTCTTGTTAGTACCTATATGACAACAAACAGTAGCCGTAGTAACAAGGAATGTTTCTTCTTCGGAATCAGAATCCATTTTTATTCGTGGACGTCCGCAAAGAGAAAACACGTCCTTCATGCGCCCGGGCCGGTCGAAAACTGAAGAGCCAGAGTGACGCCAGTGAATGGGGAAATCTAGTTGGCATAAAACCATTTGGAGTGATGCCACAGTTTTACGTCTAGACTGACGCGAAAAACTGACCGTCAATGCCCAGCTTTAGAGCTGGATCGAGTTTATATTACTAGTAATTCATAAACAAAAGCCGCACCCACCGATCCAATTACGCAGCGTGGTTAGGGATTATTTTTAGTCGTCAGCCGCCTCAGGTTAAAAATGAAACTCCAAATAAAGTACAGTAGAACTCCAATTATCCAAACTCTGACTATCCGAATCTCCGATTATCCAAAATTAAGACAGAACAAGTAAATATATTAAAAAGAATAAAAAACAAATAGAATTACAGAAAAGCGAAAAGAATAAAAAACGGGCTGGAACCATGCAACGCACCAACGAGCTGAGTGACCTTTAACCTGTGAAAGACTTTGTCTATCTGGGCTCCATGATATGCAACGACAGAAACTGCGAAAAGGAAGTCTCACGCAGAAGCCAGATGGCAAGATCGGCCATGAGCAAGCTAGAAAGGCTGTGGAAGAATCGGGGTATAAGCAAGAGGACTAAGGTCAGGCTGGTTCGAGCTCTGGTTTTCTCGATCTTTCTCTATGCATCGGAGACATGGACCCTGAAGGCTCGGATACGCACCGAAATCGATGCTCTGGAGATGTGGCGTTGGCATAAAATGCTAGGAATCCCATGGACAGCACGCCGCACCAACAAATCTGTCCTGGAAGAACTCGGCATCCAAGTGAGGCTCTCCGGCGTATGCATGAGAAGAGTCCTGCAGTTCTTCGGTCATGTTGCCAGGAGAAACCCAGAGAATATAGAGAAAATGCTTTCCGGGGGTCAAGTGGAGGGAAGAAGAAGTAGAGGCAGATCACCGGCCAGATGGAACGACCTCATCAAAGAAGTTACAAAAGGGTCAATACAATCTGCGACCCGCCATGCAGAAGACAGGTCGAAGTGGAGGAGCCTCGTAGGAAAACTGTTGTCTAGTGGCCACGATCCTCAGTAGTGAGGGAACGACGGAGAAGAAGAAAAAACAAGACTACCGTTACAGAAAGTGAACTATTGTATTAATCATATTATTATTACAGTTTTTTTATCAAATATTTGTTGATATATACATACATGTATATTTCCGGGATATACTCAATTCGATCTATCATTTAAAACTAAACATGATATATTTATGTTAATTTATTGACATTTGAACTTTTGGACATGTAGACAACTAATGACTTGATATTTGGACAGCTAAGGTACCTACCGTATGCCACTCGCGATTTCAATAATACCACACACGTTTAACCCGCACAGCACGTAACATCCATTTGGGGACATGTATAGCGGCCGCCTAAAATCCGAAACGTCCGCTACTGGATATCGCGCTCACCGCTGCGAAAAATGCAATTTACGATTCGAAACGTCGTACTTAATGCTTTCTGAAGGCGGAACGATGTGGCCAAATAATCTTTAATTCGGCGGCCACCGGCGAATAAATCGAACGACGATTTAAAAAGTTAGCATAGACGTCAAACGCCTAGTCTCCCGTCGGCATTCGCACGGCCGCGAACGGCTCCGCGGAATTGGTGATAAAAAGTGTGTGTGTGCAGTTTTTGAGTGTTATTTACTGGAGAACAGTGAGTAATATGCATTTTAAGTAGTTTCGGAATAAGGATTAATCATTTGAGATAGTCCATTTGCTGTTTTTCACGAATTTTCAAAGAAAACACTTCGGCAACAACAAACGGCTCGCGAAAAAATGGTTGTTATTATTTTGTAATATTTATGAAATATCCCGATATATTGCGAAATATGACGTAATGTCGCTTTAATTTACTAACAAAATAAGTATTGTTTCATTTACATCCTAAGTTATCACATAATTAGGCGTATTTTGAAAATTATATCTTGTTTTGTAAATTGAATCGCGCAAAGAAACTTCTTTTGATAATTACTATGAGAGAATAAAGTGCGATTTTCCATAGTTTTTCGATGAAATGTGACTCTTTGGAGTATAGTAATTAGTTATTAGACATATAATAAGTATAATAAATATTGAATAAATAAATATTTTTGTACGCAAATAAGTAAAAAAAAAATATCGTTTTGGTAAAGCATTTAATAAACAACATAACTGTATTTACAATTTTTGCATATTTTACGTATTTGGTGACAAAAAAATCGAAATGATTTTATAGGTGAGTTTTTTCAGTTTGCCAATTTTGTAATATTTATTCATTATTATCTTAATTGTTTTACGAGATAAGGTTATAATGTTTTATATGTCAAATTTCAATGCGATCATTTTTCTCTTTATCTTTTTTAAATCCGTTTAGTGGTTTATAAGTTATGATCGTTTTTCTCAAGGCCGTTGACTCGCGTCGATTTTTTGCGCGAATATGTCGCGCGCAAAAGTGATAGGTGAGTTTTTACCTCGCAACGTGAGGGGTTAAAACTAAACATGATATATTTATGTTAATTTATTGACATTTGAACTTTTGGACATGTAGACAACTAATGACTTGATATTTGGACAGCTAAGGTACCTACCGTATGCCACTCGCGATGACAATTTCAATAATACCACACACGTTTAAATCGGTTGAAGCGTTTAGAAGTTATGGGGAAATAAATAATCAGAAAAGATACATAGATGAACCCTGAACACATTACACTCCTTTTTTGTCGGGAAGTCGTGTAAAAAAAATTGAGACGGAAACGTACTGATTATCGATAATGCACCAACTCATCCCACCGAAGAATTGTTGGAAAGAGGAAATGGCCAGTTTAACCCTTCAGGCTTTGGCCCCCTCAGCCGATTGACAAGTTGATGTCATAAAAAATGTTAGTAAAAATTAGTAAAAAAATTGAGTTATGACACTGTTTCACCAAAACATTAATTACTGCCAAACCACTGTACCCATAATTAAAATGAAACATATTAACATAATAAAACATAATAAAATAAAACAAATTAAATTTAAACGGGACTGTCACGCTGAATCATGTTGTGGCTGATATCGGCCAATCGGGGCCTGAGGGGTTAAAGCCATCTTTTTACCGCCAAATGTATCAAGCTTGTTGCGACCAATTTACCAGTCTCTTATTTATCGAAACCATGAAATACCATTACAGAAAGCAACTTTTAAGGAACTTTTTGGTAGAGGCGAAGACAAAGGTGTTGGACAACCACAAAAAAAATTATTTGAAAGATTGACGTTAAATGTCGAAGTTGAAGCAGACACGGGACGGTCAGCCCCTTTTCTTTAAAAATAGTTTTTGTCTCCCATTTTCAACATACATATAGTAATTAAAAAAGAGCTTTTTTTTGGAAAAATCCAATTATCCGAATTTTCGATTATCCGAATGGGGTCCGGTCATAATTGATTCGGTCAACTTGGGTTGTCAACTACAGCGGGCGAGCCCGTTACCACGGGAAGTTTTAACGATTAGTCGTTCTATCTCCCTGGAGTGAGCGCAGAAGACTTGGGGACAAAACAGTCCACCGTCTAGCTATGCCACAAGCCCGTAAGAGGCCTACGCCTTAACCGCGAGATAGCCAGGAATGTTACCCAGCGGGCCGACACTCGCGCCCTTACTTCCAATTGTGACCAGATTACTCCGGTCTCTCGATTGGTTACGAGTTCGAGGTCGCTTGCGCGGTCCTCTCCCTTACGAAGCGGTGAAACGGAAAATACCGAATCTATCGCGGACCACAACGTCCTTTGCCCGTCTGTTCACCCACGATCGGATGGCCGATGGTCGTTTCAAGAGCAGTCGCCGTAAGGTACGCAACCACCCCCGCTCTATAGGAAACAGTACTGCTTCCAGACTCCCCCGACTGCTAGTCAGAGTGCACAGTCGATTGGCTTTCGCCGCACGGTGCGCAGACCGTCCAGGAGCGCCAGAAGTTTGATTCCTAGGGAAAACTGACCATAAGGCCAGAGACACAGGCTCGCACTTCAAACGTGGAGGCCGTCGGATAGGTGTTGACCCGCAAGTGTGACCAACCCTGAACAGAATGGGTCTTCGTGGCCAACTCAGCAAGGGCCCATTAACTCCCTCCCCCCCTTGATTCGGTCAATTGGGGTTTTACTGTAATTACCTGATTCCAGAGCCTCGACGTGTCCACCGACGTATGTCTCTTGATCCAAGACGTGGCCGTCCGCCGTGAGCTTGTTGAGCTGTTCGATTTGCTTGTTGGGGAAGACTATGTTTGCGTGAAATGCTTGAACCATCAGTAACGTTTCGCAAAGCGTACCGGATCCCTTGCGCAAAACCTGCAATAAATCGAAAAACTCATTGAGTAACGTGATGCAAAATTCCTGCAACGGGGTTTGCTTCAGCATTCATACTCCGTTTCTCTATAAATCTGCCATCCTAAACATGACCCACCGCAAGCGCCAATTGTGTAATGAAAATTGTAAAAAGTCAAAAACCACCTCTTCTCCCTAATAAAATAGTCAATCAATCAATCAAATAATTTATTGTCCTAAAACTAATACATAGTTGTATAGACATAGCTGTATTACATTTACATTTATCCGTGATATGATTGAATTCTTCATTAATGATCAAATTCTTCTATAAATAATCAAAACATAAAAGGTTACTCGTAAGAATAAAGAAGGTATTAGTAGAATTAAATCAAGTCTCACCGTTCAATCGAGTCTCATTATTTCAAGAGTAATTATTAGTTACTGAAGAGTAATTATTAGTCTCGCCGCAATGCTCATTTGGCTTTAATCCATACTAATATTATAAAGAGGTAAAGTTTGTGAGGTTGTAGGAAGTAATCTCTGGATCTACTGAACCTATTTTGAAAATTCTTTTACCAATAGAAAGCCACGTTATTTATGAGTGTCATAGGCTATATATTAATCCGAAAAATGAAAAGACTTTTTCGTGGTAGTCGGATTTGCAAAGTAAGTCGGAGAAATAACGGTCGAACGAAAACGTTTCTAACTAACGCTGCCTTAACGATGAGAGATATATGATTAAGTTCTAGAGAAAAGTTGTAGAGCTTGATAATGCCTACAAAAAAGTCAGCGACAGCATATGTCTCACTTTTATATTTAAGTCACAAAAAGTAGTATTTTATATAAAAAAAAATAATTTAATCAAATTGTTGATAATATGACCAATAAACCACGAATTGAGTGAAACTACTTCAAAAGTAATGTTTGTGAGTGCAGACTTTATTGAACCATCAGGAAATATCGGAAAATTGGGGGAAAAACGGACGGGACCCGCTACAAGCTCTCTCTCTGTCACATGTTTTTACGCCCCGTGGTTATGACCTAACTCATTTGTACCTAATGGCATATCTAGGCCTTATATATCAATGTAGAGCGCATTGAATATCAAATTTTCTACTAAATGCGTCCTCCAACAATATTGGATACGCCGGATTTAAATATATATAAATATCGCATTTAGTAATACGGCTGGTGTATCAATATTAAAAATGCCTGTGCGATTGGTTTCTAAATACTCATTCCGGTAGTGCTATCTCCTTTTCCTATACCCGCTCGTTAACTGAAGGAAAGAGAAAAGAACATCGCCGGCGGACAGTCTATCACCGAGTGCTTGTTCTCACCGACCGCGAGACGTTCCGCCGTAAGCGCGCTGTAATTCCGCTTTTGTAAAACCCGCAAATGAAACAATTAGTGCTCGTGAAATAATATATATATATTTTGACAATTAAATTACCGCCGCGCTGTGATGTGTGACTTGAGAAGCTGATTTACGAAGCTGCAAACGGACATTTAATAAGGTGAGCGAGATCCCATTTCTCCAAACTATTCTATTCCAAAGTACCGCAAAATACAGTTCACTACCCTTTTTATTCCAAAACTAAAATCCTCGCTCTACCAAATATAATATTTTTGTATCGCCTGTGTATCTTTACTGCTCTGTATATTAGTGATATTACTGCTCTGTTAATATATAATCATTATTATAGATTACCTCATCTGGCTCCATAGGGATGATGGTGCAGAGAGCAAAGATAAAAGGATGAACATATTTCATGTATAAATAATAGGTCGCCACTGCGTCCGATACGGAATAGTTAGACAGCACCTGAAATAAAAACAAAAAATCATTCCACCGCTAATAATAATTAGATTCGTGCACGAGCGTTTCCTAATTTAATAGGTTCATGCCATAAAATATCCTTTAAAATAAGATCTGAAATTCGATGCCGCAAATGCATCGCATCGGTCCACAATTTCTGGAATTGATTTATTTGAAGTATTTCTGACTCTTGTCATCTTTTCAGTGCATGTAATGTAATGAATTATACACACCATTGAGTATAAAAGAATCATAAGCAGTATAAATGTGTATAAATGAGTATAAACGAATCATAAACATCTGCCCTAGAGTATGTTAGCAACATCTATGAAAGTCGGATAAGAAATTATGCAAGCAGTTGACATCTATTTATATGTTGCATGTATTTGTTATAATAGTACTATTATTTATTTAATTCATTTATTGTAGTAATGCAAATTAGCCACACGGCCCGGTGGCATGGTGGTTAGGTCGCCTGATCTTACATTGTAAGGTCCCGGGTTCGATTCCCGGCTGGGTCACCATTTTCCGTTGGGATCAAATTAACGGAATTGCATCGGAACCCTCGATGCCCGTACCGGCCCAAATAAAACATGGCTACGCAGGAACACCGACGAAACCCATCTTAAAGAATGGAAAAAAAAACGCAGGATGCAGGCAAACAAAGAATGCGGTTCCGGAAGCGTCTAAAAAACTTGCCCGCAACCTCACCAGATTAAAAAGGGACCAAATCCGTAAAGTCATAGGTACTATGACAGGCCACTGTCCCCCTAAACAAACACCTGTTTACCATAGGCGTGACAGACAGCCCTCTATGCAGAGGATGCATGGAGGAAGAAGAAACGCCACAGCATGTGCTCACGGAATGCAGGAGCGTGGCAGAGCAACGGGCAAGAATACTACAATCTCCAGCATCTGTCCCGGAGGCCTGTAGCAACCTAAGCAGGCTGCTAACCTTCTGGGACAGCCTGGGTTGGCTGGAGTAACATAAATAGAAACATGAGCCACGCACAACGGCCCAATCAAGAGGCCAAGTGCGGGAAATAGCCCAGTAAAAGTAACTAACTAACTAACTAACGGAATTGCATTTTCAATTCTGTCGATCGAATGCAATAACAAGACACACACTTACAGACATGTTACACGCACACATACATATAACTCGTCATAGTAGGGTTGGTTGTAAGATATTGTCATATGACATTTGTGACATTTTTACAATAAAGAGTATAAACAAACAAACAAACAAATATGTTAGGTGAGTATACAGTTTCAGAACTTAGGTACTATACAAAAACATTTTTAACGCTGACCCACCCCAGAAAATAACCGCATTGCATAGTACAGTGGCAATGTTACCCAACTAGGCTGGTACCTGTACTAAGGTAAACATTTAATTTTGAATGTCCTTGCTCAATACTGTATTTATAAAAATGACAATGGCAAAGTCCTTCTGTCAATGAATTTACTAATACATAGTGCGGACATCTCATGAGATCCAGTTAGGTTAGGTTTAATTTACTTGTAACTGATATTATGATTTTTTGTAAAATAAAGAATTTGAATTTGAATTTGAAATAATATATTGAAAAATAAAATAATCTTTAAAAGCAGTTATGAACAGAAAAATAAAAATGTAAATTATAAAAAATAATTAAATAATAAAATTAGTCGTGGAAAACAAAAATCTCATTAATAAAGTGAAACCAGAATAAAATCTTTATTATAATAAAATAGACAAATCAGAAAAATATAACGATTGAATAAAACAACTCTGCATTTGATTAAGATACATATTAACCCTTCGGCTAAGTAACGACCAAATTTGGTTGCACATCAGAACACCGTTGACTACGTAACGACCAATATCGGCGGCTTGCTCCCGGAGCGCACAGTAATATTATTTTCTAATTCGAACGCATCCTAAAATCCATACCAAATATCTCATTATTAACATAGATACATAGACAGCCGCTAGAATAATTTCGCACGTCATTTCGCAGATATTTCTGGTAAAATTCCAATGTCAAACATCATCACTTTTTTTTTCGAGAAATCATCAAAAATTTTATTGGTTTTTAATTTATATTTATATTTATATATATAATATATAATATTATAATTTTAATTTATATTTTTGTATGTAAATAAGCAAAACGAAATATTACCTTTGATAGAGAATCTAATAAAGATCCCAATAGTATTTACAATTTATAAATAGGGTTCCGTATTTTTCCATAAGACAAGTACAAGTTAGAAATGCCGAGTTTTTTTCACTTTTTGGAATTTCTCATATTTATTCATAGTTATCTAATTGTTCTGCAAAATGAGATTTAAATATTCTATATACGAAATTTCAATGCGATAATTGCAGTTATTCTTCTTTATGATTGCTATAGTAGTTATATAGTTATAGTACTTTTTGTCGAGTGCGGCGATATTGCAAGAATGTCTGCCACGAAATTATGCAGCTACTCGAAGGGATAATAACATTGTAATTATTCCGTTAAGTTAATTCCTGAAATAAAGAATTAAAATAAATTAATTAATAAAATAAATACTTGTGGTTGTTCCATGGCCATTCTACACATATCCTCTGGGTCCAGTTCCACCGGGTCGTATCGGAGCTTTGCCTTTGCGACAGCTTTCAAGCCTTGAGAGCCAACCGGCAAATATGAGTCTCTTTTCACCCAACTGCAAAGATAAATACATAATATATATTAGACATTATACAATTTAACCCATACATTTATACACTTATACACATCTATATATATAAAACAAAGTCGGGTTTGTTCGAACACTTATAACTCGAGAACGGCTAGACCGATTTTCATGGTTTTTGATTTGTTGTATTTGTCTTCGTCCCGAATAGCAGAATAACTATTAAAAACATTGGAAAATTACCAAAAAAATAAAATAAATGAAAAAACCATTTTCCCATACATATTGCTTCCGAAAAAATAAAATAAAAGAAAATTTTCCGAAAAACTAAAATAAAGAAAAATCATTTTTCGAAAAAATAAAATAAAAAGAAAAACATTTTCCCATACATTTTATTTTTTCGGAAAAAAAAATTCCCATACATATTTGTTTTATATATCTATTTATATATATAAAACAAAGTCGGGTTTGTTCGAACGCTTATAACTCGAGAACGGCTGGACCCATTTTCATGGTTTTTGATTTGTTGTATTTGTCTCCGTCCCGAACAGCAGAATAAATATTAAAAACATTGGAAAATTAACGAAAAACTAAAATAAAAGAAAATATATTTTCCCATACAAAATGTTCATGGGTTTCGTAACTGTCAAACATTTAATATTCATCCCGTCGATAGGGTAAACTCTCCCCTCAAATTAAAGAAAGTATTTAAATAAAGGTTTCGAATCGACAATATATATCCACAATAATCGGACCACAATTATTATATACTTTAATTCAATCATGTCATGCTGACACGCGATTGATATACTTCATTTTTGTACTTTTATATTTCTTTTTGTGTTATTATCTTAATAAAGTAGTGAACTTAATATTTATTTTGTATCCATTGTATTACTTTCATAAAATCATAAATTAAGTTCAGCTAATCTGTAACACGACATTCATTGACCGTTAGGCGGTACGAACTTTGCCGGGTCAGGTAGGTAACCCATAAAGGAGAATGCCCATTTATAGTACTCTCAAAAGAAAGATTGTATCTTGAAAAAATATTAGGACCTTGCATTGAAAACTTCGATTTCCTAAGAAATAAATTGACTTCTAGTCATTTAACAAATTGTAAAATACTTCATGTCAAAGCGTTATCATTAGGCTTCAATTATCAGTCTGTGTCATTTCGTTGAAGTGTCAACAACGGTAATATTGTTAGCTTTGAAGATGTCAAAATTTGAGCCGACAAAACGTCATTTGCGGGAAACAATGCATTTCTGCTTTCATCTTAAGAAAACTGCTGCAGAATGTCATAGGTTGCTGCTGGAGGCTTACAGGGAATTTACTCTGACAGAAAGGACTGTTGAGACTTGGTTTCCTCCGATTCAAAAGTGGTGATTTCGAAGTGCAAGACAAAGAGCGCCCAGGCCACGAGCAAAAATTTGAAGAAGCCGAATTGGAGTGCATACTCCATGAAGTGATAAGTGAAGTGCTGTTCATCCGTCAACCGTTTCGAGACATTTAAAATCTATGGAAGGCATTCAAACGGAAGGGCATTGGGTTCCTCACGAGTTGAAGCCAAGCGACATCGAAAGACGTTTCATGACTTGTGAAATGATCCTTCGCCGTCAAAACAGAAAAGGCTTTCTACACCGAATAATCACCGGCGACGAAAAGTAGATCTTTTACGAGAACCCCAAATGCAAAAAATATCAACCGTACCCCGGTGAATCAATTCCATTGACCTCAACAGCCACGCCGAAGAGAGACATCCACGGATCCAAGGTAATGCTATGCATTTAGTTGGACCAAAAGGGTGTCATCTATTACGAGCTGCTGAAATCGGGAGAAACTATCACGAGCGATCGCTATCGAGCTCAGCTCAAGAATTTGAGCGATGCTGTGAAGATAAAACGGCCGGAATACGCTAAAAGGCACGACAAGGTAATTTTCCAGAATGAACATGCTCGAACACACGTCGCGATGCCGGTCAAGAACTTCCTGGAAACAAAGTTTTAACGATTAGTCGTTCTATCTCCCTGGAGTGAGCGCAGAAGACTTGGACAAAACAGTCCACCGTCAAGCTCCGCCACAAACCCGTAAGAGGCCAACGCCTTAACCGCGAGATAGCCAGGAGTGTTACCCAGCGGGCTTACACTCACGCCCTTACTTCCAATTGTGACCAGATTACTCCAGTCTCTCGATTGGTTACGAGTTCGAGGTCGCTTGCGCGGTCCTCTCCCTTACGAAGCGGTGAAACGGCGTATACCGAATCTATCGCGAACCACAGCGTCCTTTGCCCGGCTGTTCACCCAGGATCGGGTAGCCGATGGTCGTTTCAAGAGCAGTCGCCGTAAGGTCCGCAACCACCCCCGCTCTATAGGACACAGCACTGCTTCCAGACTACCCCGACTGTTAGTCAGAGCTAACGGGCCCATGATGAGCACCCCGTGCGTGGAGGCCGTCGGATGGGTGTCGACCCGTGAGTGTGACCAACCCTGAACAGAATGGGTCTTCGTGGCCAACTCAGCAAGGGCCCATTAGCTCCCGCTCACATAGGGACAGTGAAGTCTCACCAATAGGCTATAAAAAATAATTAAGATACGAATTGAAAGCGAGCTGACTTACCACAGGCAATCCATATGCATTGCAGGTCGACAGAAGTATGCTCCGTCCGCATTAAGCCTGCTGAAGCCTATCTCCTGTTTCATATCGCAGCCGTTTGCCGTAGCTCTCGCTTCCACAAATGGCCAGTCGAAGAAGTCCCCTAGAAAGAATGAGTAAAATATCATTGTCCTTTCACTCTCCAGAAAAGAGCCATACGTGCGATAGTAGGTATTGGTCAACGGCAGTCATGCCGTGAACACTTCCAAAAACTAGGGATATTGACCGTATATGCAACTTTCGCTCAAGAAGCTCTTTGCAAATTCTATTGCAATAAGAGCTCGACCATATCCCACGAGGTAGTACATCGGCATGACACCAGGTATATATAAATACAAACGGAGCTGCCATGGAATTCACCGACCGGAGTCGGGCCCATCATAATACTATTTTTTTTACACTTCTGGGGGGTGAGCAGTGGATTCCGGACTTACGAACCGGCTGTGGTAGGTTTAGGACAGCTGTCTTGCCACATGTGAGCGTTCACCTTGCCACCCATTCACTCCCCCTTCGAAGCCATAGAATTTGAGATGCGCAAATCGCAGTTTTAGATAATTTTTCTAAGAAAGAGTTGATTATTTTTCTGGAAAGGCCAAGATCTTTAAAGAGGTGAAATAGAGATTTAGCTGGCAGGCCACGAGCGCCAACTTCCACCGCGTGAAGGTGAACAGTGAAGCCGTTCCGGGTTACGGCATTTGCAAGATCATGGTATTTATTTAATTTGTACTCGTGGTCTTTTGGGATATTTGATTCCCATGGAACAGTTAATTCTACGATAAGAGCCACCTTCCGAGATAGAGAGTAAAGAGTTATATCTGGACGGAGGGCTGTGCATCCGAGACTTTCAGGGAATTTATACTGCTTAGAGACCGAATCAACCTCCAGAATCCAATCTGTAGCTTTCTCGATTATTGAGAAAGGTTTTGTAGTTAAATGTTTTTTGCCTTTAGAGCCATCCCGCACAAACTGTATTGGGGGTTTGGAGGATACTGTCAAACCCTTGTTGGCACGAGCCACTGAGAGACTAATTACCTCGCGAATAACAGCGAGAACTTTGTCATGGCGGTAAGTGTACCGTCCTTGATCTAAGGCCACCTTGCAGCCAGCTAGAATGTGCCTAGCTGTGCAAGGGGTATTGCTACAGAGGGGACAAGAACTATCCTCGGCAAAGCTCCAACGAGCGAGGTTACTGGGGTCTGGAAGTGTATGCTGAAAGGCATTCAAATAAAATTTCTGTATCTCCAAAACTCTGTATCTCCAACCGTTCGTAGCACGTACTGCCAAGTTCCAGGCGACTAGTCGATACTTAGGCGTCAAACTTTTCAATAAATTGCCCAAAAGATTAAAAGCAATTGAAAACATCGATATTTTCAAGAGATCCATCCGAGTCTATCTGCTTAAAATCAACATGTATGCTCATAACGACTTCTTAAAATATTTTAAAAATACATAGCATCGTATCTACCCATTTAATCTAATACATATTATGTACCGTTAATTGTTTTGTTGTAAACTGTTATCATATAGTCTTTGTTTTTGTAAATTGGTAAGTTTAAAGTTATATATTGTATATCATCTTTGGCTAAATTGAGTAACTAGTTTAAGATTAATTACTGTCATTCCTACACAATTGTATGGTTGTACTGGAAATAAATACTTTTTATCTTTTATCTTTTATCTTATCTCCTTCTTTTCTGGAGCTATTCGTGGCTAATGAACCATCGTGACTGGTTTGGCTGCAGTCAGGGTTGCGATGATTTAAATCATTTGTTTTAAATCGGTGATTTAAATCGCGATTTAAATCAAGTGATTTTAAAAAAAAACAATGATTCAAATCAATATTTTTTACTGCAACCAAAAAATGACCTCAGCCAAAAAATGTCAAGGGACTTCCCCCGACATTATTTTTCAATTTCAATTTATTTCCAAAAAAATCGTAACAGATTGTAGAAACTTAATATCTAGGTACATTTAAATTACAGTCTATTAGTCCGTTTTTACAATATCTAAATTTATCACCACATACATACAGTAACTTCATTATTGCTTTTAGGACATCAAAATCATTTTTAAGATGTATTTACTAAAACCACAAATTAAAATAATCATGAAATTTAAATCAGAATAATTAAAAAATGATACTTAACCCGGTAACTCCCTAACATCCCTTGCGGGACCAACGGCCGACTCCCCCAATTTCCAGGTTATAATTTTTTGTATGTCAAATTTCAATGCGATCATTTTACAGTAATTTTTTTTATGATCCGTATAGTGGTTTACAAGTTATGGTCGTTTGTATCAAGGTCGTCGACTCGCGTCGATTTTATGCGTTAAAATATCGCGGGCAAAAGTGATAGCTGAATTTTTACTTCGCGAGAGGTGGGGTTAAAATTGTCAAAAAAAATGGCCAAAAATTTTTTTTAAATATTTTAAATTAACAAACTCATCGATCGAATAAAAAGCTTTGTCTAATAAGAATTCTTTGATAAACAAGTCATAGAGAAAACTGCCCCTACAGACTGGTGGATAGCAATACATAATATGAAAAAATGTATAACCGAAGAATTGGATATAATCAAGCAACTGCTAAGTACAGTTGCTTCATCCGCTGGGGTCGAAAGAATATTTTCAGAATTCAATCCGGTGCACAGCAAAATAAGAAATAGATTAGGCAACGAGAAGGCAGCCGGCTAAATTCGTCTTCCTTTTGAAAAAACTAAATTCGAACAAATTACATAACCGATAACATCTAAGTTACTGTTACTAATATAATAATGTAAGTATAATGTAAATATAAGTAAGTGACTGCGACTGCGGTGAAACCCATATGGTTTCATTTATATATGTTGATTTATTAATTTTAGCACCCTTTTTCCTTGTTCACTTCTTGATAAAAATGACAAAAACGCTAAAGTATTTCTGTTTTAAAATAAATGATTAAAAATGTTTTTGATTTAGAAGAAGTAAGAACTCTTTGATTTTTATACATTTTACAATAGCTTTTGTTAAATCAATGGCAAATAAATATGCTACTGTGTTTTTACTTTTTAGAAGAACGAATATATATATTGATTTTTATTAATGTTTTTAAAATATATTTAAATAAATAACAATTGTATTAAGTCTTTCATGACTTCCAAATTTAATACAATACAATTATTTAAAAAATAAAAAAAATCTGATTTAAATCAAATAAATCCGATTAAAATCAAATTAATCCGATTTTTTTGATTTTTTAAAAAAAAACAAGATTTTTATCAACCCTGGCTGCAGTGCCACCTCGCTAACAGAGCAGCAGCCTCTAGAGTGAAGATAGCTACAATGGTCTAACCTCCGATAGGAGTAGAACTCGAAGAAGATAAATATGTTGGGTAGCAATGATGATGATAATATTCTCACCGTTGTATGTGACAAATATGTGCGGTTTGACATCTAATATGTGGTCGAAGAACTTCTGCAAGAGTGCCAACTCATTGGGTTCATTAAACACAATAAACAATCTGTAATAAAGGAAAATAAACAAGTTAGCTTTTCTAAAATAGAAGTGCTGTCAAATACAGTCCCACTGAATTTCGCTTTTGTATCCGTTTCAGAAAGTCATTATTCAGAGATTACCTGTTTCAAAAATTATTGTTTTATAATTCAGGTAATATTAACAGTCATGTTAAGCCGAACGTACCTCTTTGGACCACTGAGGGTGTCTATTACAACGGGCGAATCCGTCACCCCATTGAGTTATAACGATATAAATAAAATACAAACGGAGCTGCCATGGAATTCACCGACCGGAGTCGGGCCCATCATAATACTATTTTTTTTTTTTTTTTACACTTCTGGGGGGTGAGCAGTGGATTCCGGACTTACGAACCGGCTGTGGTAGGTTTAGGACAGCTGTCTTGCCACATGTGAGCGTTCACCTTACCACCCATTCACTCCCCCTTCGAAGCCATAGAATTTGAGATGCGCAAATCGCAGTTTTAGATAATTTTTCTAAGAAAGAGTTGATTATTTTTCTGGAAAGACCAAGATCTTTAAAGAGGTGAAATAGAGATTTAGCTGGCAGGCCACGAGCGCCAACTTCCACCGCGTGAAGGTGAACAGTGAAGCCGTTCCGGGTTACGGCATTTGCAAGATCATGGTATTTATTTAATTTGTACTCGTGGTCTTTTGGGATATTTGATTCCCATGGAACAGTTAATTCTACAATAAGAGCCACCTTCCGAGATACAGAGTAAAGAGTTATATCTGGACGGAGGGCTGTGCATCCGAGTCTTTCAGGGAATTTATACTGCTTAGAGACCGAATCAACCTCCAGAATCCAATCTGTAGCTTTCTCGATTATAGAGAAAGGTTTTGTAGTTAAATGTTTTTTGCCTTTAGAGCAATCCCGCACAAACTGTATTGGGGGTTTGGAGGATACTGTCAAACCCTTGTTGGCCCGAGCCACTGAGAGACTAATTACCTCGCGAATAACAGCGAGACCTTTGTCATGGCGGTAAGTGTACCGTCCTTGATCTAAGGCCACCTTGCAGCCAGCTAGAATGTGTCTAGCTGTGCAAGAGGTATTGCTACAGAGGGGACAAGAACTATCCTCGGCAAAGCTCCAACGAGCGAGGTTACTGGGGTCTGGAAGTGTATGCTGAAAGGCATTCAAATAAAATTTCAGCATCTCTGGCGTCCAGTCATAGAGCATTACCTTCCAGTGCATTGGAGGCGGAATGCAAAAGTCCCCAATTGTTGTCCAATCATTCTGGCATTGAAGGCCAATAGCATGAGCCATACTCTTGCTGTCGTAATCTCCCCGCAAAAGAGACTTCTTCAAGTCCACGTCGCTCGTGGTTGTACTGCCATACCCCCAGACCAGTGCCATTCTGGCTGATTCCAGTAAGGAACTTTTTGTGGAAGTCTACGAACTTTTTGTGGAAGTATATACAATCATTCTGTCTCCGATAACGTAAATGTGAAGACTAGGTGGACAGCACGATCCACAATTAAACTACGCCAACAATCCAAAAGAGTGCAAAGCCTTACCCGCGAGACACTGGGAGAAAAAAGCGGGCAAACCTCGCACCCTTACTACCAGATTTGGGCGGATTTGTCTATCCTCCAGTCTGGTCACAAATTCGACGACGCTTGCGCGGCCTCTACATGACGTGAGCGGTAATTCAAAGTCAAATTAATGGCGGATCGAAAAGCAAGACTCCAGAGCCTACAACGCTTAGCGTGTGTAGCAGCCACTGGATGTATGAGAACCACACCATCGGCCGCACTAGAGTACCTCCTAAACATGAGACCTCTGGATCTTGTCATCCAAGAGGAGGCTAGGGCAGCCGCTCTAAGACTAAGAGCAAATGGACTGTGGAAACAAAACACAGAAACACCACACTCAAAAATTCTGAAACGGGTTTTAGAAGAAATTCCTCTTCTGGACGCACCCATGGACAGAATAATATGCCATCATGTCTTTGATCGTAGATACAATATCCAACTCATTGCAGAACCAGCAGATCACTCTGGTACAAATGAAGTAAGGATATACACAGACGGCTCCAAAACCACTCAAGGTACAGGAGCCGGCGTCTTCTCAAATGATCTAAACATCAAAATATCAACTACCCTAGGCAACTTAAATACGATCTTCCAAGCAGAATGCATTGGCATCACCAGAGCAGCACAGGCAGTCGCAGCCAAAGATGTCGGAGACGTAAGTTTGAAATTTGTCTCCGACAGTGCCTCCGTGCTACAAGCGCTAGCAAAAAATACAATAACCTCAGTCCTCGTACTGGAATGCCACAATGCGCTTCAATCCATTGCAGGGTCAAATAAAGTGACCCTGCAATGGATCAAAGGGCACAGTGACTCACTGGGCAATGACGCGGCGGACGAACTGGCCAAAAGGGGATCAAAGGAAATAGTATATGGACCGGAACCCTTGATGCCCATTCCCCAGGCCCAAATAAAAACATGGCTACGCAGGAACACCGAAGAAACCCACCTTACAGAATGGAAAAAAAACGCAGGATGCAGGCAAACAAAGAACGCGGTTCCGGAAGCGTCCAAAAAACTTGCCCGCAACCTCACCAGATTAAAAAGGGACAAAATCCGTAAAGTCATAGGTACTATGACAGACCACTGTCCCCTAAACAAACACCTGTTTACCATAGGTGTGACAGACAGCCCTCTATGCAGAGGATGCATGGAGGAAGAAGAAACGCCACAGCATGTGCTCATGGAATGCAGGAGCGTGGCAGAGCAACGGGCAAGAATACTACAATCTCCAGCATCTCTCCCGGAGGCCTGTGGCAACCCAACAGGTTGCTAACCTTCTGGGACAGCCTGGGTTGGCTGGAGTAACATAAATGGAAACATGAGCCACGCACAACGGCCCAATCAAGAGGCCAAGTGCGGGAAAAAGCCCAGTCAAACTAACTAACTAACTAATGGCGGACCGAGATCGGATAGGTTCAGATGATGACAGATCACCAACTACCCTAGCTGCTTAGGAAACGTATGTTTCCAGACTCCTCTGCGCACAGTGGATTGGGTAACACCGCACGGAGCGAAAACCGCCCAGTTACGCCTGAGGTATTTTTCCTGATCGGAACCTTTAACGGTCTCTCCTAATCACACTTGTGACAGAAGAGTAAGCATTTTATACATCAGTTTTGCCATATACCAAAAACAATGTTAGAAAGTGTCGACATAATAATATTAAAGTATACCAGTTAAGAGGAGTTCATACTGTCCGATGGTACATGCGTCCGAAGATACTCGACCTGCCCCAAATAATAAAATGGCTATTACAAAATGCTCACCCTTCAAATTCAGGCTTGGGCGTGTATTCAAAATCTTCCACATCGGACGCAATGATCTCCCGATTGGTAATCAAGTAGCCTTGTCCATCGATCATGTAGGATATCATCATGATTTGATCGGTCTGCGAATCGGGAAACTTGAGCGGCAGTTTGGTGGTTTCAATGTCGTAGGCGAAGACGATTGGATCGGGCCGTTCGAGGATGTCGTCCCGCTTGGTGAACTTTGGGGGATCCGAGTTGTTCCCGCGTGACTTGATGGTGTACCAAGAACCACAGAAGATCTGCATGTCGATGGAGACCCGAATGTGGTAGGGAACGTCATGCTCTCTGAAAAAAAAACCATTATTATACCATAGGGCAGTGGCTTCAGGAAAGAGACCCCCGGGAGTCGCAGGCAGTGGCGGTACCTTAATATAAGCCAAAAAGTCCGGCTTGCCCATTTCTTAAAAAGATCGGTGAATTTGCGAGAGAAACTTCACGCGTTTGGCCAGTCATTTCGCTCACACAAATAGGCTTGTAACGGGGCTTTCAAAATCAGTGGTTCTTTCATTCTGTCGTGGAGCAACAAACACACACAAAACCCACCTACTCAAAGTGTTATAAAAGGAAAGGACCGGAAGAACACTCCAACCGAAAGCGGCAGGAAATGGTATCGCCGAGGTGCAATAGCAACACCGGAAATAAGGAGATGGCATCGTGCAATGCCATCACTAGAAATACCTACCCCGAACGCATCGCGAATCAAACACATCTAAAGTGCCTCCAATGAGGCGTTTATTTTATTATCACAAACAAGCCGTCAACAAGAAGCTAAAGCAAATACATCGAAATCAGTGGAAGAAAGCAGTACAAACCGTCGCGAATTTATCCGCCGTGTTTCGCACGCAAAAGGTCACAAAGAAAATAAACGAAACCATATCGCAACGACTCCTCAGCAGAGAGCTTTTCATCTAATACCACGGCAGCCCGAAGACTAGTGGCAAATTGGAAGGTAACAACTGAGGGCGCCGCGATGCAGACATAAACTCAAAACGTGAAGGAACTACCGCGGCAAACACAAATCACTTCTGGCGACTTTCCAGTCCAGAGCCTTTCGTCCGGTGGCTACTCGAAGTAGGTCGGTGGAGGGTAACGACTGGTGGCGTCCAGAAGCGAGAAACGTGCGAAATAATATGTGCGAAACGCGACAAAACCGGAGCTCAAGCGCCGCCCGGGGAATGTCAGCACACGGGCACAGACGGCAGGCGACTGGCGAACAGCGCGGCGGGACGGGGTATATCTGGCGACCGGCCGCGAGTGAAGGAGACGGCGCGATGCGAGAGGGAGACGAGGCGGCCACCGTCGCGACGGATAATATATAATAGGCGATAGAATGTAAGATAATTAATCAATTTGTACTCGGCATTTTAAGCGAATAAACGACTACTGCAATTCTAACATCGATCGCGAGTTTCAATCATCACGACAGAAACCCTCGCGACAATTCTAACCTGTGGTAAATTACGCAAAACAATATGTATCTATACGACTTTTGTACTGAGCGATATGCCAGGCCTGCATTAGCATGAAGTTGAATGCGAGCGTGGGGACTGCAGATGCGCAACTTCATTATATATTTAGTTCCAATTGTTTTGAGCAAGTGACAAGAGCAGATTTTTTATTGCATAATTTCAATTGTTTTGTGGTTTTTATTGCCTGATAAACAATAAATAAAATAAAAATAAAATACAAACGGAGCTGCCATGGAATCCACTGACGAAAAATCGGGCCCATCATATATAATTATTACGCTTCTGGGAGGTGAACGGTGGATTTCGGACTTACGACCGGCTGTGGTAGGTTTAGGACAGCTGTCTTGCCACATGTGAGCGTTCACCTTACCACTCATTCACTCCCCCTTCGAAGCCATAGAATTTGAGATGCGGAAATCGCGGTTTTAGATAATTTTTGTATAAAGGAGTTGATTATTTTCCTGGAGAGACCAAGATCTTTAAAAAGGTGAAACAAAGATTTAGCTGGCAGGCCACGAGCGCCTACTTCCACCGCGTGAAGGTGAACAGTGAAGCCGTTCCGGGTGACGGCATTTGCGAGGTCATGGTATTTATTTAATTTGTACTCATGGTCTTTTGGGATATTTGATTCCCATGGAACAGTTAATTCTACGATAAGGACCATCTTCCGAGATAGAGAGTAAAGAGTTATATCTGGACGCAGGGCTGTGCTTCCGAGACTTTCAGGGAATTTATACTGCTTAGAGACCGAATCAACCTACATAATCCAATCTGAAGCTTTCTCGATTATTGAAAAGGTTTTGTAGTGAGATGTTTTTTGCCCCTTGTGGCGAGTTCTGTGTATGAGTTTTAATCGACGAGGACAAAGTAATTGAATCTACGACACAAGCAGTAAATTTCAAACTGAAGATTGAAGAGGAAAGAGGTACCACTTTTTTTACTATAAAAAGCGTAAAAAACACAAAAACGTATGTCAAAAACAGGCTGAAAAAAATATAAAATATTACAAAATCTTTATTTAACCCTTCGGCTACGTAACGACCAAATTTGGTTGCAACATCAGACCACCGTTGACTATGTAACGACCAATATTGGCGGCTTGCTCTGGGAGTGCACAGTAATATTATTTTCTAATTCAAACGCATCCTAAAATCCATACAGAATATCTCATTATTACTATAGGTACATAGACAGCTGCTAGAATAATTTCGCGCGACATTTCGCGGATATTTCTGGTACAGTTCATTTTTAACTTGTACTTGTCTTATGGAAAAATACAAAACCCTATTTAGTAATTGTAAATGCTATCGTGATCTTTATAAGATTCTCTATCAAATGTAATATTTTGTTTCGCTTAATTACATTAAAAAATATTTAGATATTAACCCCTCCTGTTGCGAGGTAAAAACTCACCTATCACTTTTGCGCGCGATATATTCGGGCAAAAAATCGATGCGAGTCAACGGCCTTGAGAAAAACGATCATAACTTATAAACCACTAAACGGATTAAAAAAAGATAAAGAGAAAAATGATCGCATTGAAATTTGACATATAAAACATTATAACCTTATCTCGTAAAACAATTAAGATAATAATGAATAAATATTACAAAATTGGCAAACTGAAAAAACTCGCCTATAAAATCATTTCGATTTTTTTGTCACAAAATACGTAAAATATGCAAAAATTGTAAATACAGTTATGTTCTTTATTAAATGCTTTACCAAAACGATATTTTTTTTTTACTTATTTGCATACAAAAATATTTATTTATTCAGCCAAGAAAAATTTTATGTATTCTCGTAAAAAAAAAATTTTTTAATTTTTAATTTGTGAGTACTTATGGTATTTTTTTATATGAAATTCTTTCAAAATAACTTTATTACTACATCACACTTCTTAGAAATCACACCAGAACTTTGAGCTTTGTCTGATATTATAGAAAAATCTAAAGTTTTGAGAGTTTCCGCGTCCGAACTTAATAATAAACTTTGAATGCTCATAATATAAAATTCGTTAGATTTTTTCAATTATATTGTCTTATCATAGACTTATTATATGTCTAATAACTAATTACTATACTCCAAAGAGTCACATTTCATCGAAAAACTATGGAAAATCGCACTTTATTCTCTCATAGTAATTATCAAAACAAGTTTCTTTGCGCGATTCATATTACAAAACAAGATATAATTTTCAAAATACGCCTAATTATGTGATAACTTAGGATGTAAATGAAGCAATACTTATTTTGTTAGTAAATTAAAGCGACATTACGTCATATTTCGCAATATATCGGGATATTTCATAAACATTACAAAATAATAACAACCATTTTTTCGCGAGCCGTTTGTTGTCGCCGAAGTGTTTTCTTTAAAAATTCGTGAAAAACAGCAAATGGACTATCTCAATTGACTAATCCTCATGCCTAAACTACTTAAAAATGCAAATTACTCACTGTTATCCAGTAAACACTGCACTGTTATCCACAAAACACTGCACAAAACCACCATTCCGCGGAACTATACGCGGCCGCGGCGCTGGCCGATGGACTGCCGTTTTGACATCTATGCTGACTTTTTAAATCGCCGTTCGATTTTTTCGCCGTTCGCCACCGAATTAAAGATTATTTGGCCATATCGTTCCGCCGTCAGAAAGCATTAAGTACGACGTTTCGAATCGTAAATTGCATTTTTCGCAGCGGCGAGCGCGATATCCAGTAGCGGATGTTTCGGATTTTAGGCGGCCGCCATACATGTCCCCAAATGGATGTTACGGATAGAGCGGGTTAACTCATAAAAACCAATAAAAATTTTGATTTCTCGAAAAAAAAATTATTATGTTTGACAATGGAATTTTAGGAGAAATATCCGTGAAATGACGCGCGAAATTATTCTAGCGGCGTCTATGTATCTGTGGTGATAATGAGATATTTGGTATGAATTTTAGGATGCGTTCGAATTATAAAATAATATTACTGTGCGCTCCGGGAGCAAGCCGCCAATATTGGCCTTCAATGCCAGAATGATTGGACAACAATTGGGGACTTTTGCATTCCGCCTCCAATGCACTGGAAGGTAATGCTCTATGACTGGACGCCAGAGATGCTGAAATTTTATTTGAATGCCTTTCAGCATACACTTCCAGACCCCAGTAACCTCGCTCGTTGGAGCTTTGCCGAGGATAGTTCTTGTCCCCTCTGTAGCAATACCCCTTGCACAGCTAGACACATTCTAGCTGGCTGCAAGGTGGCCTTAGATCAAGGACGGTACACTTACCGCCATGACAAAGTTCTCGCTGTTATTCGCGAGGTAATTAGTAACTCAGTGGCTCGTGCCAACAAGGGTTTGACAGTATCCTCCAGACCCCCAATACAGTTTGTGCGGGATGGCTCTAAAGGCAAAAAACATTTAACTACAAAACCTTTCTCAATAATTGAGAAAGCTACAGATTGGATTCTGGAGGTTGATTCGGTCTCTAAGCAGTATAAATTCCCTGAAAGTCTCGGATGCACAGCCCTCCGTCCAGATATAACTCTTTACTCTCTATCTCGGAAGGTGGCCCTTATTGTAGAATTAACTGTTCCATGGGAATCAAATATCCCAAAAGACCACGAGTACAAATTAAATAAATACCATGATCTTGCAAATGCCGTAACCCGGAACGGCTTCACTGTTCACCTTCACGCGGTGGAAGTTGGCGCTCGTGGCCTGCCAGCTAAATCTCTATTTCACCTCTTTAAAGATCTTGGCCTTTCCAGAAAAATAATCAACTCTTTCTTAGAAAAATTATCTAAAACTGCGATTTGCGCATCTCAAATTCTATGGCTTCAAAGGGGGAGTGAATGGGTGGTAAGGTGAACGCTCACATGTGGCAAGACAGCTGTCCTAAACCTACCACAGCCGGTTAGTAAGTCCGGAATCCACTGCTCACCCCCCAGAAGTGTAAAAAATTGTATTATGATGGGCCCGACTCCGGTCGGTGGATTCAATGGCAGCTCCGTTTGTATTTATTTATCGTTACGTAGTCAACGGTGTTCTGATGTGCAACCAAATTTGGTCGTTAAGTAGCCGATAGGTTAATTAGCGCTTTGGAATGGTTCAACCCTGACGTGTTGTTCCAGTGGTTGACGGATTGTTCTAAACATATTTTTTTGAGCATTAGGTTTGCAAGGTTTTTTACCAAGCATGTTACAGCCGCGGACAGAGTTCACAGCGGCCCTTCCAGATTAAATCCCTCTTCAAGGAGGCTAGCGGATGGGAAGTAAAACCGACCAGAGTTGGGCCAACCAAGGTAACAAAAAATCAGGCCATCACCACCCAAGCTATCAGAATGAATTACTTCTATACCTGATATCCAAAATATTCTCCATATGATCTGTGGTTTTCTTAGCGTGCTCCAAAGCCGCAGCGCTGGTCAAAGTGTTAGCTAAGAGTTCCGCATAAATGGTGTCCTTCTTTTCCTTCTCCCTATTCTTATTTGCGGCTGTTAAAAGTTCCTTCCTGACCTTCATCAAGTTGCTTTGCGAGACGAAAGAGAGCTTGATGTATGTCTGTTGCAATCCTGCCAGATGGTTAGCCTAAAATAACGAAACAATATCTTTATTGTCTTTATCTATCTCGGAAGATGGCCCTTATCGTAGAATTAACTGTTCCTTGGGAATCAAATATCCCAAAAGACCATGAGTACAAATTAAATAAATACCATGATCTCACAAATGCCGTCACCCGGAACGGCATCAATGTTCACCTTCACGCGGTGGAAGTTGGCGCTCGTGGCCTGCCAGCCAATTCTCTGTTTCACATCTTTAAAGATCTTGGTCATTCCAAAAAAGTAATCAACTCTTTCCTAGAAAAATTATTTAAAACGGCGATTTCCGCATCCCAAATTCTTTGGCTTCGAAGGGGGAGTGAATGGGTGGTAAGGTGAACGCTCACATGTGGCAAGACAGCTGTCCTAAACCTACCACAGCCGGTCGTTAGTCCCGAATCCACTGCTCACCCTAATAATACAATATCATGGGCCCGACGACTTCGGTCGGTCAATTCCATGGCAGCTTTGTTTGTATTTTATTTTATTTATTGAAATATTTAATTAGGTAATTACACATCTTATAGGTGAAACACCTTTTTACTTGTACAATACAGTTGTTTATAAAGGGCCGTCGAGGTAAATCCGGAAAACTGAATGTATTCAATAAAAAAAACCCTTATTACGCTAACAAAAATTATTTATATCATACACAACTTTGCAGTTATCTATACTAATATTATAAAGAGGTAAAGTTTGTGAGGTTGTAGGAAGTAATCTCTGGATCTACTGGACCGATTTTAAAAATTCTTTTACCAATAGAAACCCACGTTATTTGTGAGTGTCATAGGCTATATATTAATCCGAAAAATGAAGACTTTTTCGTGATAGTCGGATTTGCAAAGTAAGTCGGAGAAAAAACGGTCGAACGAAAACGTTTCTAACTAACGCTGCCTTAACGATGAGAGATATATGATTAAGTTCTAGAGAAAGTTGTAGAGCTTGATAATGCCTACAAAAAAGTCAGCGATAGCATATGTCTAACTTTTATATTTAAGTCACAAAAAGTAGTATTTTATATTAACCCCTTGAGTATGATACGACCAAATCTGGTTCTGAAACAATTATCCGTTGAGTATGATACGACCAGATCTGGTTCCGCGTTTTTTTCACTTCTTTGACGTTCTCATATTTATTCATAATTATCTAATTGTTTTACAAAATGATATTTCAATATTCTATATTCGAAATTTCAATGCAATCATTGTGCAGTTGTTCTTTTTATGATTGGTGTAGTAGTTTCGTAGTTATAGTACTTTAAGGTCGATGTCGCCGAAAATCCTGCAAAAGAGACAGATGCATCCATGAAAATACCCATTTACTCCAAGGGTTAAAAAAATAATTTAAATCGTTAGGTCATGTTTATTGGTCATTATCAACAATTATGAATTATTATCAAAATAAGTAAATTTATCATCTCAAGCGTTTAAAACAAAAGACTTTTCCCTTCTACTGCATATAATTACCCTTTTACTGCATAAATGGTTAAAGAGATAAGACACTCACAAATAAGACACTCACAAGAAGACACTCACAAATAACGGTAATACAGTCAAATTGGCATGCAAATACATACATACATATGCTGTAAAAATATAACCCTTCTTTTGGCACTCAGGAAATAAATCATAGCACTCAGTATCATAGCACCGAACCACACTCATAATTTCATCACAGGTAAAAAGTTTTACCGCCCAACGAAGCGGGCACGGGTCAGCTAGTAGGAAATATGTTGAAAAATGAAATTATTCGATATAACCGCCATCAGCTTTTACAACTTGCTCAAGCCTTGACCGGAACTAACCGCACGCACGTCACACCTATTCCATATCCATTTTGGTCATAACCTCAGTAAGGGTGACCCTCAGCGCGTCCTTGGTATTGTGATATTGTTTATTTACCTTACCCTCAACTACGCCTCAAAAGTAATAGTCAAAAGGATTGCTGGCTGTCTAGATGGAGGCCAGAAATCAGGTGACCAGTGGTAGGGAATATTATCGCAAAGCCACGTTTGGGTATTTCTCGACTTGTGGGCTGGCGCTGAATCCTCCTAGAAGACGTTTTGGGAGCTAAGGGGCCCTTGCTGAGTTGGCCACGAAGACCCATTCTGTTCAGGGTTGGTCACACTAACGGGTCAACACCCATCCGATGGCCTCCACGCATGAAGTGCGAGCCTGGGTAGGATTCTGGCCCTAGGGTTAGTTTCCCCTAGGAATCAACCTTCTGGCACTCCTAGACGGTCTGCGCTCCGTGCGGCATAAGCCAATCGATTGCGCACTCTGACTAACAGTCGGGGGAGTCTGGAAGCAGTACTGTTTCCTATAGAGCGGGGGTGGTTGCGGACCTTACGGCGACTGCTCTTGAAACGACCATCGGCTACCCGATCCTGGCGAACAGCCGGGCAAAGGATGCCGTGGTCCGCGATAGATTTGGTTTACACCGTTTCACCGCTTCATAAGGGAGAGGACCGCGCAAGCGACCTCGAACTCGTAACTAATCGAGAGACCGGAGTAATCTTGTCGCAATTGAAAGCAAGGGCTTGAGTGTAAGCCCGCTGGGTAACATTCCTGGCTATCTCGCGGTTAAGGCGTTGGCCTCTTGCGGGCATGTGGCGGAGCTTGGCGGTAGATTGTTTTGTCCAAGTCTTCTGCGTTCACTTCACGGGAGAGAGAGCGACTAATCGTTAAAACTTCCTGAGGTGGCGGGTTCGCCCGTTGTAGTTGACAACTCTAGTTGCTGGAAGACATGGTCTCTTCCAGCGTCCACAAATCCATCCAGAATTTTACTATCGTCTCCAAGAAACGGATGTACTCATCGTCGTTGATTCTGAGGCCTTCATCAAAGAAATGAGGTGGCATAACATTCCTTTCGCTTTTAATGACCCTAAGGACCACTACCGCTGATGGAAATTTGGTGTGCCTTCTGAAGCATCTTGACATAGCCACCTGTCTCTCAAAACTTCATAAACTTGAGGATTTTTGTACCCAAACCAATCAATTATCATTTTCCGGCGCGAAAGAACTCCAGTATCAAAAAATAGGAAATAATAAAACTTAATCTAGCTCTATAAAAATGTGAATTTACCAAATCGAGATCCTCCTTCTGCAGAGTTTCAATTTTCGCAATGGCTCCGGCGTATTTTTTAGAGAGAAAATGTATTACTTCCTGTTCGCACTGTTTCCTCGCCTGTATCAAAAAGTACGGTTGAAATGCCAGGGAAATCTTGAACCTCGTGCCGTTCATTTGGATGAAGTAGTAGTCCATGGCGGCCACCAATTTCTTATCTTCATCCAATATTTCAGTCTGTAAAGATAATTAATTATGTGAAATATATTTCCAAATCTGAAAAAACTTCTAGTAGAAAGAAAGAGGCAGTTAACGGTTCCGTGCAGCTTGGGCCATATGACCTGCTCAAATACATTTGGTCGGCTCAACGCTCGGTTTAACTCCCATCCGATAGCCTCCTCAAAGAGGGACCATCCTGGAAAGGACCCTGTGACGGCTATGTCGTGGACAGGTGGAATCGGATCCTCTGAAGAAAAACCTTGGGCGCTGATGGGTGGGATGCGCATCTTACGGCGTTAGCCAAGCGACTGTGCACTCTGGCGAATAACTGGGGAGGGGGGGTCTGGAAACAGTCTGACACGTTTCCTAAGCAACGGGGGTGTTTGTTGACCTGATATCAGCTACTCTTGAAACGCCCCGTTGGCCACCGGGCCCGTTTGATATTGACGGGCAAAGGGAGTTCGGAAACAGACAGTAGCTTCTCTTAGAACGAAATTGAAATCAAAGCGAATACGTCACGAGTTGTAAGAGCCGCCAGATGTCCCGCTACTCGGCCCACGCAGATACCCAAACGTTCGAAAACGTCGCCAGCCTTTACCTCCGCGCAATGCTAACCAAAGGCACTCGTCGGGACATACCCCTCCGCCCACGTTCCTCGCACCATCTTCCCGCAATGCCGTGTAGCTCAAGAGTAAAGCTACTGTTTGGTATACTGTGCTCACGGTAAGGTGTTGTGAGGTAAGGCACACCGGTGATAATCATAGCACAACTCGAGAGCAAGTTTTTGACTGATACTCCTTGCTTACATCCGTACAAATAGGAGTGAAACAAGGCAATGACTGAAGAAGGTTTAAATTATGTGAGCAGGCTAAGAAGAGAGGTTCAAAATCTACTGAGTTGAAGGCACTGCTTAAGTCGAGTAGGATCGAGACCGTAAGCTGACGGCGATCCATAGCGACTCGGAAAACGACTGTAATTTTAGTGAGAGTGATTATAGTGCTACGTCTAATGCGGAAACCAGTTGCAGTGAAAGTACAACATGTTCTAAGCTGCTGCTGCTAAAAATTTATAAATTCCTCAATAGAGTAAAACGTATTGGTTGTAAAAAAATCTTTTAAAAGTTTTTGGAACGTTCTGAGATTGCTATTGTCTTTTATGCTAACTGGTAGGCGGTTAAAATAATAAGGCCCTGAGAATTGGGTACTTTGCCTAGCAGCATTTAAAACCACGCATGGTAGAATGAAATTATTCTTGTATCTGGTGTTTTTATTATGTGTATCTTTAAATTTTACGTAACTTTCCTTTTCGGTGTAAAAATCTAATAATAGCCTATATAAGTAAAGTGATGTGAGAGTCATGATTTTCAATCTTTTAAAAATAGGTCTACATGTTTCTATATGTTTAGCTCTGGCAATAATCCGTAATGCTCTTTTCTGAAGGATAAATAAGGGTTCCTTGTGACAAGCGTAACAGTTTCCCCAGATCGTAATGGCGTAGCTCAGTATCGATTCAAAGTAGGAAAAATAAATACTCCTCGTTTCTAATTCACTCAGAGTTTTCCTAACTATATGAAATAGGAACCCCGAACTTCAATAGAGACGACGGTTACAAACTCTCTTCTACGTGGAACCCTCTTCTTAAAATGTTCCCGCCGCCGAACGCAAGGACGTAAGACAGGATACACTAACACTCTTACCAATAAAATGATCTTATAACCGCGTTAAACCCTTGTTATTGTTATACCCGGTATAGCCGAGTTATAACGAAGTTGTAAAATCGTGACCAATAAAAGTTGTAACGCGGTTATAACTACTCCCTGAAACCAAAGACAAGTCATATTTCTAGCATGGCAACTCCCACTTGGAAGCAGTGTGGCCAACTGAAGCGGCATGAAATGCACATGAAATGTCACTTTTTGTTGTCAGAAAGCCCGTGCCCATTGTTTTGTTACGCGAATGCTGATCGAAATAATAGTGGTATTCCATCTCAATCGCTAACAGTTGCCGTCGACATTTTGCAGGTCAGCTCTCATAGGCCGTTTACACTCTCGCGCGAGGCGCGAGGCGAGACGCAAAACCATATCAGTAAACAAATGGAACAGAGGCAAAGCTTCTAACGAGCGTACAAAATGTTTATCTACTTGCTAGAAGCTTTGCCTCTGTTCTGTTTGTTTACGCACATGGTTTAGCGTCTCGCCTCGCGCCTCGCGCGAGAGTGTAAACGGCCCATCAGGATATCGATGATTCTTGCGGCGTATGGCTTAGTGAAAAGATATTTAGTTTTAAAATTGTAATCATCCAAATCGAACGGGTTGTATCGCAATTTGTAAATTTTTGGTCGCCTATCACGACGCATTTCGATTTCTTACAATAAATCCAGATCGATCATATCATCCACGTTGTCAAAATCCATTATTAGGCTAAAACGCAGGATTTCACAGCAGTATAAAAGGCGTATCCTCGTCGTAACACGGTTATTACAACGAAAGCGCACGATTCGCGAACGAGAAGCTTCACGTCCGCGGCTGTCAGGTGGCTGTCAGTTTGAAACAGCTGTTACGCCGGTCGGCCATTTTAAAGTTAATACTCCGTTAAACCGCTGTTATACCTGACCTAGGGGTGGTATAGCGGAGTTATAGTGCGGATGGAAATCCAGTACCACTATTCCATGCTTATACCCGAGATGATCAGTGGTGTAAGCTATACCGCGTTTATTGGTCACAGATTTTCTTATACCTAGTAATAACAGAGGTATAAATTTTACAACTCGTTTATTGGTAAGGCTGTAAGTGTTGTGTGCAAGTCGGATTTTTAAAATTTGCGCGCTCCGAGCCCGGCCCCCCACCACCGTTATAACCTACGCAGTGGCGGCAGCGGTCTGCGGCCTACCCGCAAAACAACGGATTGACAGCTCTTCAGTCTACCCTGGACAACGGCGGCTGCAACGTCACCGAAACGTCGGGTGCTACAAATTTCACGCGGTAAATTCGTTTTCGCTCCTATTTATAATGTCAAACAACCGCGATAGTCTTCGAATGTATATTTAATTGTTAGAAATATTGACCCGTGTTATATATGCAGGTTTGTCATTTTAATGAGAGTTGCTTAATTCCTCTGCTGTAAAACTATCGTGGATAGGAACCAATGAAAGCTTTGAAGGCATTTTTCAACGAATCTTCAAAGATTTTTTTCCCTTGTAAAAAGTTATTTAAATTCTGAAAAAAAAAACTCTAATGGAGCAAGGTCTGGCAAGTACCTACAGTGGGTGACCAAGAGTCTCCAGCCACAACTCCTGCAACTTGCGACTGTTCGCAGTGAAATCTGTGGTTATACGTTGTCATGCAGAAGCAGTGGCTATGAGCAATTGACCAGGCTTGGCTATTTAACCACGAGCTTCTGCATCATTGTTTGCAGTTCTAAACAGTACACATTTACGGTAAATGTATATCCAGACTGCAAGAAGCTGTAATAGAAAACACCGATTGCACAGGTTCCGTAGGTTGGGTGACATTCACAATAGGAACACCAGGTTCAAAAATAAACTAGCCATTACGGGCTCTAGGTTAGCAAAAGTTAGTAAATCTTTTATTGGAGACGGTGTTCGCTTTTATAACACTTTGCCTGAGGAACTAACCCTTTTACCAGACACTAAATTTAGAAAAATTGTTAAAGATACTTTGTGCTCTAAAGGCTATTATAAAATTGAAGATTTTTTAAGCGATACATTGGTCTGGTCAAGTCGTTTTTGTGTAACATAGCTATAAAAACCATTTGTTTAATGGTATTATTATTATTATTATTATTACTATTACGTAGTGATTATATAGTAATTATATAGTGTAGTAATCAGTGGTAAAGCCTACAAGCAAGGCATAAATGTCTAGAAATATAAGACGTTCGGAAAGTACTATAAGTCTACTTCGAATAAAAATCTATCTATCTATCTATCATGCCAGAAGCAGTGGCTATGAGCAATTGACCAGGCTTGGTTATTTAACCACGAGCTTCTGCATCATTGTTTGCAGTTCTAAACAGTACACATTTACGGTAAATGTATATCCAGACTGCAAGAAGCTGTAATAGAAAACACCGACACAGATATGCAAAATAATGCAATTTTTCAACTTTACCATGGTTGCACAAACGAAAATATTTGAGCGAAAACAAACGGCGGAAAGACAAATAAGCAGCTGATTCTTAACCCGTTGAGTATGAGTCAACCAAATCTGGTCGCGAAACAATTATCCGTTGAGTACGAGTCAACCAAATCTGGTCGCGCGTTTTTTTCACTTCTTTGACGTTCTCATATTTATTCATAATTATCTAATTGTTTTACAAAATGATATTTCAATATTCTATATTCGAAATTTCAATGCAATCATTGTGAAGTTGTTCTTTTTATGATTGGTGTAGTAGTTTCGTAGTTATAGTACTTTAAGTCGATGTCGCCGAAAATCCCGCAAAAGAGACAGATGCATCCATGAAAATACCCATTTACTCCAAGGGTCAAAAAAGAATAACTTGACCTTGAATTAAAAATTATTTGAATTTGAAATTTGAAACAGTGTGAAAAAATTGCAATTACATAGGTAAGTACCTAATTAGTATGCGTTACTTACTGTATGCATATTGATGAGATATCCAGTCCTCTCCAAACTATCGCGTACTCTCTCGAATCCATATTTAGAATCTATTCGATCATTTTCTAATGCCGTGCGTATTCTGGCCTCCGAACTGTCATCTCTATATAAAATAAACACAAAATAAATAAATTAGAAAGTATGGAGTAAGGAATCTGGATTATTTTTATATTATTATAAATAAACACAAATTGACCTGCCATGGAATTCACTGACTGGAGTCGGGCCTATCATAATACTATTATAACACTTCTGGGGAATGTGAGCGGTTTAGGACAGCTGCCTCGCCACATGTGAGCTTCACCTTAACACCTATTCTCTTCTTCTCTGTCATTCCCTCATTACTGAGGATCGTGGCCTCTAAACAACAGTTTGCCTACGAGGCTCCTCCACTTTGACCTGTCTTCTGCATGGCGGGTCGCAGATTGTATTGACCCTTTTGTAACTTCTTTGATGAGGTCGTTCCATCTGGCCGGTGATCTACCTCTGCTTCTTCTTCCCTCCACTTGACCCCCGGAAAGCATTTTCTCCAGATTCTCTGGGTTTCTCCTGGCAACATGACCGAAGAACTGCAGGACCCTTGGATGCCGGACCCTTGGATGAGTCTCACTTGGATGCCGAGTTCTTCCAGGAGAGATTTGTTGGTGCGGCGTGCTGTCCATGGGATTCCTAGCATTTTACGCCAACACCGCATCTCCAGTGCATCGATTTTGGTGCGTATCCGAGCCTTCAGGGTCCATGTCTCCGATGCATAGAGAAAGATCGAGAAAACCAGAGCTCGAACCAGCCTGACCTTAGTCCGCTTGCTTATACCCCGATTCTTCCACAGCTTTTCTAGCTTGCTCATGGCCGATCTTGCCATCTGGCTTCTGCGTGAGACTTCCTTTTCCTTTTTCACACCTATTCACTCCCCCTTGAAAGTCATAGAATTTGAAATACGGAAATCGCTGTTTTATATAATGGCTGATGGAATCAGCCAGAACGGCAATGGTCTGGGGTATGGCAGTACAACCATGAGCGATGTGGACTTAAAGAAGTTTCTCTTGCGGGGAGATTACGACAGCAATAGTATGGCTCACGCTATTGGCCTTCAATGCCAGAATGATTGAACAACAATTGGAGACTTTTGCATTCCTCCTCCAATGCACTGGAAAGTAATGTTGTATGACTGGACGCCAGAGATGCTGAAATTTTATTTAAATGCCTTTCAGCATACACTTCCAGACCCCAGTAACCTCACTCGTTGGAGCTATGCCGAGGATAGTTCATGTCCCCTTTATAGCAACACCCCTTGCACAGCTAGACATATTCTAGCTGGCTGGAAGGTGACCTTGGATCAAGGACGGTACACTTACCGCCACGACAAAGTCCTTGCTGTTATTCGCGAGGTAATTAGCCTGTCAGTGGCTCGTGCCAACAAGGGTTTCACAGTATCCTCCAAACCCCCAATACAGTTTGTGCGGGTTGGCTCTAAAGGCAAAAAACATCTCACTGCAAAACCTTTCTCAATAATCGAGAAAGCTTCAGATTGGATTATGGAGGTCGATTCGGTCTCTAAGCAGTATAAATTCCCTGAAAGTCTCGGATGCACAGCCCTGCGTCCAGATATAACTCGTTACTCTCTATCTCGGAAGATGGTCCTTATATTAGAATTAACTGTTCCATGGGAATCAAATATCCCAAAAGACGAGTACAAATTAAATAAATACCATGATCTCGCAAATGCCGTCACCCGGAACGGCTTCACTGTTCACCTTCATGCGGTGGAAGTTGGCGCTCGTGGCCTGCCAGCTAAATCTTTGTTTCGCCTTTTTAAAGATCTTGGTCTCTCCAGGAAAATACTCAACTCCTTTCTAGAAAAATTATCTAAAACCGCGATTTCCGCATCTCAAATTCTATGGCTTCGAAGGAGGAGTGAATGGGTGGTAACGTGAACGCTCACATGTGGCAAGACAGCTGTCCTAAACCTACCACAGCCGGTCGTTAGTCCGGAATCCATCGTTTACCTCCCAGAGGCGTAATAATTATATATGATGGGCCCGATTTCGGTCGGTTAATTCCATGGCAGCTCCGTTTGTATTTTATTTATATAGTTTTTACTCGTGGTCTTTTGGGATATTTGCTCCTATGGAACAGTTAATTCTACAATAAGGTTATCTTTTGAGATAACAAGTAAAGAGTTATATCTGGACGGAGGGCTGTGCAACCAAGACTTTCAGGGAATTGACACTACTGACAAACCGAATCGACTTACAGAATCCGGATATTGAATTGCGGAAATATAACCTCTAAAAAAACACGCGATAGAGACAGAGCTACGGCGCATGAAAAAGACAGGACAATTCTCCAAATTCGAAATGCTGCTGCTATAACAAAACCATACAGAAAAACAAGAATTTAACCCTCATTCAACTATCGGCAACTACCTTTATAGGCAACGAAAGAGATGGTGAAAGTCTGAATCGATGAAAGTCTGAAATTCCTGCTTTGAAAAGCACAGCTGTTTTTGTATGACTAGCAGTTTCACAGACAGTTTCGCACAAATCAAAACATGTAATGCGCTAAAAAAAGAGAGCAATTTAACAAGAAGAATAGCAAGACTTGTGTCGCGTGTGAACCCTGCTTTTATTCGTAGAATTTTAAATACGAAATTCGCTATACAAATGGGCGGCACTCACTTTGCAGCGCCGCTGTCGCTTTTGGACGGGTCGTTCTTGTCGGGACGATACGCCCCAGTATTCTTCCAGACCATCACTAATTTATCGTAATTAAACACCAGAATCAATGAAAATTTACAAAGAAAACACGAAATAAAAACGCCGAACAACACGAAACAGACGTTTAATTTTGACAGTTGACAGCTCGTTTCCCGCCATTCGTGTTTTAGAGAGGGACTATAATTGCCGTATCATAGTAGCCGTATTCATTGCCGTATTTGCCATTTTAACACGCACATTGCCGTATTTGCCATTGTAACACTAGAAAAGCGACAGAACTTACGTATTTTTGAGATAATAACTTATTCGCTAATATTATAAATCGATTTCATTGCCGTATCATAATTGTCATAAACGGGTGTAGGAGATCGCCCTATTTTGCCATGTTACCGCGAGAAGAGCTACAGAACTCACATATTTTATGATATTGTATATTATTTGCATTTATAATGAAATTATCCACTATCATTATGAATAGATTTACTTAAACTGTAAGAAAAAAGCGCCGTATCATTTAAAAATAATTATCATGTACTTCTTAGGCCTATGTCGCCATTTCGAATAAATCCATAATATCAAAAAAAATCGATAAAATTACGCAATTTCTTATTCCTAATTACGGCAAATATTGCTTTTTTAATACATTTCAATAAAAAATAATAATAAACCGTTTATTTCCGGTTAGTGTAGGCACTATTCTGCACATTTGGATAGGTTTTTTAACAAATTGGGAAAATATGTCGGTTCTCACATAATATACGGTAGCTGACATAATTTATAATAAAGCCTTGTTGTTAAGTAGCGTTGAGCCCGGTCAATACTTGGATGGGTGACCGCCTGGGTGTTTGAATGCGTGATGCTATAAATGCCCGCCTAGAATATGGTGCCAATGTTCCACGGAAATTCATATGCCTTGTGGGCAAAAAAATATAGAAAGTATTTTATACGAAACATTGATTTTGCTTACAAAAATAACAGGAACCGAATGGCAAAACTTTAAGCTTTTGCCTATTTGATTCTATCACTCAACTGAGACTAACCCATTCTAGGGTTGACAGGGCACTAATAATATAATTTTATTTATTGCCGTGTAATAATAAAACCTACAAACTCACATTTTCTATGACATCATAGCTTATTCACGTTTAATTAATTGTGTAATAAAATTATCCACCAAGAATATGAAATTTACCTAAATTCCATGAAAAAGGCGCCGTATGCCGTACACGGCGTACGGCATTTTGTGAAAAAAAAACCTAGCCGAATATCCATTTACGAATTAGGAAAAATACTGTTTTCGCTTGGACAATATTCACACCGCTCAAATGAACAGAATACTGCCCTATTTATCATACTACTCGGAAATAAACGTTTTTCTTATTAAATGTTTATTGAAATGCATTTAAAATGCAATTTTATCGTAATTAATAAGTCGCTGTGTTTTATCGCATTTTTCTGATAATAAGGTGGATTTTATGGATTTATTCGAAATGGCAACACCGTATGCTGTGTAATAATATTATATTTATATATGCCGTGTACGGCATATGCTTTATGCCGTATGTCGTATATATCATACGCCGTATGCCGTATGCCGTATACGGCATTTATAAATATAATATTATTATCTACACAGCATACGTCTGTGTCGCCATTTCGAATAAATTTTATTCGAATAAATTCATAAAATCCACCTCATTATCAGAAAAATGCGATAAAACACAGCGACTTATTATTAATTACGATAAATATTGCATATTAAATACATTTCAATAAACATTTAATAAGAAAAACGTTTATTTCCGAGTAGTACCTATGATAAATAGGGCACTATTCTGTTCATTTGAGCGGTGTAAATATTGTGCAATCGAAAACAGTGTTTTTCCTAATTCGTAAACGGATATTCGGCTAGGTTTTTAAAACAAAATCGGCCTAAATATCTCGGTTCTCACATAATATGCGGTATCTAAAGTAATTATTTATTTATATATTTATTTATTCATTTATTTAAAAATTAATTTCTATGAAACATTGATTTTTCTTACACAAATAATAGGAACCTCATGCTTATTCGATTCTGTCACCCAACTGGTACTAACCCGTTCTAGGGTGGACAGGTCTCTAATAATACAATAAATTATTTTAACTATTTAGTAAAATGCTACCACAGTTGCCTAAAAATACAGAAAAAATACTAAAATATAGAAGAAAAGAGAGTTATAAGAAAGAAAGCAACAGAGAAAAAAAAGAGGAAGGAAATACATGTCATGAGAAAAATAATAATAGTCATTAGTCAATAATAGTCTTTTATTTATCCAAAATTGCAAATTCAGTTAGGTAAGTGATAATAGTAAATGTTTAAAACACAAATAATCAACATATTAATGAAACAAATATTTTTAAAAATCAAATGAATATTGCATTTTAAATACATTTCAATGTATTTAAAATGAAAAATATTTTAAAAAAACGAACCTAAAACTCATGCAACAAATAATGAATAATACAAATAAGAGCCAGTCATGCAAGATAAAAGAGAAATGCTCAATAATCACATACGAAAAATGACAGTAATTATAATGAATATCAAATTATTTTTTCGAGGTTGGCTTCAAATATTTTAAGTTTTAACCTCAGAATAATAGAGATGTCTTAGGTAAATGATATTATTTTTCATAATAAGTATGTATATTGACCACAATTTATTACTTTTTCGAGGTCGTCTACTAATAAGAAAGAACACAAATAATTATCAAACGGATTTCGGGAGGGCTATGTTGGCTTTGCTTCGAGTGTGGTGATCATGTACGTTCATGTTTAGCGTACACTCGTGTATGTTTTTTAGCGTACCGACACTAAACCACTGAGAATATATTATGCTGATGCCATAGTAAGAACATTGCATTTCTTGAAAAGAGGCGCGCAATGTGTGTCCGTCCGTACACCGGCTATCGTCCTCATCGCCTGCTTTTGAAGAATGAATACTCGGTTACCAAAATCAAAAAGGTTATCAAAAAGTCATTATATGAATTATTATGAATAATGATATGTAGGTAATATAAAATTTAATATAATAATAATACATAGGCAACATAAATTGACTACAGCGGGCGAGCCCGTCACCTCAGGAAGTTTTAACGATTAGTCGGTCTATCTCCCTGGAGTGAGCGCAGAAGACTTAGGACAAAAACAGTCCACCGTCTAGCTCCGCCACAAACCCGTAAGAGGCCAACGCCTTAACAGCGAGATAACCAGGTGTGTTACCCAGCGGGCTTACACTCACGCCCTTACTTCCAATTGCGACCAGATTACTCCAGTCTCTCGATTGGTTACGAGTTCAAAGTCGCTTGCGCGGTCCTCTCCCTTACGAAGCGGTGAAACGGTGTATACCGAATCTATCGCGGACCACGGCATCCTTTGCCCGGCTGTTCACCCAGGATCGGGTAGCCGATGGTCGTTTCAAGAGCAGTCGCCGTAAGGTCCGCAACCACCCCCGCTCTACAGGAAATTAGTACTGCTTCCAGACTCCCCCGACTGTTAGTCAGAGTGCGCAATCGATTGGCTTATGCCGCACGGTGCGCAGACCGTCCAGGAGCGCCAGAAGGTTGATTCCCAGGGGAAACTGACCATAAGGCCAGAGTCCTACCCAGGCTCGCACTTCATGCTTGGAGGCTGTCGGATGGGTGTTGACCCGTGAGTGTGACCAACCCTGAACAGAATGGGTCTTCGTGGCCAACTCAGCAAGGGCCCATTAACTCCCTTAATTAAGGCATGCAATAAGAAAACCCCATCGAAATCGGTCCAGCAGTTATTGAAATATTAGGTAGCTATATTAGATAAATTGTATTAATTTATCTGCCATATTATGTACAGGGTGAGTTTTAATTAAACGACATCCTTAAAGTAGGTGAATCAGTGACGAACAAATAAGCACCTTTTATTTAAGAAAATGTGGAATAACTAAAAAAAAATATGTGGAATAACATATATAAAAGTTTTTTTTATTGCTTACTTTTTGTTTGTTAATTTGACTAAATTATCTTTTAACTAAAAGTTTTACAAACGTGGAGCGCGCTGCGCCATCTAGCGGTAGGTGAATTATCGCGAATATTTTTTATTTGCGATATTTTACCTAACGCTTGACGGTGCAGCGCACTCAACGGATTTTATACTATTTTTCGCAAAATTTTATTTTTCAAAATATCGAAAAAAAACATTTGTTTTTCCAAAAAAATAGGCCAAAAGTTGCTTATTTTCTCGTCTTGATTAACCCGTTTCAAGGATGTCGGTTAATTACAACTAATTCTGTATATTCTACTAAATTTCATAAATAAAGTTTTTGGAATACGTTTTAAACTTATAACATGTAACCCATTACACTTGCATAATTGCTCAATATTGAGGCAACCTTCTATAAGGACCCAACAGATGAACACAGCGAATAATATGATCTCAATACAGGCATTGTCTATACTAGGGCCAATATCAACGTGCACCTGCAGTCATAAATCATTAGGCCGGACCTCTCGCTCACCCTCGCTGTCTTTCGCTCGCACTATGGGGATGCGTGTTTTAAAAATGATAATAGCAGTATCGATGGATTATCGATGTATCGACGGAATATCGATGGATTATGATGGATCGATGGTTGGATCGATATAGATGCCAAGAGATATCGATGGATATTATAGATTATGATGAAAATTTTCGATGGATTTATTTGTAATAATTGGTTTAGTTAGTTTTAAACTCATTTATTAGGAAAATTTTTCGTAAATACAAACTAACGTATACATGCAATAATAAAGTGAAATAAAAGTTTAAAGAATATTAAAAAAATATTTACATTAACCTAAATCTTAGCTTAAAATGTAACATGAAACTAAGTACTAAATATTACAAATTACATTTTAACAAAAAATACAATTATAGGTTGGTCAAGCTAAACAAATATATATTAAAAAAGCTATATTTTACTCGTCATCTGAACTGCTGTCGCTGCTATCTTGTAGATTTATAACCAAACGGTGCTGGTCTCTGTAAATATATTTTTCAAAATCAGCTCTTTGCAGATCTTCCGCGTGTTTAACACACTTGGCCCAATTTTTCTGTGTAACATTTTCGACGGCTTCGTTAAACAATTTCTCGACATCTGCTAAATTGAACGTATTGTTCTTCGAAGCGACTTCTCCTTTAACCTGAGCCCAGATGAGCTCAATGGGATTATATTGACAGTGGTATGGTGGTAAGCGTATCAATTCGTGTCCTTATTCGTTTGCCTTGGTTTTCATGGAACTTTTCCCGCATTTAAATCCAGGTATGGCATCATTAAATTTGTTGAGTATATTGTCCACTGTAGGATATTCTCCGTTATCATAATATGATGTGATGATACGTCTCAGCACATCGATGTCGAAGTTATCTAAATTGGTTATAGTTGCCGGCTTCTTAAACGTCTCTCTTGGTGTAGTAGGAAGCCCTGATTGTAAAACTTCTTGTTTTATTTTTTTTGACAGTCCGCAAAGACACTCCACAAATTGACGCCATCATTTCTTTAGGTTTATTAAGATTGATGACAGAAATTTTTGCGTGGTCTCTTTTAAGTTCGTCAAAAAATGTCAAAACGTTATGGATAAGAAACCTAGATTGTATGTTAATATCGCCCTTCAACTTTAGTAATTCCACGTTACAAAATAATGTCTCCATTGAGGGTTGTAAATCCTCCTTAGTTGCACTGTTCGAAATTATACTGCACCGCACTGCTCGACAGACAAACTCTAACTGACTGCCGGCAAACTACAATTGATTACAGAGCTCCATTTAATTAGGTGACAATGACACAAATGCTTGAATTTGGTCGTTAAATATTTTGCAATCGCTACTTTTATCTATCGGAATATTTCAATCCATCAGTTATGTATTTCGCAAGACTGTAATGTTTTGGCTTAGTCATTATTGATTTCTCTTGAATTCCCTTTATTCCCTGAAAGCTCATTATAATGATAGTGATGAAAGCGACACGAAGAATTTCACTTTTAATGCCATTTAAAATAACAAATCAAGATACCCCACATTTTAAAAAAAATGGTTAAAAAAAACGATTTCTATAAAAAAAAATCCCGATGTATTTTTGTACTACATTCTAAATAATAAATATTTTTCATTTTGTTCGGCAACATTATAGGGAATTCAATAATGTAAGAAGTATAAATGTAAGCAATGTCTACGCAATGTCTACGCAACTACATATAAGTTTTTAAGAGAATAAATTATTTGATTTGATTTGAGTAAATTATCGATAAGCAACGTCGACTTGTTGTACATCCTTACGCGCGTCGTCCGGCCTAATGATTTTTGACTTCAGGTGCACGTTTATATTGGCCCTACAATAGTAAAATCGAAGAGTATCGTTGTTTAACATTATAAATAGGATAGTAGTAGTAGATAGAGTGGGGGCTTGTTTCCAGCCCTTGATGTCACCTAGATCTGTAAGGTCTTTTGTAACTACCCACTATGTGGTTAGGTCAGTGGTCAGCTAGTAGCCCGGTACTTCTTACCAGTCCAAGTAGATCACTGACCTTCAAGTTGGGCAGATCGCTGGGTTCGAGAAAGGCTCGTCCCAGTAAACGGTGTCTTTTGGTTGCGAGCCCTGGACAGCGACCAACGATGTGTATGCTGTCTTCAGGTTCCTCGCCACATATTCGGCAGTCCTTGCTCTCAGTCAAGCCAAGGTTGAATAGATGAGCTCTAAGGGTCGTGTGTCCGGTGAGGAGACCGTTAGTGGTTCTAAGGTTCTTCTTGCTCATGTCAAGTAGGGCCTTGGTTTTCTTCTGTAGTGGTTGCTCCATCATGGCTTTTGCCTGGCGACATCCCTGGCTCTGTTTCCAGGAAGCCCGATGTTCCTGCTCCAAGCAGTCCCTGATGATTTTCTTACCTGGATAAGTATACACGAATTTATAGCGTGAATTTTGTAGAATCCGTCTTTTCGGCGATGTTGCAACCTCCTTTGTCTATCCTGAACAACCACGGTTGCATTATCGCCGAAACGTCGGGTGCTATGAAGTGCACGCGGTAAATTCGTTTATATCCTATTTATAATTACCTACAGAAGTGATAAAATCCCGTCGATGCTGTACCTACTCTTTATTATATTTCCATGGCTTCAAAATCTATATTTTCATGTACGAGTAACTAATTAAGGGTAAATTAATAATGAAATTTATTTATTTATTTATTTATAACGTACAAGAAAAAATACAAGGACATGCATACTGTTGTACATGAGGAATAATTAAAAACAAACATTGTTATAGCGAAAAACATAGCTCTGCATATAAATATGCTAACATATCCGAATGAGGCGAAATTGCACAACCAACTAGTCCTAGAAGGTCTGTCTCTGGCTGTGCTGTGTTATACCAACTATATGTTTGTAACTCACGAACTGACGAAGGTGATCACTTTTCAAATCTTTCTAAATCTAACAAATGTGTTGTTTACACAAATTAAAGTAAAATTTAAATCAGAAAAAAATATGTATCCAATTAAGGACTAAAATAAAGTAAACTTTACATTATATTCAATAAATTTAAGTGGAAAATAAGTAATAATATATACAAATGTATGAATAAACTCTACATTCTAATATATAGGTATGTATATGAAAATGATATGTAATATTATTGCACAATTAACTAGGGATATATTAATAAATATGTCAAAAAAGTTATATTTTTGATTTAATACAGAATCAGGGCGCGCAAAGGTTATCTATAAAGCGATAACTCATTCGTAATGAGAACTCACTGTTTTTAGTAAACTCAGTCAGTTTTGGCACAACAATAGTCATTTTGAAGTTGAAGTAGTTTAGTTTTTGGAGGATATCTAGTGAACTATGCGGTCGATTTTAAATTCATTTATCGTAAGTTGTGCGGCAGAAAATTCTGCGTTAATCAGTATTTTTCGTTTATATGTGAGTAATGCTTTTTTTTCGATTTCAGACGCTGCTGTGGATGTCTTTGTTTGTTTTTATTGTTTCGGGAGAGAATCTTCAACAGAGAAATAGAACGGCTGTTAGAAGGAACTACCAGATTGGTAATTTGAACAGAGGTCCAAGAATCCAAGTAAAAATCGGAGATAGGACGTATTTAAGAGAGACTCTGATGATTATCGATGAAATTCCGCTTGAAATGGCCTTTGACGATGAAGGAAACTTATTTTTCACGAAGGTTGACTTATCTTCCGACGATCCTATGGTCACCGTTCTCATGAAGAAGAATACAAACAGGATCCGAAGAGTCAAAGGGTTGAAATTGGGGCAGGGAACAGCTGTGGATGTGGATGGGACAGTGTATTTCGCTTCTGCTGACGGTGTATATGTGTACGATAAACATGAAAATATGGCCAAACCATATGCTCTTAGAGGTGAAGATATATTCGAGATTTTTATAGATTCTGAAGGCAATAAATATGTGATTCACGCGGGACTTTTTTCGGTCAATTTGTTAAACAACGATCTTACGAAAGTTCCTTTCGCGAAAGTCCCAAGAGCCGACAGTATATCAATAGATGCATCGAAAACGATATATTATCTACACAACGGATTCGTTTATATGCTCAGAGAGAATTCTACGCATCCCGTCAGAATAAAAGAGCTGTACAAGGACAGCTTGAGTCAAATATCCTACGATTCCAAAAACAATATCTATATCGCTTTTGGAGGAGGGTTACTATACGCTCCGGCTGGGACGGACGACTTTGTCAGAGTGCGAAAGATCTACGGAGGTCCTACGTCTATAGCGTTTGATTCTGAAGACAACTTCATTCTGGGATACCGAAGAAAAGTGTACAAATTCAATTTAGTGAGATACAATAATGAAAATGTTACAAATTATTAATTAAACAAATTAATGTAATGCAAATGATGATGATGATGACTATTATTATTTATTCAGGACAGGCAGCTTTGCTGATACATCCAGATCAGCTCTTGTAAAGCTAGTCATAAACAATATTACAAAGGTTTTAGGTACAAATCGAGACCTGTATGTAACTATGTAATGGAATTTAAGGTAACTAATTTAACCATCTTCCAAGGATCGTAGCGTCATGAAAATTGGCAGCTGTATGTAGTTCTGATGACAATACAATAATATGGTACTGTCGAACTGATCTGTTGATGGAGTCGGAAGATATGAACTGGAACTTCATGATGGAACATCGCATCATAGCTGTGTTTGGACTTGTTAGAAAAGTCTTGGAATGAGCTTTGACCACGAATAGGTTTCAAGGTCCGATGATGAAGCCGTAAGATAGGCACTGGCGTTCCATGATGGAATATCGTATCATAGCCGTGTGTATGTGAATATCGTATCATAGCCCAAAAGCGCGTTTTTAGTTTTTTTTTAAAAACTAATAATTTATTTAAATTGATTGACAGAGCTTACACCAAACTATTCAAATGGTAGTTTATTCCACATGTCCAGGACTCTATTTTGCAGAGATGGGAGGGGGGGGGGGTAGGGAGGGGAATCAAAATGTATATACCTATATCCGTCTTCACCTCGAAAATCAAATTTTGCGCGTTCACTATACTTGACCTCCTCATTAGTTGGTAGGCGTGTAAACTGAAAATATATTTTATTGGTAAACTCAACTATATTTAAACTCAACTTAAACTCAACTATATTTTATTCCAAATATAGTTGAGTTTAAAAAAAATACTTGTCGCTAAATAGGAACAATTTAAGCATACTGGTGAGGGCGTTCACGGGGCATTGTGGCCTTAACAAACACATGTACAACTTCAAGCTCAGAGACACAAAAATGTGCAGGTTCTGCCAAGGGACAGAAGAAACTCCCCTGCACATCATGTGTGAGTGTGGCCCGCTGATGCGTAATAGATACATCCACTTGGGTGGTCATTACCTCCAACCTGAGGAGGTAGAACAATCTGGCGCCAAAAGCCTGTTGCGGTTCTTAAATGACACGAGACTTAGCGCAGAACTATAGTAGGTGGCGAACACAATAGATCAGCAATGGTCGCAGAGTTACAAGGCTCATTAAGACCTAAGAAAAGCCCCACACAACAAATAATAATGCAATGTAGCTGGGTATACGGAAAGTACTTTCTATATGCCATAATGAAGGTAGGTAGGGGGAGAGCTGGCCATATATTAGTCAATCTGAACAGTAACCCTCCAACCGCAGGTGATTTTCCGATCGATTTGGTCTATATTCTAGGATACAGGTCGTAACTTGTCCGTTCCAGTTAGCCCTGCAACTCGAGAGCGTGGAAAATGCGATTCTCAATGTTACAGAGCAACAGAAAAAGGTTCAACGGGGAAATAGCGGAAATACAGAAATTATATGCAACGCGATACATAATCGTATGGAAAGAGCTGAACGCTCGGTGAGCGTCTCCCGCCCTTCGGCTACGTAACGACCAAATTTGGTTGCACATCAGAAGACCGTTGACTACGTAACGACCAATATTGGCGGCTTGCTCCCGGAGCGACAGTAATATTATTTTCTAATTCGAACGCATCCTAAAATCCATACCAAATATCTCATTATTACCATAGATACATAGACGACCACTAGATAATTTCGCGGATATTTCTGGTAAAATTCCATTGTCAAAAATCATCATAAATTTTATTGGTTTTATAAGCTAATATCTAAATATTTTGTATGTAATTAATCAAAACGAAATATTAACTTTGATAGAGAATCTAATAAAGATCACGATAGTATTTACAATTTCTTAATAGGGTTCCGTATTTTTCCGTAAGAGAAGTACAAGTTAGAAATGTCGTGTTTTTTTTTCCTTTTTTCGACTTTCTCATATTTATTCATAATTATCTAATTGTTTTCCAAAAAGAGATTTCAATGTTCTATATTATATACGAAATTTCAATGCGATCATTGTACAGTTATTCTTTTAAGATTGCTTTAAAAAAGTCCATAGTTATAGTACTTTTTGTCGAGCGCGGCGATATTGCAAGAAATTCCAATAAATTGCCGCGGTCCGCCATGAAATTATGCCGCTACTCGAAAGGTTAAAGTGCTTAATTATTACGTATTGAAACAAATAAAAAATAGGTCTTTATATAAGAGCTTTTATTTAAAAACTCGTTTGTTATTATATTATTTTCTAACCTTATTAGTTTAGAGCGCTATCTACAGAGCGCTGCCATACTGTTATACCACGAAAGTCGCGATATTGAACGCAATAAGAGTTTAATCAATTTTCGGAACTATGAGTGCCATCTACTGGTTGCGTTTCGTAGTAAAATCCTAGTTGCCAAACCGCAGTACGACTTTCAGCAATCCAATACGATATATAATAAAGTGGTTGCCAATACGCCAAAGAAGAAATGTTCATATACTGGCTCTCCTATATCGTGTACTCACCCAATTAACACCATCCTATCTCCAGGAGCTTTTTGAACCACTAAGTTCCCACGGTCTCGTACTTCGGTCAGCCTCTGACAGTTTATTAAAAATTCCGAGTCATAATAGTGATTTCTATTCCTATTCTTTCTGTGTCCATGGTGCAAGACTCTGGAACGATCTCCCAGCAAATATACGAAACTCGCCTTCTTTACCATCGTTTAAGACTCACCTTAAGGATTACTACCTTTCTAAGAAGTAACCAGTTCTTCCCTTTCTCTCCTGTTCCTCTCCCAATTTCCTCTCCTCGGGCATTATTAGTCTTAAATTCTTCCACTTGTCTGTATGTTATGTAATAATCTTTATTTTCACAATGCGCGCATGTACCACTATGTTTAGGTTAGCTGTAAGACATTGCCATGTGGCAATAAGCTCGCCTTTTTTGTATACTTATTAAGTGCAAATAAAGAGTTTATTATTATTATTATATAATTACGGCGACGTACTACATAAAAAATAAACCGTATCTGAGTTTTTAGGTCCCTCCTACTTACCCCCTCCCTTCGCGACGGGGCAGGTAATAATTATTTTGACTCATCTCGCAGTGATATTCACTCCGTGTCGATGTCTGGAATATTTCACACTAGGTATACACTGGGCCCGATTGCGTTTCTTTGTGAACTAAAACTAAAATTAGTCCAAGCGAACGAGACAAAGCAACACGTTAGAGCGGAATATGAAACGAACGATGGTCGCTAAATACTACCTGTCGAACTCATACTCGTTCGAATAAATTCGAGCACATTTCGTGCGGTGTAAGATTCAAATGATTTGACCTTGGCGGGCAGTTTTAATGCGAAAAAGTGACAACCGGTCATCTCACATTCCGCTCTAGCGTATTGCCCTGTCTCGTTCACACGGACTAATTTCCGATTTTAGTTCACGAAGAAACGCAATCGAGCCCACTATTGCAAATGGATTTATATTTTGGGATTATACAAGTGTCATGTGCCTACGCTGGTGTAGAAGGTTACGCTTTATCATAATCTAAACTTGAATAAAATACATTACTATCCCGGCTACCACTGGTAAGGAAAGTATTGCGATAGAGCAGAAAAAATGTTTAGAGAACAACGGATATATCCATGTAATCTCTCACGATAACTGCCGAGCCATTGAAACGATTGAGTTGAAATTTGGTAGGTATATAGGGAAAGTCTCACCCTGAAATGTGCCCATTAGATTTTGGCCGTCAACTGTCAAACCAAACTGTCACTGTCAAAAATTGACAGAAGCCATATCTGACAGAATTTCACTTAATTCCACTCTGACAGAATAATATAGTTAACTAGCTGACCCGTGCCCACTTCGTTGGGCGGTAAACATTTTTACTTGTGATGAAATTATGAGCGTGTTTCGGTTAGTACTGAGTGCTATGATTTATTTCCTGACTGCCAAAAGGAGGGTTATATTTTTACTGCATATGTATGTATGTATTTGCATGCCGATAAGGCTATACCTATTACCGGGTTTCAAATGAGTGAATGAAATGATTATGATTGAATAAATTATGTTTATTTTAATTATTCAAAACTTCTCTGTATACTATATTAGATGTAATGTTATTAATAGGTACCATTCTTTCAGGAGTTCCAACCCGAGATACGGTCGCGGTTCCATACCTATGTCGTATTATCTCTATCATTTATGCAGTAAAAGGGAAATTATATGCAGTAAAAGGGAAAAGTCTTTTGTTTTAAACGATAAATTTACTTATTTTGATAGTAAATTTATCGTATTCATAATTGTTGATAATATGACCAATAAACATATCCTAACGATTTTTTTTTAAAAATATGAAATACTACTTTTTGTGACCTAAATATAAAAGTTGAACATATACTGTCGCTGACTTTTTTGTAGGCATTATCAAGCTCTACAACTTGTCTATAGAACTTAATCATATATCTCTCATGATTAAGGCAGCGTTAGTTAGAAGCGTTTTCGTTCGACCGCTTATTCTCAGACTTACTTTGCAAATCCGACTACCACGAAAAAGTCTTTTCATTTTTCGGATTAATATATAGCCTATGACACTCACAAATAACGTGGCTTTCTATTAATAAAAGAATTTTCAAAATCGGTTCAGTAGATCCAGAGATTACTCCCTACAACCTCACAAACTTTACCTCTTTATAATATTAGTATATACTATCTAGTATATACTATCTAATTATATCCCAATATATTAAATTAGAGAATTTTCGTTGAATTCTAAAAGAATAGGTATATATCTATCAATCTCAACGGTCAATATATTCAATATTCGATTAGAATGGACCACACAAGCTGCCAAACGACAACATTATTGATTTTATTATATCTATTTATGAGATAATAATTCAGAATCTTTGAATGCGTATTAATTTAATGTTGTTTTCTGATGTTATCATAGTTTGAGAGAGTCATCGTCAACAAAGTGAGAATCGCACTAATGGTCGCTGGAAGAAGAGACTCGATCCCCTCAAACAAACAGATGAATATCCGTAGCCGCGTTGAAACACCGGTTCGCTCGTTTAGAGGTGTCAACATATCGGGCAAACCTGTCCCCCCAGGAAATTTTAACGACAGCAGGTCTCGAAGTCCCCAGCTGGCCGAACTCACGCCCTCACTACCAGATTTGGCTGGATTTCTCCCTCTTCCCGTCTGGTTACAGATACGAAGTCGCTTGCGTAGTCGCTACTAAAGTTAGCGGTAATTCAGTTCGAATTTGTCACGGACCGTGACGCCCTTTGCACGTCTTTCACACGGGATCGAGTGGCCAACGGGTCGTATCAAGAGTAGCTGGGTGGTTCTCCAAATATTGGGAAAAACACGGTTCCGGCATGAATAACTATGTTCCCGATGTCCCATACTATTCTAATATTTTTTTACATGTAGAACTAAAGTATCTCTAACTTTGGAATATTTAACATGTGGCTTAATCATAATTGAAGGTCCTGAAAAAAAATGTGAAACCATGAAACTCTAATTACCGTCCCTGTCACTTTCTCCATTTTTCGACTTTCGAGTGAATGGCATTCCACACTTGTAAATAATAGAGCTGTTTAACTTATGTATCCATTAACTACGATTCCAAAAGCTTTATTTTATATGGTTTTAATAAATCATATTTCATATTTTATACCGTTTATAACGTTCCGAACTGATGTCACCACAATTTCTCAAATTACCGTTGCCAGTTTTCAAAACGTCGCACATCACTAATTATTATGCCCATCACTAGAAGGCGTTTGCTATAAAGTTTTTACCCCAGTGTGCCCTTTGCACTGATCTAGAGCGGACCTATCGGCTGCGCCTACTTTTGTCGATAAATTGCACGGTACGTCTAATTTTGGAGAAAAGTTGCAATTTGCGGTTACTTCATAATTACCTTCGCAGCGAAATTAAAGTGCGTGTTGCTTGGTGGAGTTGTGGTGAATATTACTTACTATTAAGTTTGTTGACGTTAACATTTTTCTAGCATTACTTTTTAGTTTTATAGTAAAAGTAGCCCTAAAAAAAATAAAAACCATCAAATCATAATTACCGTTGCCCTAATTACCGTCGCCACGATCTTCAAATTACCGTCGCCAATTTGTATTTCAAAGGCGTTTATCTTTTTTTCTATGACAGATATTTAAAAAACTTTTACACTGTTATACAGTGCTCTTCAATATCTACAAAAAAAAATATAAAAAAAAAAATAAGAATAAAAAATTACATTCTTTGAAATCAGTGAAAGGACGCCGGATTTCCACATTTATGGAGATCAACCCAGCTGACATCAGGTCAACAATCACCCCTGCTGCTTAAGAAACGTTGGAGATCAATTCCAACCCCCACCCCTAAACTCCCCCCTTCGCCCCGATTATTCGCCGGAGTGCACAGTCGATTGGCTGACGCCTCACGAGGCGTAAACCGCCCAGCAGCGCCTGAAGGTCATCCCCAGAGAATTCGATCCACCTGCCAGGGGACAGGGGAAACAGAGTCCATTCGGAGGTTCTACCCTTTTCGAGGAGGCTACCGGATGGGAGTTAAACCGTGAGTCATGGCTGTGTCGTGTAAAAGTCGGCTGGAGGAACACCTAGGGCGCTGCTGGGCGGTTTGCCAATAGTGCGGCGTCAGCCAATCTTTTGTGCACTCCATATCTATTTCCGTGTAAGACCCGTGTTCAAACCCCTCCGACTAATAACCGGAGATGTCTGGAAATGGTCTTACACGTTTCCTAAGAAGCGGGGGGTGGTTGTTGATCTGATTTAAGCTACTCTTGAAACGACCCGCCGAGTATCCGATAAAATATGAGCAAAGGGCGCCACGGTCCGCAATAACTTCGAACTTAATTATGTTATGTACGGCAGCGAAGCGTGGACCATAAAAGAAGGCACCAGACGGCGGCTAGAAGCTTTTGAGATGTGGTGCTACTGTCGAATGCTCCGTATAAGCTGGACCTATAAAGTTAGCAACGAAAAAGTGCTTCAGCGTGCTGGTACGACCCGAAAATTGTTGCACACCGTCAAAAAGAGCACGATTGAATGTCTGGGGCACGTGCTGCGGCATGACAGATATCAGCTGCTTCAACTGATATTGATGGGCAAAATTGAGGATAAACGAAACCTTTAATTGCCTCTCTGTTATGTTACTCCGGCTTTGTTAAATTATAATTAGCTGTTGGTTTTCCTGAAAATAAATAAATAAATAAATAAATATCTCAAAATAAAACTATAATAAAATAATATTTTGAGATTTTAAGCTATTGCATAGCTTTTATCGCGGGCCTAGCCCAGCGCGGCGACCGAATGAAGAAATTTCTTAACGAAAATTAATGATTTTAAACTGATAATTACGTCTAAACGAGTACTGCTTACGATTCGAAAAAAATATATGTTAAACAAGAACATTTTCCTAATATTCTTAGCCTTGAATATTTTATATTTTGTTTATATTACATAGTGTAATTAATTTGTGAAATTAGGTCTAACCGAACACAAAAACGACTATTAAGCAAATACTATCTGGCGTATTATTATGAAACCTGCACCATTTTAAAGATAATTTAATTATCTATCTTTTAATCTACGATTTTTTTCGAATAGTCAAAGAATAAAAGAATAATATCCGGTTTTGTTGCTTTATTGAATAACATTCGTGCGCGGCGTTCTATCGGAATTATTCCGAATCATTTGATTCCGTAGCCCCATATGATTCGGAATAATTTCAACGTTTACCGATAGAGCGCAGTTATCTGATATCAGAAATAAATTGATTTAATACAGTATGACCGCGTCTTTGACCGCGGCCACTGTTAGGGTAGGATTCTGACATTGTGTTCCGAAAGCAGACGAAATAAATTACGTTATTAAAAAACAAAATGGCCAGGAAATCAAAATTTTTACAACATAAACGCCGTATACTGGAGAAAAATAGATTATTAAGGTAAGTAACGTGTATTATTACGTGTATATTATTACCATTTCTCTGCTCTGACGTTCCTTGCCTGACGTCACATTGGGGTGACTAGACGAATAGGCTTCGTGCAACAAGTTAACTAATTAACAGTTATAAAATAAAATACGTCATTTATTTCATAAACTGACGTGATTACTGTTAGATCAAACTTAAATATTGATTTTGAGAATCGATTTAGGGTCGATTTCAACATGAAACCTGCGGGTAAAAGTACCTACACATAAGTATAAGTTGAACCGTCGATTTGCTAAATTCATTCATAAAGCGACAAAATTTCATTCGTGATTTTCGTAGTATGACGTAAATTATACTTTGGTTGGAGGGGGTTGTACCTATTTGTGGCAATAAGATCATTTTGTGGCTTTTAGCCAAAAATCTAGTAGTAATCATAATAATTCTACTTATAACATAGTTAGGCGCATATCTGACTCACTGACTGACTCTAACGCTGTAGGTAGACAGTCTTTTTTTAAATTTGTCAGTTTTTGAACCTTCTTTTCTTTTCTAATTTCTACTACTTCTAATTTCGAACTTGGAATGCTATTTCGAATTTCGAACTTTGCTTCGAACTCGAAATTGTGCTTCGAATTTTGAACTTGACATTCTACTTCAAATTTCGAACTTGATATTCTACTTCGAATTTCGAACTTGAAATTCTACGTCGAATTTTGAACTTGACATTTTACTTCGAATTTCGAACTTGATATTTACTTCGAATTTCGAACTTGACATTCTACTTCGAATTTCGAACTTAATATTCATTCTACTTCAAATTTCGAACTTGACATTTTGACATTTGAAATTCGGAATTTCGATTAAATTTCGATAATATCGGAATTCGAATTAAAATTTCGAAATTTTGTATTTTGCTTTGAATTTCGAACTTGACATTCTACTTCTTTTTCACAGGAAAAGACAAAAATTGGACAGTAATGAAGAGAATGTCGTGCAATGTAGAGCTGTTGAAAATATAGAAAATGTAACGCTACAAGAAAATCAATTTCACAGCCAACAACTTCAAATTTATGAACAGCGTAATGAATGCATTACTCCCGAAGTTATTCTATACAGGAACACAGGAATTCCTGGCGATGGTAATTGTCTATTCCACTCGCTCATAAGTGTTTTGCAACTTCAAATTGAGACTTGTGACTTGAGAAATCAGTTACGCGATTCACCCTATTTAAACTCCTGCCACAATCCGCAAGAAGCATATAACATTCTATCAAGCACTAATGATTACGGAGATTTGGATTGTTTGTAATAATTTTCAAAAATGTACAATCAAAATGTTTGTGTACATTATTGTTTTTACAACATAACTACAACGAATCAAGACACTATCTTTTGTCATTTTAAAGCGAATGATACACAAAACTGGATTCATCTTCATCTTCGTGACCAACATGTCACACCTTTTTATGAAGTATCAGATTTATTGGAGACAATACAATACGCTACCAAAAATAAAGCCCATGTTGATGCCAATATTCAACTATTGCGTGACAATTATAATGAAGATCCTACCGAAGATAACCATAACAATCATGAAAATGAAATTGAGATTGATAGAGAAAATCGAATTGGTGAAAAAAATATGGATTTTATTGTTGATGGTAATATTCCAGTTTACACAAATTATCATAAACACAGTACAAGTCATTGATTTTTATAAAGACTTTACGAGTAATTCATTTGGTCATTCTTGTATTATTTGCGACAGACTGTGGTGGAAAAGAGACTTGAAAATGTCGACCAGTAAACATGAAAGTATTTTGAAAACAATACTGCAGGTAATCTTAATTATATAGTTTTTAAGCTATTGCATAGCTTTTATCGCGGGCCTAGGCCAGCGCGGCGACCGAATGAAGAAATTTCTTAACGAAAATTAATGATTTTAAACTGATAATTACGTCTAAAAGAGTACTGCTTACGATTCGAAAAAAATATATGTTAAACAAGAACATTTTCCTAATATTCTTAGCTTTGAATATTTTAGATTTTGTTTATATTACATAGTGTGAAATTAGGTCTAACCGAACACAAAAACGAAATTAGGTCTAACCGACACATCTGGCGTATTATTATGAAACCTGCACCATTTTAAAGATAATTTAATTATCTATCTTTTTATCTACGATTTTTTTCGAATAATTCGGTTTTTTTGCTTTATTGAATAAAAAATTCGTGCGCGGCGCTCTATCGAAAGACATTTAAATTATTCCGAATCATTTGCTGCCGCAAATGATTCGGAATAATTTCAACGTTTTCCGATAGAGCGCAGTTATCTGATATCAGAAAAAATAAAATAAATAAATAAATATAATTGCATAAGTTGTTAAAAATGCTATGCAATAGCTTTACCGTGGCAGTCCCCGAGTGCCACAAGTATTTTTTATAACTTTCAGTGTCATCCATGTAACGAGTAGCCAATTACGAATTTGTCACTCGAAAATACCGTTTTTTCCGGTAATCAAAGAATCAGGAACCACTTACAAGTGCGGTAGCCGTTTCAGTCGGTTAATTAACGCCGAACGGTTATTAGGCTATTATTTCTTAATTAATCGTTTTTTTTAATTGGCATTAAATTGAGTTTTTGTATTTTACGATAATTTTATTAACTGCACGGTTACTGCGGTTGTATTAAAACACGCGTCTTAATCCGTGTTTATGTGTCATCTCAGACAATGTGAATCGTCTTCCCTGCCTGGCGAAGATTGGCTACCTTAGTATAGTAGGTACCTACTGACCAAGACTGTAACCATAAAAATACAAAGCGATTGTCCTATTTTAATTTTTTTTTTATTTCTTGTGTGGGGCTTTTCTAAGGTCTTTATGAGCCTTGTAACACTGCGACCATTGCTGATCTATTGTGTTCGCCACCCACTATAGTTCTGCGCTAAGCCTCGTGTCATTTAAGAACCGCAACAGGCTTTTGGCGCCAGATTGTTTTACCTCCTCAGGTTGGAGGTAATGACCACCCGAGTGGATGTATCTTTTACGCATCAGCGGGCCTTACTCGCACATGAGGTGCAGAGGAGTTTCCTCTGCCCCTCGGCAGAACATGTGGTTTTACATGTGTTTGTTGAGGCCACAATGCCCCGTGAGCGCAATCACCAGTTTGCGTAGATTGTTCCTATTTAGAGATAAGGCCTCACGGGCCGTCTTAGGGTCGTAGGCCTTAATTAGCGCTTTGGATTGATTCAACCCTGGCGTGTTGTTCCAGTGGTTGACGGATTGTTCTAAACATATTTATTTGAGCATTAGGTTTGCAAGGCTTTTTGGTACGCCACTGCAAGGTTCAGGGCCGTATAACGTTCCCTTTGCTCCCGTCTTAGCAAGTTCGTCGGCTTTTTCATTTCCGTCGATTCCTGCATGGCCGGGAACCCATCTTAGAATTACCCTGTGCTTTTCGACCAGGGAATTCAGTAGTGATACGCAGTTTTGCACTAGCTTTGAATTAATGGTATTCGAGGCTCGTGCCATAAGAGCTGCCTTGCTATCCGAGTGGATATAGATACGGTGGCTGGCGTAGTTCTTATGGAGGTTGATATCCGCACATACAACAATGGCGTATACCGCCGCTTGGACTATGGAGGCGTATTTCCACAAGTTTACACTTCTTTCGAAGTTTGGTCGCTCTCCATATATACCGCAGCCTACGTCCAGTCCCGATTTGGACCCATCAGTATACCATTTAAGACTACCGGCCTCCCAGTGCAGTTGGCGTTTAAGCCAGTCATCTCTGGGCGGCAGTTTCACTGTAAAAAGTCTTCCAAAGTTTAGGAGTGGAAGCATGGTGTCTGATACCATGTTGAGGTATCAGACAGAAGCGATTGTCCTACCCATATTGTTATATGCCTCCGAAACGTGGTGCCTCTACAGAAAAGAGATTAAGAAATTAGATGTCTTCCACATGAGGTGCCTCCGAAACATCCTGAAGATAACATGGGAAGAACGTGTGTCAAACACAGAAGTGTTACGACGGACGAAAATGCAGGGCATGGAAGCTATGCTCATGAAAGGTCAGCTGAGGTGGTGTGGGCATGTAGTGCGTATGGAAGACGACCGCCTCCCGAAAGCCGTGTTTTATATCCAACTCTCAAAAGGCGCACGCAAAGTCGGCGGACAGCACCTAGGCTATAAAGATGTCTTAAAATGGCACCTAACCGCCAGTGGTATTCCACCTGGGAGCTGGGAGAGGGCTGCTCACAAACGCAGCGAGTGGCGCTCCACGGTGACCACATAAGTTAAAGAGTTTGAGGAAGCCTGGCTTGAAAACCTCGACTCGAACCGCCAACAGCTCAAAACTCGTCCGAAGCCCACTTACACATACACTTACACAAATGCGGTGAACTCTACGGTAGTCGCTGTAATCGGACCTTTAGAAACAAACTGGGATTCTATAGTCACTTCCGCGCGCATCTTCGAAGAAGTCCTGTCAACGAAGAGGTAGCCGTCGTCGGCTCACGATGAGGAGGACATCATTATCCTGGTCAAAATTACTGAATTCAGAGAAAATAAAAAAATATATTGTTTAAAGGTGTCATGATAGCTGGGAACGACCATATCTGAAGAACGTTAGTTTTATGTTTTTTTTTTGAAAAATATAAGCAATATTTTAAAAATGTTTCTAAGCGAATCCCTCGATAAGGAACCAATTTACAATTTAGACTCAAAATATTTGCCATTGCCTTGGACATTAGGGCTTAAAACTGACTTCGGAAACTTTCAGGCGCGATTACTCCTACGAGCCCGCTGGGTAACATACCTGGTTATCTCGCGGATAAGGCGTTGGCCTCTTACGGGCATGTGGCGGAGCTTGACGGTGGGTGGACTGATTTGTCCAAGTCTTCTGCGCTCACTTCACGGGAGATAGAACGAACAATCGTTCGCCCGTTGTAGTTGACAACTCTATTTGTCGTACGAAGATCACTTATCAAATTTTCTCTTTGCAACAAATAATTTCGAACCCAACACCTTCTTCTCTATTTTTAATTGAAAGTATATAGGTACGTTAGATACAGAGAACACATCACTAAACCTCCGGCAACATTTTAACGCAGACTGGCGTGTAGACAGGACATATTGATATATACTCGTATTACACCCGTTCATAAAAGTGGTCCTAAGAACGTAATCGAGAACTACCGGCCCGTCAGCGTTGTGTGTACATTTGCAAAATTATTCGAGTCTATTTTACACGAACATATTTACTCATTCGCAGACACCTGGTTGTCGGAAAGCCAGCATGGATTCAGAAAGAAAAGGTTAACATGCACCAATTTATTGTCATTGACAGAGTATGCCACTACCGCCCTGGACCGTGGCCTCCAAGTAGATGTTATATACTTGGACATGGCCAAGGCATTTGACAGGGTTAACAGAGACATCCTCTTACAGAAGCTTTTTGACTTCGGTTTCTCTAAACATCTTGTGAAGTTCTTCGCAAGCTATTTCAAAAACAGGAGACAATTAGTCAGCTTTGGTTCCTCCGAGTCAGCCCTCTTTAAGGTTCATTCGGGGGTGCCGCAAGGTGCGAATCTCTCTACGATTTTTTTCCTCATTTTCATTAATGATTTACCTAAATTTGTAAAATATAGTCACTGCTCACTATTCGCTGATGACGTGAAAATTTTTCATCAAATAACAGATGCTCGAGAAGCGGAAATATTACAGCAAGATATAGATGCACTTTCAAGATGGGGCTCTGTCAATGACATGGAATTCAACACTAACAAGTGCTCTGTTTTTTAACCATCACTAAGAAGAAAATACCTTGCTTTTTCCCATACACAATAAACGGGTCCATTTTAAAAAGGTCAACCGAGGTGAGGGACCTGGGAATTACATTTGATACACAGTTGAACTTCCGTGCACACATTACAAATATTTGCAATCGTGCTAGCAAAATGGTCGGTTTTGTTATTCGCATATGCAAACAGTTTAATAATATTCATGTAATGTTTCTACTATATAATTGTTTAGTCCGTAGCATACTTGAATATAACTCGGTCATCTGGTGTACAAGTGAAAACAAATACATTCAGATGGTAGAGCGTATTCAAAGAAAATTTTTAAGATATATTTATTACAGAAAATACAATATTTATCCATACTTATTTCCGTCAGATTTTGTGCTAGGAATGGTAGGATACAACAGTCTTAAAACTCGTCGATATATTTCACTAATTATATTTGCATATAAACTTATTCAAGGAACGATTTATTTGCCAGAGATACTATGTAAGTTTGAATTGTACGTACCGGTAAATTACACAGCGAGGAGATCGCATCTATTGTTTAATGTGCCGTACCACCGTACAAATATTTTTGTAGACAGGCCAGTGGGAAGGGTTATAGCTCTTCTTAATTCCTTACCCACTGAAAGAGATATCTTTTGTACATCCCTTTGGCAGCTAAAAAGGCATCTCCCTGCTATCTCATGTTTATCATAATCTGTCTTTTATTTAGTTTTATATTTTTATGTTTTTTTTCTTGTTCAATGTTAGCATTAATTTAGTTATGTAGTCATTTATTTTTAGACTTACACTCCAGCTTTAATATTCAAGGGCGAATTGGATTCATCTGTAATGCCCTTGAATACTATTTGAAAATAATAATAAATAAATAAATAAACATTGTTTCCGGCAACTTTGCCTTTGCTCATCAACAATGTCGATCAACTGTTGCTCAACAAAAGTTTACGATGAATTCTAATGAATATTGTATTAAGATAACTTATTACAATATTCATAAGACATAACATCATTATGAGTCATTAGAATTCATAATGTCACAATACATCAACTTATTACAATATTCATGAATATATGTAATAATATCGTCCTAATAGAATACTATTCAATAAAAGTTAACTTCATCAACTCATTATCGTTTTCTTTTATCGAACGCCGTAGTATTTAGGCTTATTATTATCTTCATAATAACCTTATCTTTATCATCATAATAACCTTATTATTATCTTCATAATAACCTAAAGACAACCTTCGTTCTCTTTGGGTACCATCCTCAACGAAGTGTGTTAATTGCTTCAACAATTAGCAAATATCTCTCTTCATATAACATCGTTTATTATAACCCTCAAGCCCTCTAATGACTCCATTGTGCATCATTCCCGCCTCTGATGTTTGTTTTTATAATGATAAAGTCTGCTATCTATGTAGATCTCGAAGCCGTTTTAATCCGCAATTATCAGCCAACACGCATGCGCATACGTCCACACGTCGCGCAAGCAATGATGATTTACCACCCTAATGATCTAGTCCGCGGGAAAAAAAAGAAGAAGAAACTGGCATTTACGAACAGATCGGGTGAAAACGAATATTCATCCACTGATAAAAACTTAACCTCCTGAGTTCGACACCCTTTTTTTTGAAAATCTTTTTGAAACTTCCGGTACACTCATTAAAATATGACTTATTATATGAGAAAAATAGTTTTAAAAATAATGCACTGGAAAATCCCGGTTTTCATATTTTAGTGTTGCCATTTTAAATGCAGACCTCAGAATTATTTTATTCTAACTTACTATGTATAGTACAAACTTACCCAGAAGGTTAATCGGGTCTTATCAGAGTGATTATCAAGCAAGCATACTGCTTTTCACAAGCTTTGCAATGTAGTTAGTAGGCTCGATTTCGTTTCTTCGTGAACTAAAATCGGAAATTAGTCCGTGTGAACGAGACAGGGCAATACGCTAGAGCGGAGTGTGGGATGACCCGTTGTCATTTTTTCGCATTAAAACTGCCCGCCAAGGTCAAATCTTACACCGCACGAAATATGCTCGAATTTATTCGAACGAGTATACATTCGGCAGGTAGTACTCGTATTACAATACAATACAATACAATACAATCAACTACTCCAGTAGATAGGCATTCCTACACTTGGATGCGTCACAAAATTAAATGCTAAAATTTAATTATTAAAAACATAACTATCGTGATAGTTGTCATGGCTGTAATATTATATTCAATATTACCTACATACAAATAATCAAAATATAGAGTCAGAGAGAATAATATATTAAAATAGAAATGCAAATTCTATGTAGAATAATCAAAAAGATATATTTTATTGTCAATCCAGCAATATGCTTTCGTAGTACCTATTTATCGACGATCGTTCGTTTCATATTCCGCTCTAACGTATTGCTCTGTCTTGTTCGCTTGGACTAATTTTAGTTTTATTTCACAAAGAAACGAAATCGGGCCCAGTATGTACCTATGTTTATTTAGGTCATATTTTGAAAGCTAAATTAGGACCACTTCCTCTTATCCTATGACATTGAAATTTTACACGTTGGTTCAGGTCCGATGACTTTGCATTAAGCATTACCTGATTTTACAGCCAAGATCGGCTCAAGATAAGGATACTCTTCCACGGTTAAGGCGACATGAGACCTCAGAAAAATATCCGAAATAGGCGAATATGCGAAAAAATAGGCGGAGTCAATTTTGTAGGGTTTGACCAATAAAAATTCAGCGTTGACGAAGCGTCAAGCGCAGATTCCACGTCCGCTAGCGCCGGAAACCAGACGCACACTAACCGGTCAATCGCAGCGATAGCACAGAATAACTATCTTTACGCAGTCGTGGTATAAGGGTGTTAAGGGAAAAGCATATTTAACGTAACTCTCAGAGCGCTCTCACGTTTTAATTAATTGTAATTAATTTAGGGCCTAAATAAAAAAGGTGCTAAGGCCTGCCCTAGAAAATTAACCAGTAAATATAATGAAATTATAATAAAACACACTCACCGCTTACATTGTAGGAGTAAACGCGCCTGAAAGATTTGAAGTCAGTTTAAAGCCTTAATGTCCAAGGCAATGAGCAACTTTTCTGAGTCCAAATTTTAAATTGGTTCCTTATCGAGGGATTCACTTAGAAACTTTTAAAATTAATGCTTATATTTTTCAAAAAACTCATAAAACTAAAATTCCTCAGATATGGTCGTTCCCAGGTATCATGTCGCCTTAACAGCACAGACGCACAAATTTGTATACGAATTCAATTATGATAGCCCGTTATAAATTTCACAGTAACATAGCTGCTGCACCCAGGGTTGGCTCCCGACAAGGGAGACTCCTCAACGGTCAAAATCACATATACAAAATGTTGTATACGCATTCAATTATGATAGCTTGTTTTAAGGCGACATGATACCTGGGAGCGACCATATCTGAGGAATTTTAGTTTTATGAGTTTTAAAAAAAATATAAGCATTAATTTAAAAATGTTTCTAAGTGAATCCCTCGATAAGAAACCAATTTAAAATTTGGGTCTATAAAGGTTGTTCATCGCCTTGGACATTAAGGCTTTAAACTGACTTCAAAAACATTCACGCGCGTTTACTCCTACAATGTAAGCGGTGAGTGTGTTTTATTATAATTTCATTATATTGACTGGTTAATTTTCTAGGGCAGCACTTAGCCACATTTTTTATTTAGGCCCTAAATTAATTACAATTAATTAAAACGTGAAGGGGTCTGAGAGTTACGTTAAATATCCTTTGCCATTAACACCCTTATACCGCCACTGCATAAAGATAGCTATTCTGTGCTAGCGCTGCGATTGATCTTTTAGTATGCGTCTGGTTCCCGGAGCTAGCGGACGTGGAATATGCGCTTGACGCTTCGTCAACGCTGGATTTTTTTGGTCAAACCCTACAAAATTGACTCCGCCTATTTTTTCTCGTATCTGCCCATTTCAGATATTTTTCTGAGGTCTCATGTCGCCTTAAGTTTCAGCGGACTGCTGCTGCACCCCGGTTTGGCACAACTTGGGTTGTCGACTACAGCGGGCGAGCCCGTCACCTCAGGAAGTTTTAACGATTAGTCGTTCTATCTCCCTGAAGTGAACGTAGAAGACTTCAGGACGAAACAGTCCACCGTCTAGCTACGCTACAAGTCCATAAGAGGCCAACGCCTTAACCGCGAGATAGCCAGGAATGTTTCCCGGCGGGCCGAAACTCACGCCCTTACTTCCATTTGTGACCAGATTACTCCGGTCTGTCGATTGGTTACGAGTTCGAGGTCGCTTGCGCCGTCCTCTCCCTTATGAAGCGGTGAAACGGTGTTTACCAAATCTATCGCGGACCACAGCGTCCTTTGCCCGGCTGTTGACCCAGGATCGGATGGCCGATGGTCGTTTCAAGAGCAGTCGCCGTAAGGTCCGCAACCACCCCCGCTCTATAGGAAACATTACTGCTTCCAGACTCCCCCGACTGTTAGTCAGAGTCCGGAGTCAAACTGTTAGTCAGAGGGGGCTAACGGGCCCATGATGAGTTGGCCACGATGACCCATGTGTCCAGGGTCGGTCACACTCACGGGTCAACACCCATCCGACGGCCTCCTCGCATGGGGTGCGAGTCCTGGGTAGGACACTGGGTCAACCAGTCTCCCCTGGGAATCAAACCTCTGGCGCCCCTGGACGGTCTGCGCACCGTGCGGGGTTTGCTCCAATCGGTTGTGCTCTCCGACTAACAGTCGGGGGAGTCTGGGAACTGTACTGTTTCCTATAGAGCGGGGGTGGTTGCGTACCTTATGGCGACTGCTCTGGAATTGACCATTGGCCATCCGATCCCGGGTAAGAGGCGGGCAAAGGACGCCTTGGTCCGCGAAGATTGTACGGTCTGCGCACCGTGCGGGGTTTGCTCCAATCGGTTGTGCTCTCCGTTTCACCGCTTCATAAGGGAGAGGACCGCGCAAGCGACCTCGAACTCGGTACCAATCGAGAGACCGGAGAAATCTGGTCACAATTGGAAGTGAGGGCGCGAGTATCTCGAGCCCGCCGGGTTTACTCCTGGCTAACTCGCGGTAAGGCGTTGGACTCTCACGGGTTGTTGACGTAGCTGGACGTAGAATGTACTGTCCAAAGTCTCTACGTTCACTGCAGGGCGATAGAACGACTAATCGTTAAAACGTCCTGTGGTGACGGGCTCGCCCGTTGTAGTTGACACCGCAAGATGTTAGTCAGAGTGCACAGTCGATTGGCTTACGCCGCACGGTGCGCAGACCGTCCAGGAGCGCCAGAAGGTTGATTCCCAGGGGAAACTGACCATAAGGCCAGAGTCCTACCCAGGCTCGCACTTCATGCGTGGAGGCCATCGGATAGGTGTTGCCCCGTGAGTGTGACCAACCCTGAACAGAATGGGTCTTCGTGGCCAACTCAGCAAGGGCCCATTAACTCCCGGTTTGGCACCACCTCGGTTCATTCAACCACCTCGAGATGTCTTTGGAAAAAATCTTAAACATATGAATGAGGCTGACACCGCATCTAATCCATTTCCCTCTCGAAACGGCCCTTTATCTCTTTTTTCCGGTGCTCCGAGCACACACACGTCCGATCCCGACAAAGGGTCGACGCACACTGACTGAACGCTTGATTATAATGACAATATTATAAATTCGACGAGGGTAGGGCGAGGGACTCTGCGCCCTGGACGCGCGGAGCGGAAGACCGAGAGTCGCCTGAATAGGAAGCGTGATTTGTGGCGTTTTCTGTTCACGGGCGGACGATGCCAAGCGATTCAGGGCTGAACAAAATCACTCAACTTGAATTAAAATTCTGTTGGGATCAGATTTTTTTAAGGAAGGAATATCCTAACGAGATTCATGTATCAAAAATCACTAGTTTTGGTCTTTGGATTTATAATCAAACATATACAAAAGTAAATTTCTAGAGCATGTAATGATAACTCGTCTATTATTACCGAGGATAGCGATTAAAGGCTCATATTATCGTCACACGAACATCGTCAGTTGTTCGTGAAACAATGCCTAATACATTTTTACAAGAAACCTCTGGCGCTCCTGAACGGTCTGCGCACCGTGCGGCGCAAGCCAATCGATTGTGCACTCTGACTAACAGTCGGGGGAGTCTGGAAGCTGTACTGTTTCCTATAGAGCGGGGGTGGTTGCGGACCTTACGGCGACTGCTCTTGAAATGACCATCGGCCATCCGATCCTGGGTGAAGAGCCGGGCAAAGGACGCCGTGGTCCGCGATAGATTCGGTATACACCGTTTCACTTCTTCGTAAGGGAGAGGACCGCGCAAGCGACCTCGAACTCGGAACCAATTGAGAGACCGGAGAAGTCTGCTCACAATTGGAAGTAAGGGCGCGAGTGTCGGCTCGCCAGGTAACATTACTGGCTATCTCGCGGTTAAGGCGTTGGTCTCTTACGGGTTGTGGCGTAGCTAGATAGTGGACTGTTTTGTCCCAAGTCTTCTACGCTCACTGCAGGGAGATAGAACGACTAATCGTTAAAACTTCCTGTGGTGACGGGCTCGCCCGCTGTAGTCGACAACCCAAGTTGTTAACTCTCTACCCAGTTGTAACAAATAAATAAATAAATAAATTATAGTAACTATTTTAAAAAATGCAATTGCAATAAAATATGTATCCAAACATCATACGCTTAACCACTGGAATTCCAATACGACCAATCGGTGGTTTTCCTGTTGTGACAATTCGCAGGCTGTCGATCTCCGTATTTATGCAATTATATGCAATTAAAGTCGCCATCATTGAATAAGCCACAGTTATATGATAGCAAGCATGCACTAACACCCACTTAAAATGCAATTTTTGAGGGTTAAAAACATGCCGTCGTGAGTTTTATTCCAATGGCTGGCTTTCTAAGGGTTAATAATAATGACCTCTTTTAATGTCAACGTACAATAATCAATTGCAGAATATCGACTTATTTAACATGAAGGAGACTACATTTAAGGAGAACATCTACATAAACTTAATCGACAACGTGGCATATGGTCCTAGAGCTAACGTGGGCTCCAATGCGCCGCACCGGCTAGACCAACTTAGGCCCGGTGGCATAGTGGTTAGGTCGCCTGATCTTACATTGTAAGGTCCCGGGTTCGATTCCCGGCTGGGTCACTTTTTTCCGTTGGGATCAAATTAACGGAATTGCATTTTCAATTCTGTCGATCGAATGCAATAACAAGACCCACACTTACAGACATGTTACACGCACACATACATATAACACGTCATAGTAGGGTTGGTTGTAAGAGATTATCATATGACAATAAACCGCGCCCATTGTCACATTTTCACAATAAAGAGTATAAACAAACAAACATAGACATTTTAAATTAGATATTTATGATTTAGACGACTGTTTGGTTCCATTTTAATTTAATTGGTTAAATTTTATTGACATTTTAATTTAAGTTGATATTGCTTTGTTTTTCAACACATTTATTTGATTGACAATTTTGTTACATGATTTAGAAATCTCGAATTTATTCGGTTATTTTTGTTTTTTTATATATCTATTATATGATTATTTAAAAGAATTGTCTTTTTTATTCCACATATTTTTCTTTTTATTTAAACTATTATACTTTTCTTATGTTTCGTATTGCACGTAAAATAGGGTATTATAATATATCAACACCGCCTATTCCTTCTGCTTTCTTGTCCCATCCCCTACTGTTGGCACTCTGCGTATCTGAGACCATCCAACGAATCTAGCGTTGAAAATATGTTATCTGCTATATAAACAAAATACAAACGGAGCTGCCATGGAATTCACCGACCGGAGTCGGGCCCATCATAATTTTATTATTACACATCTGGAGGGTGAGCGGTGTACTCCGGAATAACGACCGGCTGTGATAGGTTTAGGACTGCTGTCTTGTTACATATGAGCGTTCACCTTACCACCCATTCACTACCCCCTTCGAAGCCATAGAATTTGAGATGCGGAAATCGCGGCTTTAGATATTTTTCTAGGACGGCTTGATTCTTTTCCTGGACCTACCAAGATCTTTAAGGAGGTGAAACTATTAGACCACAACCGTCAACTTCCACCGCGTGAAGGCGAACAGTGAAGCCGTTCCGGGTGATAGCATTTGCGAGATTATGGTAGATATTATTTTGTACTCGTGGTTTTTTGGGATATTTGATTTCGATGGAACAGTTAATTCTGCAATAAGGCCCTTTTTCTTTATAGATAGACTTTCAGGGAATGTATACTACTTAGAGACCGAATCGGCTTCCAGAATTCAATCTGATGCTATCTCGATTATATAGGGAGCTAATGGGCCCTTGATGAGTTGGTCACGAAGATCCATTCTGTTCATGGTTGGTCACACTCACGGGTCAACACCCATCCGGCGGCCTCCACGCATGAAGTGCGAGCCCGGGCAGGACTGTGGCCTTAGGGCTAGGTTCCCCTAGGAGTCACCGTGCGGCGTAAGCCAATCGATTGTGCACTCTGATTAACAGTCGGGGGAGTCTAGAAGCAATACTGTTTCCTATAGAGCGGGGGTGGTTGCGGACCTTACGGCGACTGCTCTTGAAACGACCATCGGCTACCTGATCCCGAAAGGACCGCACTGGCGACCTTAAACACGTAACCAATAGAGAGACCGGAGTAATCTGGTCGCAATTGGAAGTAAGGGTGTGAGTGTAACGCCGCTGGGTAACATACCTTGTTATCTAGCGCATAAGGCGTTGGCCTCATACGGGCACATGTCGGAGCTTGACGGTGGACTGTTTCGTCCAAGTCTTCTGCGTTCACTTCACAGGAGATAGAACGACTAGTCGTTAAAACTTCCTGAGGTGACGGGTTCGCCCGTTGTAGTTGACAACTCTATTTCTTATTAAGAAAAGTTTTGTAAGAAAATGCTTTTTGCCTTTAGAGCCGTCCCGCACAAACTGTATTGGGGGTTTGGAGGGAACTGTCAGACCCTTGTTGGCACGATCCACTGAGAGGCTAATTACCTCGCGAATAACAGCAAAGATTTTGTCGTGGCGGTAAGTGTACCGCCTTTGTTCTAAGGCCTCCTTACAGCCAGCTAGAATATTGCCTCCAGCTAAATGTAATTGTAATATTTTTTGTAGCCTTGTAGGTAATTATTATATAAATAATTTGCTAATGAATAAAATGAAAATCAGTCGTTTTATTAAGAAACCTTATAAAAACCTGCTAGATATGCAATCCGTCCCAACGTGCGACGTCCGTACTCCACTATCTTCAAGACAGCACATTTTTGTGCCAACCCTGTTAACAGAAACCGTAAAGAGAACCGTCCGTTCCCGACTACTGGATATAAAACTCAAAAAAAATGATTCCAATTTAACATCTATTCTCGCGGTGGCCACGACCGTCCCCAAAACGAAGCGGCAGCATCTGACAAAAAAAAAACAAACAAATAAACGCACTGCGACGGTATAACTTTGATACGGGAGCCGCCGTTTGAGCGCAAAACGCTGTAAGAAACGTCTTTGGATTGAAATTTAAAATTGCCGATATTTAAAACAGTCAACAAGAACAATAATTCAAAGAATTAAAAAAAAGACTACTGTTACAGAAAGTAAAATACTGTATTTATTATTAATAACAAGCAAATATATTGAAATGAATAAAAAACACGACTGCCGTTACAGAAAGTGAACTATTATATTTTAAATTATTTTTATTTCTTTTTTTTAATGAAATATCTGTTTGTTCGTATGTTTCTACTCTTTACTTATTGTGAAATTTCACGATGGGCGGGTTTATTGTCATTAGACAATCTATTACAACCAACCTGACTATGAAGTGTTGATATGTATGTATGCATGAAAATGTGTAAGTGTGGCTTGCTATTGCTTTTGATAGAAGAAGAAGAAGAAGATAGGCAGAATATAGACAGAACCCCAAGATAGACAGAATATTTGTGGTTTATGAATTTATACATATAGATACATGTATATTTCCGGAATGTACACAATTAGTCCTTTCATTTGACACTAAACACGATATATTTATGTAAATTTATTAACATTTGGACATTTAGACAACTACTCACTTGATATTTTGGCAGTTAAGGACGTACCCAATGACACTCGGGATGTCATAACGATTCTAATAATACCAAACTCTTTTAAATCGGTTTAAACGTTTAGAAGTAATGCTGGAATAAAGAAACGGAAAACAGTACACTTCTTTTTTGTTGGGCAGTCGCATAAAAAATCGATATTTTAAATTAAATTTTTCCTGACTGCCAAAAGAAGTATTGCGTTTCTTTCTAGTCGCAAGTAGAACAGTTCTTACGCACTGCTAACCTTTCTTCGGCGCTACTGCTAGATAGAACTGCCGATGGAGTGGTTCCCTTGTTACTGTGGAGGATGCGTCGAATAGCCATTCTGATATCACTTTCCTACATCGGTCTTGGCATCGCGGCATTCATCGTTTAGTATATTTTCGTCATCTGGCAGATCTTATTCCAACCACCGCTGGATGTCTTTGTCATAGTCATTATCAACTAAAACAATAAACAATACACAAATGTTACAAAGTCACGGAACCGTCTAACAGGGGTTTCTTAGAACCCCAGGAACAGTTTTTTACTTACCAGAGCCAAACGCGCTCACGTCTTACTGCGATGAGCGGTTGCGCGGCACGGAGGGGCGCGAGGAAAGGTACAAGAACGAACACGTCTAGGGTAAAACCGGGGTAGATGCAGGCCCAGGGTTGTAAATGGGCTGACTGGACTATAGCACAGGGCGGCACTCTCAAAGGGGTGGCAAAATATGTTAATTTTTTTATTTAAAGGTGGGCATTTTTATCCAAAAAAAATGTATTTTTGCTTCTTGGTAATACATCAATTTATTTGTAGGCGAATGAAGCAGAAGATTCCATTGTTTTTAATTTTTGCGTGTAACTGCCGCTCCCCGCTCCCAGATATGCAAGCCTGGGGCCAGTAACTTTGGGCTCGGGCGGGGTAGCGGCGCACCACGTAGCACTAAGAATCTTCCTGACACTACTTGTCACAAACTGTACAGCAGAAAGGGGATTTTTTGTTTTATCAAGAGTCAGTTAAAAGGTCAACTCTTCCTGAGAGTAAATTGAATGCGTTGATGTTACTGTGCTGTGAACGGGACATTACAATGAACACGAACTTTTCCGATGTTATAAATAATTTTGCGAAAATGAAGACTAGAAAAAAACCATTACTGTAGACTGAATTTCATGTTGTTTGTTACTTACATTTAGTTTTAAATGATCTTACTTCATTAACATTATGTAAATAAATAATAAATAAATAAACTTTATTAGGTTATACATTTCATTTTATTGATAAAAAAATGATATGTTACAATCGTCATCTAAGTTAACAAACATTTTGTGTTGTATATTTCTGCTTCTATATTTAACGTTATTAAACCTGTAACTAAACTAAACGCTGTTTTACTATCCATATTATTATATTCTCATGGTTGTGCATTTTTTCAAATTCAATACAGTTAAAGACTAAAATAATGCTAAAAATAGCAGAAGTTGGTGACAGCCGACAATGTAACTTTTATTTATTTTATTTATTTATTTCCCAAAACATAATTAACGTTACAGATGATTCCAAATCGTTAATTATTTTTCTAGGCCGCAGATCAAAGGATAGCCACTGGTCTGTAGTTCTCCACGTCAGATTTCGCCCCCGACTTATGTATTGGGATGACGCGGCTAATTTTCCATCTTGACGGATAGATCCCACTAGAGATACTTAAATTGAAAATGTGTCGTAAGGGTTCAACCAAAAAAGATTGACATGCCTTTAATATGTATGGAGGAATACCGTCCGGACCAACAGACTGTTTCGGCTTTAACTTTTTGAAGGCACAAGCGACATCCGCGACACTGAGTTCCTGGATGTCGACGCTATCGTTCCAACTCTTAGCCGATATACCGGCCTCGGCTTGGGACACTTCCAAGGTGGGGGCTTTATCTATATATACTGACGAAAAATATTTGGCGAAAGCTTTTGCCATATCGCTACCGTCGTAAGAAGTGCCTTCATACGTTATAGTCTGCCGAAAAGCCTGACTATTACGCTGATTTCTGATATAGGACCAGAAATTTGTGCTGTCTCTCAATATTGACATTTGAATTGTGTTGATATAATTTATATGGGCTTCTTGAATTGCTAACTTGCTAACTTGCTTAAGCTAATATTATGTATGGGGGAGGGGGCGCCGAGCTGAGTATAGCCCAGGGTGCTAAAAACCTAGCCCCGGGCCTGGGTAGATGCCGCACTGGAATAGACGCCTCGTTTCTAAAATCTAACTTCCAGAAAATAAACCAGCAAATGCGTTGTCATGCGCCCCCCACCTCAGTGACACGCAAGCTGTTGTGCTGGATGAACGTTTCTCACTTGTATGTCTGAATACATTCGCAGCGGACGCGACGAAATTGTCAGGGTCTGTGAGACATATACCTACTAGGTGGTTAAGCGTTAAGAGTGTTTTTGTTTTCATCTGGTTTCGTTTTGAATTTCTGGCTGTGATACTGGACTTGATTGATTTTTGCTTTACAATTGAATTTATTCGAACTGTTGATTTAAATAACGACTTATAATAAACACTATTTAATTAGATTTAATAACCAGTTTATTTCACAAAATCATCGAGATATAGAAAACTTTGGAAGTGTATAATTCGAATACGAAACGGATTAATGAGTTAAACTTTAATTATAATATTAATACTTCTTAATAAATACTTCGATATAATATTATAGATATAATATAATTACTTCTTTACACAATTACAATTAATTGATATAAGTTTGTTACTTGTATTCTTTATTGTGAAATTTTACAATGGGCTGGTTTATTGCCATATGACAATCTCTTATAACCAACCCTACGATGACGTGTTTATATGTAAGTGTGCGTGTGTCTTGTTATTGCATTCGATCGACAGAATTCAAAATGCAATTCCGCTATTTTTGTCCCAACGGAAAATGGTGACCCATCCGGGAATCGAACCCGGGACCTCACAATGTAAAATCAGGCGATCTAACCACTAAGCTACCGGGACGTTAGTTGTCATGCTTTCATGCCCAAATTCCCATTCTCCTCTAAAAATGCCGATATTTAAAACAGTCAGAATCCGATATTTCAAATTCTAGACGTTCCAATTTTAAAATTATCTGATTCAAATATTTCAAATTCGCGATGTTCCAATATCAAAATTGATGCATTCGACGTTCGACATTTGAATTTGGAACGAAAAATCGCCGGGCGTTCGAAGTTCAACTCGCCCGCTTGCCGATATTTAAAATGCGATCGTGCCAATTCCGATATTTTAATTTGTAATTTTAAAATATCGAATGCTGCGTTCTGCCGGCTTGGTCGTGTGTGTGACAAAAAGTCTATCCAAAGAGCGCGCGCGCGCATCTCAAACGTAGAAGCCGAACCCATTTATGGGTACTTAATTTGGGCGGGAAAAATTTGAATAATAAATGACATTCCGAAGGCGACAGCGCGCCTAATTTGTTCGGCCATATTTCACGAGCACTGACACTTTTTAGCCGCGGGATTTAGCTACCGTTTTCGGTCTTTTATCGCACATCACACCTCTCGAATCGACCGCGCCGCCGCGCGCGCTTTACAATTATCATTATTTTTAACATCCAAAAGGCTCCACACTAGACACTGGCAGTTTTTAGAAATGTCCACTTAGATCTTGGATAACCTCGGTTTGAGCCGAAATTTCAAACTCAAATAAATTTTAATTCATAGTAATGTTATTCATAGTCCAAACATTTTAAACAAATATTAACGCCATCTGTTGGCGCTTGGCCCAATCCCGCCCGTAGCCGAGAAACAATTCGCGCAGCCCGAGGCGGTTGCAACAAAACCAAACCGGGTTCGTCCGCCGGCTGATCATCGATTTTATTTATGAAATTACCATAAACCTACTTTGCACATGATTTGCTATTTTTTTTTATGATTACTTTTTTTAAATTCATTTATTTATCCTACTGAATAATGTGTCCATTGGCTATTGAATTTATATTATGAATACAAGCACCTTTAGCCCTCCACAATTTTATGTACCCAATATATTTTTTTGGTTGTCGAAGTTACCGATGTGGGGTTTTTTGACAAGGCATTAAAGTGGACTTATGTCAAAGATCAATATGATGTCAAAACTCGAAATCGGCGATGTAAAGCCCCCTCCCCCCCCCCCCCCACCTTTGGCATAGGAACGCGTCCAATATGTCTAGATGTATGTTTTTCACATCAAAAGGTTTCACTACCAAGTAAGTTGGCCTGGAACACACCACAAAAGACAGTCAAAACACTTTTTAATCTTTTTTAAAATATGTGTTTGGGAAAATGCTCACTTTCCCAAGCCATCTCTTCTATTTGAAGACTACGACTGGACTATTGACGGAGAGCAAGCTGTTTCACGTTTTATGACACTAAATCCTATTCCTAAACCGTGCACAGAAGTTGTTGTTTGCCACTGTAAAATGTTTTCTAACTCACAGAACTGAAGTTGCAGGAAAGAAAACGTCCCTCGCATAAAACTTTGTACTCCCTGCAAACGTACCTGTTCTAATTCCGGAGACACACAGTAATCTTTTTTAGTGTCTGTAAGCTGTTGTTGCATAAAAGTCGCTTGTTTGTTCCATTTTCGAAAAGATTTGAAACAAAGTTTAGCTCAACGTTGTTATAAAGTTATTTTTTGAGATCTTCATGTTTAAAAACATATATCGAGACGCGTCATGTTCGTTGGTAGCTAAGACAAAATAGAGCAATAAGGTGCTAGCGCCATCTTGGCTGCTATCTTGAAATACCGGACCAATGTTTTTTACAGTGTAGTTTTAAATTCCCCGTGTTCAAAAAAATCCCCGTGCTTTTAAAAGAGGGGCTTTACAGCGCTTATTTCTGGTTTCAGCGCCATATTGGCAGCTATCTTGAATATCTCACTTCTGGTCGGTATTTTGCTGGGGCAACCGGAATTTTCAGATTCAGCAGGGTCGAAATAGGAAGAAAAGATCTGTTGACCAAAAGTTACATGATTTGCTTCTAAAAGTAAAAAGGAGAGCTCTTTTTCGATATTTTCACTAGAGTTCACAGCCACACAAGTTCACACGAGTTCGCAACGCAACGACCATATCTGAGGAATTTTAGTTTTGAGTTTTTTGAAAAATATAAGCATTAATTAAAAAAGTTTTCAAGTGAAGCAACCAATTTAAATTTGGACCCAAAAAAGTTTATCATTGCCTTGGACATCGAGGCTTTAAACTGACTTCGAAAACTTTCAGGCGCGTTTACTCCTACAATGTAAGCGGTGAGTGTGTTTTATTATAATTTCATTATATTGATTGCTTAATTATAGAATAGAATAGAATAGAATAGAATAGAATAACTTTATTGTGCTATAAAAACATAACCTAATGAATATTACGCTGGTTTTATAAAAAAGACAATTTATGCACAAATGGCGGACTTATCGCTATAGCGATATCTTACAGTCAACCATTTGATAAAATAATTCCTAATAGTCACCGTACAATACACAAAGAATTAGTAAATTTAAATTTAAAATAAACTTATACAGATACATGTCAGTAACTTATGCTAAGGTTGCCCAGGGAAGGATAAAGGAGAGGACAAGGTGAGGTATTTGGTTAGTGGCTGTGTAAAAATAGATGTTTCTTCAACAATTTTTTGAAAGTATGCAGCGAAGGTGCATACCTGATAGAGTGAGGGAGCTGATTCCATAAACGAGCAGAATGGACTGTAAAAGAGTGCGTGTAAACAGAAGAATGATGTATCGGAATAGCGAGTGTGTTATCCCGGCTTGATCGAAGTGGAAGACCGTGGCCTCCCAAAGGGTGGAAATTCTCCTTTAGATAGGAGGGTGAAGTGGGGTTATTGAGTATGTTGTAGAGTAGCGACAACGTATGAAAATTTCTTCGATTGCGAATAGGAAGCCAATGAAGTTGCTCACGAAAGCAGCTAACGTGGTCGAACTTTCGCAAATTAAAAACATGCCTGAGTAAGATATTTTGCAGACGCTCCAGCTTATTCAAAATAACCTCACTGGCATCTATATAACAAACATCACCGTAGTCAAGTATAGGCGTTAAGAGTGTGGACACAATCATTTCTTTATGTGACATGGGGAGAAATCTTTGAAGCCGCCGGAGACTATGAAAACCATGGAAAAGTTTATCATTGCCTTGGACATTGCATTGCAATTATCTAGGGCAGCACTTATTTATTTAGGTCCTAAATTAATTACAATTAATTAAAACGTGAGAGCGCTCTGAGAGTTACGCTAAATATGCTTTGCCACTAACACCCTTATACCACCAGTGCGTAAAGATAGTTATTCTGTGTTAGCGCTGCCATTGACCGTTTAGTATGCGTCTGGTTCCCGGCGCTAGCGGACGTGGAATTTTTATTGGTCACTGGATTTTTATTGGTCAAACCCTACAAAATTGACTCCGCCTATTTTTTCGGGTGTCCGCCCATTTCGAATATTTTTCTGAGGTCTCATGTCGCCTTAACCCGTATTTTGGCGCTCTGTTAAAGAACCAACGCTCCCTTAAAGTGAAAATTCCAAAAAAATCAGTCCTTGGCTACTTGCACGGAAAGCCTAAGGGTGACACAAGCGTTTTTTTAAACACTTTTTTTAATACGCAATCTAATATAAGTCGTTAATCAGTTCGCAATCTGAAATAAGTCGTTAATCGCAAATCTAGGTACAGGCGTAAGCATAGTTATATGTGTAACGTGCCTCGGGTTGCATGGGATTGTAATGTAAGAGGCCGTGTACGAAATCGATGTGGGCCGTGATACCTCTATAATCAATGGTATAATATAACTATAGGTAGGTAGGATTTTCGGAGCCAAAGAGATACGTCCACCCTTTGGAAGCGCTCGGCGGGGACTAGCTGACTTGAGGCGTGAATCATATCATAGGCGAGTATCATAACGCTAGAATTAGATTATTTTAAAAGACTTTATTGCCAATTTTAATTAATGTTTTGCATTTTTTTTTCGAGGAAATGGATTGATATTGAACTAAAGTTTATTTCTGTTGTTTTTATTTTATGAACGAGAGTTCTAAAAGGCCAAAATCAAAAGCAATTCTTCGCCCATTTTCTAAAAAAATTGACAAAGTTAAATATTTTTTTATCAACAATTTTATATGAAAGTAGTAAAAAGTGATTCACTTATTATATAGAGTACTTTCACAACAATACATTGTATATAAAATTGTAGACTATCGCGGTTGTTTGACATTATAAATAGGATAGAAAACGAATTTACCGCGTGAAATTTGTAGGACCCGACGTTTCGGTGACGTTGCAGTCTACCCTAGACAACGGCGGCTGCAACGTCACCGAAACGTCGGGTCCTACAAATTTCACGCGGTAAATTCGTTTTCTATCCTATTTATAATACATTGTATTTTTTTCATACCGTTTAGATGTCAAAACGATTCGTAAATATGTTATATTCTAAACCTCTTACAGCAAAAAGTCACAAACAGTCGCCGGTTTAAGGTCAATTAATCAAAATTCTATAATAATTTTCAAAAAAGTAGCTCACTCATTAGACAACAATATAATTGATATTTTATGTTTTGCAATAAAACTTATAGAAATACAGTATTTTAACCTTAAATTCACGTCTGCAAAATTACGTAAATTCACGAAATGCGCAAAATTTCGTGTACGGCTTCGGTAAATTTCCCTTGTGTAATTTTAGTTGACATGTAATATAAAATAAATAATGAAAATGCAATATGCGTCAAAAATATCTCTTGTTCACTATAATGCCACCACCCCCTCAAATTGTAAACTCCTCCTTCAAATTAAAGAAAGTATTTAAATAAAGGTTTCGAATCGACAAGATATATCCACAATATTCGGACCACAATTATTACACAGCTTAATTCAATCATGTCATGCTGACACGTGATTGGTATACTTAATTTTTGTATTTTTATATTTCTTTTTGTGTTATTATCTTAATAGAGTAGTGAACTTAATATTTATTTTGTATTCATTGTATTACTTCCATAAAATCATAAATCTGTAACGCTTCAGCTAATCTGTAACGCGACATTCATTGACCGTTAGACGGTACGAAGTTCGCCGGGTCAGCTAGTCTATATATATAAAACTAGTTTTACTCTTGTTCACTATATTGCCACCACCACATAAGGTCATATCTAAATTATCGGTTAGCTGTGTGAAATTGATGAAGAGTAAATGGTTTTGTATTGTATTGTTTACTAGCTGACCCGTGCCCACTTCGTTGGGCGGTAAAACTTTTTACTTGTGATGAAATTATGAGTGTGGTTCGGTTAGTACTTAGTGCTATGATTTATTTCTTGACTGCCGAAAGAAGGGTTATATTTTTACTGCATATGTATGTATACGTATTTGCATGCCAATTTGACTATATTACCGTTATTTGTGAGTGTCTTATCTATTTAACCATTTATGCAGTAAAAGTGAAATTATATGCAGTTTTGCATAATTGTTGATAATATGACCAATAAACCTGACCTAACGATTTCAATTATTTTTTTTATATAAAATATTACTTTTTGTTACTTAAATATAAAAGTTAGACATATAATATGCTATCTTTGACTTTTTTGTAGGCATTATCAAGCTCTACAACTTTTCCCTAGAACTTAATCGTATATCTCTCATCGTTAAGGCAGCGTTAGTTAGAAACATTTTCGTTCGACCGTTTTTTCCGACTTACTTTGGAAATCCGACTACCACGAAAAAGTCTTTTCATTTTTCGGATTAATATATAGCCTATGACGCTCACAAATAATGTGGCTTTCTATTGGTAAAACAATTTTCAAAATCGGTTCAGTAGATCCAGAGAGTACTTCCTACAGCGTCACAAACTTTACCTCTTTATAATATTAGTATAGATATCCAAACTACCCGTGTGATGCCCGCTTAAAGTTCTCCAGTGGAATTTTGGCCGGAAAGTGTTGTAAATTATACGAAATATCGATATGTTAACGATCTCATTCTTAAATTATGGCTATAGACGCTCGGGGCTATGTTCATTATTGTGCCTCTGACGTTTGCTAACTACGAGCCTAGTCGAGGTTGGAAAACGTAAAATACGTTAACAGGTATGCTGACGACACCTCGGATATTTTGTGAAGGGTATGTACCAGTAGAGGGAATCGTGGGGGTTTACCTACCCCCCCCCCCCCCCCCTCCATACCCCGATATTTGGAAAAGCAATTGCTTACAGAATAAAACCAATCTGCGATTGGTAGAATTGTAAATTCATGATGGTATAATCACATTTAAAGAAGTTTATAAATCTAATAGGACGAATTGAATACTGTCACAGATGTCTTTTTTTAATATTTTTTTTATTTGTTGAGTGGGGCTTTTCTAAGGTCTATATGAGCCTTGTAACACTGCAACCATTGCTAATCTATTGTGTTCGCCACCTACTATAGTTCTGCGCTAAGCCTCGTGTCATTTAAGAACCGCAGCAGGCTTTTGGCGCCAGATTGTTTTACCTCCTCAGGTTGGAGGTAATGACCACCCAAGTGGGTGTATCTTTTACGCATCAGCGGGCCACACTCACACATGAGGTGCTGGGGAGTTTCCTCTGCTCCTTGGCAGAACCTGCACATTTTTGTGTCTCTGAGCTTGAGGTTGAACATGTGTTTGTTCAGGCCACAATGCCCCGTGAGCGCCCTTACCAGTATGCGTAGATTGTTCCTATTTAGCGATAGGGCCTCACGGGCCGTCTTACGGTGGTAAGCCTTAATAAGCGCTCTGGAATGATTCAATCCTGGCGTGTTGTTCCAGTGGTTGACGGATTGTTCTAAACATATTTGTTTGAGCATTAGGTTTGCAAGGCTTTTTGGTACGCCACAGCAAGGTTCAGGGCCGTATAACGTTCCCTTTGCTCCCGTCTTAGAAAGTTCGTCGGCTTTTTCATTTCCCTCGATTCGTGCATGGCCGGGAACCCATCGTCACAGATGTCTTACTACGTAACATCATATATAAAGTCATATATAAAGCCTCACTTTTTTGGATACCAACGTGACGAGAAGAAGTGACAATACTCTCGGACATACAATCGGAATCCCACTCATACGAACAGATCATTATCCCTACCATCTACACTAAGAAAAATATAATGACTTAATAAACGGCAATACGCATTTTTCAACAGGGATTACGTATGTAACTCGGACTGTGGTCTAAACGTATGAATTACCATTACGCGTAACGGTGTTAGCGTGATGGTAGTTACCATATCGTAATGTTAAAACATAGTGTTACTTTATTACGTTGCGACCTTGGGATCTCGCTTGACCTTGGATCTCCGGGAACTCGCTTGACCTTGGGATCTCGCTTCAGACCTTGAGGCTAAACACCATATACTCGTATTAAGGTTAATTTATTGATATGTGGACATACAGATAACTACTTACTTGATATTTGGAGAGTTAAGGCACCCTGTGACGAAACGATTCTAACAATAATTCTAAATCGATTCAAGCGTTTAGAAGTTATAGTGGAATAAAGAAACGTAAAGCATACATATGTGAACCCTGAACACATTACCTACACTCCTTTTTATGTTGGGCAGTCCTGTTAAAAAAACTTAAAGCCTAGAGCAATTTTATTTCATTTAAAATTAAAAATTAATAAATAGATGATTACAGCAAATGAAAATAAAAATCACTCATAAAAAAAATTGAATAATTATTAAAAAAAGATTAATAAAAATAATCAGAGTTATGAACATGTTATAAAATAAAGACAAATACCAAAAAAAAACATAATAAATAGTTTTAAAAAAAAAATATATAAATTAAAAAAATAGAAGGAAGGAAATACAATCGTTTTTAACACCCATTTATTAGGTCGACCTGTATGTAACTATGTAATGGAATCTAAGGTAACTAATTTAACCATCTTCCAAATATCGTTGCGTCATGAAAATTGGCAGCTGTATGTAGTTCTGATGACAATACATTAATATGGTAAGTACTGTCGAACTGATCTGATGATGGAGTCGGAAGATATGAACTGGAACTTCATGATCCATTCATCATCAGACCTTGAAACTTAATCGTGATCAAAGTTCATTACAAGACCTTTCAAACAAGTCCAAACACGGCTATGATACGATATTCCATCATGGAATGCCAGTGCCTATCTTCCGGCTTCATCATCAGACCTTGAAACCTAATCGTGGCCAAAGTTCATTCCGAGACTTTTCTAACAAGTCCAAACACAGCTATGATACGATGTTTTATCATGAAGTTCCAGTTCATATCTTCCGACTCCATCATTATATCAGTTCGACAGTACCATATTATTGAATTGTCATCAGAACTACACACAGCTGCCAATTTTCATGACGCTACGATCCTTGGAAGATGGTTAAATTAGTTACCTTAGATTCCATTACATAGTTACATACAGGTCGACCTAATAAAAGCGTGTTAAATAAAATAAGTAAAGTGTACATAAATATTAATAAAAATAAAGTTTCAAAAATAATTGTTTCTGATTGGAATGGGAGAATATCTCCTCCGTGTGGTCTAAACGATGAATACAAGCAGGTACACAAGTAGCTAGGTTTGGTCGAAGCCGACGCCGGTGTGGTATTATAAGGCCCGAGTGACACGGCACGCATAAATTAGCCATCGCCCACACGACATTCGCCGTATTCCTTTTTCAACATTCGCCAATGCAGCAGCCAGCACACATAAATTGTGAAATCCGAATCAGAACTCGCCGACGACACAACGAAAATCAGACATTTACAAACTTTCGCTAGCGAATGTCTGACACGCTGACCCGTGCCCACTTCGTTGGGCGGTGCAACTTTTTACCTGTGATGAAATTATGAGTGTGGTTTGGCTAGTACTGAGTGCTATGATTTATTTCCTGACTGCCAAAAGAAGGGTTATATTTTTACTGCATATGTATGTATGTATTTGCATGCCAATTTGACTGTATTATATACCGTTATTTGTGAGTATCTTCTTGTGAGTGTCTTATTTGTGAGTGTCTTATCTATTTAACCATTTATGCAGTAAAAGGGAAATTATATCCAGTAAAAGGGAAAAGTCTTTTATTTAGTAGTCCCAGAGTTTGTTTTAGTAGACCTAGAGGTTACTTCCTACAACCTCACAAACTCACAAACTTTACCTCTTTATAATAATAGTATAGATACATAGATTACGACACGGTCGCGGTTCCATACCTATGTCGTAAATTATCTCTTTAACTTTTTATGCAGTAAAAGGAAAAAATCTTTTGTTTTAAACGCTTGAGACGATAAATTTACTTATTTTTTATAAGAATTCATAATTGTTGATAATATGACCAATAAACATGACCTAACAATTTAAATTATTTTTTTCAATATAAAATACTACTTTTTGTGACTTAAATATAAAAGTTAGACATATGCTGTCGCTGACTTTTTTGTAGGCATTATCAAGCTCTACAACTTTTCTCTAGAACTTAATCATATATATCTCATCGTTTTAAGGCAGCGTCAGTTAGAAACGCTTTCGTTCGACCGCTTATTCTCCGACTTACTAAATCCGACTACCACGAAAAAGTCTTTTCAATAGCCTATGACACTCACAAATAACGTGGCTTTCTATTGGTATTTTTTTTTCAAAATCGGTTCAGTAGATAGGTACAGAGATTACTTCCTACAACGTCACAAATTTTACCTATTTATTATATTAGTATAGTCTAACTGTTACCCGCGGCTTCGCTTTGCGTAGAGTTTCGAATCGAGTTGTTGTTTAGCTGTCAGGCCACGAGTCCACCGCGTGAAGGTGAACAGTGGAGCCGTTCCGGGTGACGGTATTTGCGAGATCATGGTATTTATGTAATTTGTACTCGTGGTCTTTTGGGATATTTGATTCCCATGGAACAGTTAATTCTACGATAAGGGCCATCTTCCGAGATAGAGAGTAAAGAGTTATATCTGGACGCAGGGCTGTGAATCTGAGACTTTCAACAGTAATTGAAAAACACCGTATTATAAATGTAGCTATCTCTTGTTTATATTGATTTTTTTATAATGACTTTAAGCATTTTTAGATGCCAGTTTTGGTTTTTTTTAGTCTTCAGTTATTAATTTTTTTATCTTATTTTACTGTTTATATGACCTGATTCTCGATTATTTTTAATCGTTTTATTCAGTTATGCCACTAAACCCATTCGATTTTCTATTTCTATTTAAAATAGGTAAGATACTCAAACACTAGCAAGCAAAAAGCTTAGAACAATTAACTGTTACTTACAGTATTTTAATATATTTATTTATTTATTTATTTTTTAGTAACACATTTAGTAAAAAAATAATGTCATATTGATTAAGATGTTAGCAAGATATTGATGCGACATTATTTTTAATGATTGACACAGTCGCCTAACTAGGCCTAGGCCTGTTCTAAGGCAGACTTTTAATGACGATATTAAGTGTGCACTGTCAACTTAACCGTTAGAGTACTAAGCGGCGCAAAAGTGATGCGATAGTTTGAAATCGAAAATTGCACATCAGTGTTTTTGGTGCTTCGTGGTAGAGGACGTATTCTAATCTCTCGCATAATTTGTTACGAGAGTGCATATTTATACATTTAAAAACAACTTTTTACAGTTTTTATGTTTTATTGAGCAAAAATAGCCATGTCACTTGCTATTACTTCGGACGATGATTCGGTCTCTATTGATTGTACGGACGGTAAAACAACGGATACAAGCAGTAATAATAGCAGTATTATAATGCATCGAAAAAAAAGATTGAGAATTGCAAGTGAGTCTTCTATTTCATCATCATCTTTAGAAATAGACGAAACACCAACTTTTGCCAATATTCTCCCGACAAAAGTATTTTCTAAATCAACAAATAATTTTTTTGAGACTCCTATAGACCTAGACGGGCGCCTTCTCCCGATGCCACACCTGAATTAGAGTGTTTTATTTGACACCATTATTTTTCCTTTAAAATAATCATAAAATGTATAGCAATTTTCATATATATTCACAAAAATTGCTTAGCAATAAAACGGTTAAACTATAGTTAGCAATTATTTTTAAATCGACAGATATAAAACTACAAATATTTACGCATATACAAATATGGATAGATGCTTATATACATCTATAGATAAAATATATTTCCATATATATACACACATACACATACATATATTTATACGAAAATAATAATAAAAATAAAATAAATAAAAATAAAAACTAAATTAATATACATAATATATAAATCAATTACATATTGATATAACGCTCACCATCTAAAATTATCATGGAAAAACTAAATACTAAGTGTTACTACCTATAGTATATTGTGACACGTCCAAGAGCAGCTAATTCGCCGATCGGATTTGAATGTAATGTAATGTAATGGCACAATTGCTTGATTTGAGGCAGTTGTCAAAGCAAGACTCAAAAACAACAATAAAGACGAATATTGTATTTCTCTGGAAAATAGTGAAAGTTCAGGTCGTCATAAGGGAGACTTTGAAGTGCCGAAACGTCTAACGTCTTTTGGACAACGTCACTACAGCTTTCTTGCTGCAATAAAGGACATATTGGGAATTAGCAGCAAGCAACGAAAATATCACCTTACATTATGGTTAATAAACCTTGGTAGGAGAGAGACAGAGAAAACATTTATCACAATCTTAAAATAAATAAATATGCATTTTTTAACATTTACATTTTTTTATATACACATTTTTATATGTTGGCATGTTATGCTTTAAGTATTGTAAGAAGGTCGTTGGATGAATTGCAAACAAGAAATGTTTATTTAAGCTATATTGAAGCTATCATAAGTTATGCCATTACGATCTGGGGAAATTGTTATGCTTGTCATAGGGAACCCATATTTATACTCCAAAAGAGAGCAGTGCGAATAATTGCAAAGGTGAAAAGGGAAGAGTCGTGTCGACCCATTTTTAAAAGGCTAAAAATCCTCACCTTAACCTCACTCTATCTCTTTAAGTTACCGGCTGAGTTTTTTAAGAATAAAGAAACACATTACAAAAAGTTTTCAGATACACATAGGTACTAAAAATACAGGAAATAAATTAAACATTTTTATACCATGTATTAAACAAAACACAGCAAGGCAAGACACAAAATACTCCGGGCCATATTACTTTAACAGGCTACCGGAAAGTTTAAAAACAATTCAAGTGGAAAGCTTATTCAAAACGTTACTTAAAGAATTCTTATTAGACAAAGCTTTTTACTCGATCGATGAGTTTGTTAATTTTAAATAATTTTTCAAATTTTTTGGCCATTTTTTTTGAAAATTTTAAGTAGATTTTTTTAATTTTTCTGACTTTTTTCTGATTTTAATTTCTTGTTTAACTGTATATTATACTAATAGACTGATAGACTGTAATTTAAATGTACCTAGATATTAGGTTTCTATAATTTGTTAATATTTTTTTTGGAAATAAATTGAAATTGAAATTGAAATATATTTAAGTACTTTATATAAGTAGGTACTTAATATATACGTATTTTTACTAATTATTAAATATTATTAGTTATTTTTATATATGATTATTTATTATTACTATTATATATTATTATAAATTATTATTTAAAATTACTTGTTTATAGTTGTAATATTATTTTGGTGTAAAGTGAATTACATTTTAACTTAATTTGATTCAGATTTTTTATTTTTATTCTGGAAGTTATGTAGTTTATAATCATTTGTATTGGTGTTCTCCTTAGAACATGCTCTGCCTAGTTAGGAGCAACGCAATCTGGCGACATGAGACCTCAGGAAAATATCCGAAATAGGCGTACCCAAAACAATAGGCGGGGTCAATTTTGTATGGTTCGACCAATAAAAATCCAGCGTTGACGAAGCGTCAAACGCAGATCCTACGTCCGCTATCGCCGGAAACCAGACGCATACTAAACGGTCAATCGCAGTGCTAGCACAGAATAACTTTCTTTACGCAGTGGTGGTATAAGGGTGTTAATGGCAAGGCGTATTTAGGGTAAATTTCAGAGCGTTCTCACGTTTTAATTAATTTAGGGCCTAAATAAAAAATGTGGCTAAGTGCTGCCCTAGAGAATTAACCAGTCAATATTATGACATTTTAATAAAAACACACTCACCACTTACATTGTATGGAGTAAACGCGCCTGAAAGTTTTCGTCAGTCAGTTTAAAGACTTAATGTCCAAGGCAATGAGCAAATTTTTTTAGTCCAAATTTTCAATTGGTTCCTTATCGAGGGACTCATATATTTTTCAAGAAACTCATAAAACTAAAATTCTTCAGATATTGTCGTTCCCACGTATCATGTCGCCTTTTAAGTGCTAACGGTGTATTTTTTTTGTGGACTAATAAATAAATAAACAAATAAATACTAATTATTTACTATTTCAATCATTAGGTTTATATTTTCAATACTTATTTATATTTATATTTTGACAATCTAGTAGTTAAATTATTGACTACCTATTAGTACCTATGTATTAGTACCTATTAGTACCTAGGTATTAGTACCTATGTAAAAGAGTAATAACGAGACTTACTACGTTACACAATTATTTTGACACTTCTAAGAGCGGTTCTTAGCCGTCAGTTTGACACGCCGAAAATGTAATGTAATGTTAGGAAAAATAAAATCGAATCGTAATACAAAACAGTTTGTAAAAATAAATTCCTATTTATTTTAGGTTGTTTAGCGATTATTATGTGTACCTGCACGTTTTTTTTGTGTGGTCTTGATTGGATTTAACGAATGTTTGAACATCTCTGCTCCGCGGCGATCTGGTCTGGCCGCAGCTGTTTTTATACTAATATTAATATTATTATTATACAACGACGAGAGAGGGAAACAACGCTATGGCGAGCGATAGAGAGAGACGAAATCATTGTTCGTTTTTATTATTTTTTTAAAATATATTTTTTTTAATTTACAATTATCTACTGTAAATGGACATATATATACAATTACAATGTCATAGCCGAGAATCGAGTAGCAAGAAACTGATAACATATTATGCCAGAAACTGTTGCCAGTGATCCTATTTTAATGTCGCCTAACTAGGCAAAAGCCTGTTCTAAGGCGGACATTTAAATTGTTGTAAATATATTATAAACCAATATTAAAAACAAGGTAATGAAGGATATAGAAATTTAGGGGAATTTATACATTAAGACCTATTATTATTAATTCTTACGAGCTGCAAAATTGAATAGAAAATTCATAATATAAAAGTGAAATTGATAATATGAAATTACCATAAAAAAAAGATGTACAATTAGCTAGTATTTATGTAATCATATTTGCTTAAAAAGAGAGAGATAGTCAAACCTAATTAAAAAAAAATAAAAATTAGGGCCGCTTTATGCATGGAGGCCGCCGGATGGGTGTTGACCCGTGAGTGTGACCGACCCTGAACAAATGGGTCTTCGTGGCCAACTCAACAAGGGCCCCTTAGCTCCCTGTATCTAATGGCAACTAGAGTTGTTAACTTAAACGGGCGAACCCGTCACCTCAGGAAGTTTTAACGATTAGTCGTTCTATCTCCCGTGAAGAGAACGCAGAAGACTTGGACAAAACAGTCCACCGTCAAGCTCCGCCACATGCCCGTAAGAGGCCAACGCCTTAACCGCGAGATAACTAGGTGGGTTACCCAGCGGGTTTACACTCACGCCCTTACTTCCAATTGCGACCAGATTACTCCGGTCTCTCGATTGGTTACGAGTTCGAGGTCGCTTGCGCGGTCCTCTCCCTTACGAAGCGGTGAAACGGTGTATACCGAATCTATCGCGGACCATGGCGTCCTTTGCCCGCCTCTTACCCGGGATCGGATGGCCAATGGTCAATTCAAGAGTAGTCGCCGTAAGGTACGCAACCACCCCCGCTCTATAGGAAACAGTACTGCTTCCAGACTCCCCCGACTGTTAGTCAGAGTGTGAACTAATCGAGGGACCGGAGAAATCTGGTCACAATTGGAAGCAAGGGCGCGAGTGTCGGCCCGCCAGGTAACATTACTGGCTATCTCTCTTACGGGTTGTGGCGAAGCTAGATGGTGGACTGTTTTGTCCCAAGTCTTCTACGCTCACTCCAGGGAGATAGAACGACTAATCGTTAAAACTTCCTGAGGTGACGGGCTCGCCCGTTGTAGTCGACAACCCAAGTTGCTATTATAATTTTGTGTAGAATAAAGAATTTGAATTTGAATGACAAATAAAAATTTTAACAAATCCTTATTGTACTTCTCTGACATTTTAAACCTGTTTCCATTTCATTCTAGTTTTATTTTCTGACAAACCGTAGACATTTTAATAATTCCACGATGAGATTTTAATTCAAATTCAAATTGACATTTTACATAATATCTAGTAACAGTAATTTATTAAAATAATGTCTAGACATTGGGTAGTTCTAATTGTATTTATTAGTCTTATTATTATATTTTCATTTTAACTTTTTCTGTTTTATTTTATTTTTACTTCCTTTTGTTTAGCCTACATTGTTATTTATTCAATAGATTATTGTTATCTTCTTATTATTAGCAATTTATATTTCATTTTCTTCCTCCTTAACCTTGGAATTCTAATAGATCAACATCTTTCTTGGCAAGATCAAGTAAATCAAGTAAGTCGTCGCATTTTCCATGGTTTTCATAGTCTCCGGCAGCTTCAAAGATTTCTCCCCATTTCACATAAAGAAATGATTTTGTCCACACTCTTTTAACGCCTATACTTGATGTTTACTAACGCCCCTACGGTGATGTTTGTTATATAGATGCCAGTGAGGTTATTTTGAATAAGCTGGAGCGTCTGCAAAATATCTTACTCAGGTATGTTTTTAATTTGCGAAAGTTTGACCACGTTAGCTGCTTTCGTGAGCAACTTCATTGGCTTCCTATTCGCGATCGAAGAAATTTGCATACGTTGTCGCTACTCTACAACATACTCAATAACCCCACTTCACCCTCCTATCTCAAGGAGAATTTCCACCCTTTGGGAGGCCACGGTCTTCCACTTCGATCGAGCCGGGATAATACACTCGCCATTCCGATACACCATTCTTCTGTTTACACGCACTCATTTGCAGTCCATTCTGCTCGTTTATGGAATCAGCTCTCTCACTCTATCAGGCATGCACCTTCGCTGCATACTTTCAAAAAGTTGTTGAAGAAACATTTATTTTTACACAGCCACTAACCAAATACCTGACCTTGTCCTCTCCTTTATCCTTCCCTGGGCAACCTTAGCATAAGTTACTGACATATATCTGTATAGGTTTGTTTTAAATTTAACTTTACTACTTCATTGTACGGTGAAAATTAGGAATTATTTTATCAAATGGTTAACTGTAAGATATCGCTATAGTGATAAGTCGCGTTATTGCCACGCGTTATGCATGCATACAATGTATGCTTTAACGATATTGACATATTTAACCATCAGAATAGTCGATCCTTTGTTAAGGAGGTACGTGAAAAGCTGATTATCAGATCGGATTGAATTAGCATGCACAAGCACTCACATGCACATTCGCACTACAGATACACACACCCACACACACATATATACACGCACACACATATACAAATACACACATACACACACTCACACATACACGCTCTCCATCACACAAACACACACTAACATCCATACACTCGCACCTAGCGATTTTAACTGTTACTTTTAAATTCTTTTTGGTTTTATTTATTTTGTATTGTTTAGCATATTTAATCCTTATATAGCAAATAATTTAAAACATCATTGGCTTTGTTACTGGTATATATATTATGCTTATGCGTATTTTTTTATGCTGTATGTTTTTAAGAAAAATAAAATAAAAAAAATAAAATAAGTCCGCCATTTGTGCATAAATTGTCTTTTTTATAAAACCAGCGTAATATTCATTAAAAGTTATGTTTTTATAGCACAATAAAGTTATTCTATTCTATTCTATTCTTTATTTTAAGCAATTCATTCCGTGGTGACATTTTAAATTTAATTTAGTTTACTGTGATTACCTATCTATATATATATATATATATATATATATATATATATATATATATATATATATATATATATATATATATGTATACCTACCTCATTATATTTCTGATTTTTTAGCTATTGCATAGCTTTTATCGCGGGCCTAGGCCAGCGCGGCGACCGAATGAAGAAATTTCTTAACGAAAATTAATGATTTTAAACTGATAATTACGTCTAAACGAGTACTGCTTACGATTCGAAAAAAATATATGTTAAACAAGAACATTTTCCTAATATTCTTAGCTTTGAATATTTTAGATTTTGTTTATATTACATAGTGTTATTAATTTGTGATATTAGGTCTAACCGAACACAAAAGCGACTACTAAGCAAATACTATCGGGCGTATTATTATGAAACCTGCACCATTTTAAAGATAATTTAATTATCTATCTTTTTATCTACGAATTTTTTCGAATAGTCAAAGAATAATATCAGTTTTTTATGCTTTATCGAATAAAATTCGTGCGCGGCGCTCTATCGGAAGACGTTTAAATTATTCCGAATCGATTCGGAATAATTTCAACGTTTTCCGATAGAGCGCAGTTATCTGATATCAGTAAAAATAAAATATATAAATAATTATAATTGCATAAGTTTTTAAAAATGCTATGCAATAGCTTTACCGCGGCAGTCCCCGTGTGCCACACGTATTTTTTTTATTACTTTGTTATTAGGCTTTAGTGATATAGTTATACTACGTATATGTATATATTACTATAAATATAGGTATACTATCAGTTAAGTGAAAATATAGTAAATCTTGCAGTTCCCAATTAAAACATATTTTAATTAATTTAATTTTAATATCAGTATGATATATGTAGGCGCAAAGACTAACATGCAGGAGGGCCCTCTAACAGATATTGTACCCAGAGGCGTAATTACGGGGTGGTAAGGGGTGGCAGTTGCCACCCCAGATTTCCCAAACCTCTCTTTTTACCACCCCAAAAATCGGCAGTAAAAATATCAGTTATTTGCAAATAAGTCAAAATTTACACTTTATAAACGTGGCACAAATTTAATTCTTTATTAAACTTTAATTAGCACACAATCATAGCTTTCATGTTCAAAATATAAGAAAAAAAAATATACATGTAAGAAATGTTCATGTAAGAAAAAAAAATATACGTGTGGCATTCGGGGACTGCCGCGGTAAAGCTATTGCATAGCATTTTTTAACAACTTATGCAATTATAATTATTTATCTATTTTATTTATGCAGTATGAAGAATTTTTTTTCTGATATCAGATAACTGCGTTTTTTTCTGATATCAGATAACTGCGCTCTATCGGAAAACGATGAAATTATTCCGAATCAATTCGGAATAATTTAAACGTCTTCCGATAGAGCGCACGAATTTTATTCGATAAAGCAAAAGAAACGGATATTATTCTTTGAGTATTCGAAAAAAATCGTAGATAAAAAGATTGATAATTAAATTATCTTTACAATGGTCCAGGTTTCATAATAATACGCCAGATAGTATTTGCGTAGTAGTCGTTTTTGTGTTCGGTTAGACCTAATTTCACAAATTAATTACACTATGTAATATAAACAAACTCTAAAATATTCAAAGCTAAGAATATTAGGAAAATGTTCTTGTTTAACATATATTTTTTTCGAATCGTAAGCAGTACTCGTTTAGACGTAATTATCAGTTTAAAATAATTAATTTTCGTTAAGAAATTTCTTCATTCGGTCGCCGCGTTCCCGCGATAAAAGCTATGCAATAGCTTAAAAAATGCGTGAATAATGAGACTAAGCGAGTAAGCGATTTTAACTCAAAACAAAGGAGCTTCATTTTGTGTAAAATAGTTATTGTAGGTACTAGGTACGTGTGGTGGCATCAAGTAAAGCTTCAATAAAGCATTGTTTATTTTAGTGTGATGTTTTCTTAATTTATACTTAACCAGGAAAAAAAAAGAAAAAAAAATGTTTGCATAAAATTAAAATAAATATTTATTCATCATATTATCTGACACTTTTTCCAAAATTGTTACAAACAATTCAAATTAAATATACACTCTCCTTGCCTTTTTTCGGCAAACTGATTAATTAAGTCATTTAAAGCTGATGATGACTTTAGTTTTTCTAAAGTTTCTGCCTCTATGGACAAGAGTCTGACAGGCGTTCATGTCCCATCAAAGTTCTTAGGTAATTTTTTATCAGTTTTAATTTTGAAAAAATTATTTCAGCAGTTGCAGTTGTAACTGGAAGGGTCAAGAATAAAAAGCATGCTGTTATTGCATCCGGAAAACTGGATGCAAGACATTGAATTTTATCAACAATAATTCAATGAGTTCCTTAATGGATTGAATTTTTTGAATTTCAGATTTTAAGCATGTTTTTAGAGCCTTTAATTGGTCATAAAGAATAACTGAGATGTCTTTGCTGTATTTAGCCGACAGTTTTCCGGAAGCGTTTAATATCTCTTCGTTTGAAGAAGACAGGAGTTTCTCTGGTTGTAATATTTCGAACATACCTACTACCTACTCAAGTCTCAAAGGCTCTGAAACCTTTGTTTAGTTTGAGAAATTAATATATCTCAACAGCAATAGTATACATTGACATTGAAATAGAATTCCGGGTCTGAAATTCTCTCATCTTGTGATAACTCATCAAAAAACGCTTCATATAAAATCGAAGACTATCGCGGTTGTTTGACATTATAAATCTAGGGTAGACTGGTCTACCTTAGACAACGGCGGCTGCAACGTCACCGAATCGTCGGGTCCTACAAAATTTCACGCGGTAAATTCGTTTTCTATCCTATTTATAAAAAACGCTTCGTTATCTTTCGCCTTTTGTTTTTAACCCCTCAAATGTGAGGCGTCCCTTAAGGGATGCCTTGGCAAAATGTATACAAAATGTATATAAATTTATATAAATATAAATATAAATGTAAATGTGCGCCGCTTTATAGTAATCCGCTCTATAGTAATGCTATAGCTCTATAGTAAACCCCGCTCTATGTAAATGTAAATGTAAATGTAAATGTAAATATAAATTTATATACATTTTGCCGTAGGCAACCCGAGCTAATCGCCATTCATTTGAGGGGTTAAAAACAATTGTTACCCTCCACTCTTTTTCTAAATCTTTGGACTCATTTAGCAAACTATTGAATGAATTTTGATTTCTTAATTCGCACAGTCTATTCAAAAGATTACTATAAAATACTAGTTTTCTGTAAGTCGTTGGGGGCCCCCGTAACCCGGGGGCCCCGTATAATTGATGCGGCAGATACGGTGGTAGCTACGCCCCTTTTCCCGGGGGCTTACACCCCCCGGTGCTTACACCCAAATTATCACAAACAAACCAAACTTTAAAAAGTTCTTTATGGATGTGACACAAAATAAAACATTTTAGTATAACAAGGCACATAAATAATAAACAGAATAGGTATAAATTATTTAACATTTATGCTGCTATGGTATGTAGAAAAGTTTTTAAAATGCCTCAAACTACATTATTTTACCGCCATTTTTTTTAATCCGGGGGAAGACCCCCGGACCCCATAACCAGTTTTCCATAACCTCCAAACCCCCCACCAGACCTTGCCACCCCAATTAAAAAGCTGAAATTTCGCCTATGATTGTACCCAACTCGATTTCAAACCCTGGGCTCGTCTATGGAATGGCTTAGAAACAATACAAATCTACCGTCTGGCTAAGCCAACATGCCAGTCAGAGGCCAACGCCTTACGGCGAGGCACCGGGAAAATTACCAGGCGGGTAGCTTCGCCCCCTGCTCTGCCAGTTTTGAAAGTATATCTCCGCCTGGAAATAACTATAAGGATACCTCCAACTTCCCGACTGATTACGGGTCTGAAGTCGCTTACCTCTACCTGCGGTAGATATTTTCAGCTGTAATTCAGTTTGAATCTATCGCGGACAAATAGCATTTCGTCGATTCTGAATTTAGGATCAGGTAGCCAATTGGTCATTTCAAGAGTGGTTGACGACAGGCGCGGATCTACGTCTTGTTTTGGGGGTGGGGGGGGGGGGGGCGGACAGTGGGAGTGAGTTTCTGTCTATAGATAGTTAAAATAAATTATAGTGTGAATTTAGGGCATCCAATATGCTGAATAGAGATAGGTAAATAAGCAACTAAGGACGATAAAAAGTAAAAGAAATAATGAATACACTCGTACTTTTTTATTTTACTTCTTAATGAACAAAGAACAAATGACATAATAGTGCATAACACACAATTAAATTACAAATTGCAATTCCCGGTGTTTTTTCTTTGCAAATCTTTCAATTATCTTCTCTTTGTCTACTGGAATATCAAAATAAATATGCAGGAGTGCAACCCTGCTAACCTATCCTCTACCATCGTGGATCGTAGCCAGGTTTTTAGTCGCCTCAGAGTTGAAAAACTTCTTTCGGCAGTCGCCACACTTACGGGCAAGGAGGCCATGATAAGGATGAGGCGATGTATGCCAGGGTAGATGAATTCGTTGGCCAGATCTAGAACATCTAGAATATTTTTTGGTTCCGAATAAGCGGGATTATTTCTCTTTTCCCTTCTAAAACTTTCTTTCCAGATCTTGTATTCTCCCAGAACTCCTGCCGCATGAACTCCTAGGAGACTCTTATGCTCTCTAACAAGATCTGCTACTACATTTGAGTAATCACTATCGTCTTTTATTATTACAGATGGCATTATAATGTTTAAATTTAAAACCTTTAAGGTTTCAACAAAAAAAAAACAATCCTCGTTGGGGGGGCGGTCGCCCCCCCCCCCCCCCCCCCAATAGATCCGCGCCTGGTTGACGACAGGTCAACATCCACCCCTGCTGCTTAGGAGACAGTATATTTCCACGGTCTCCAGACTCCTTCAGCAAATAGTCAGGGTTCTCAACCGATTGGCTTCGCCAAACGGGGCGCAAATCGTCCAGTAGCGTCGGGAGGCAATTAGCCAGGAGAAACCGATCTACCAGCCGCAAGGTCTGGGATGCTAGAGTCTCACCCGGGGTAGCATTCCACACGACGAGGCTACTGAATAGGAGTTGAATCGTAAGTTGGACCGATCCGAGAAGTCAATGGATCTTATGGCCCAAGTTGCACGAAACCGTTCGCTATCAAATTCAGTTTCAGTTAACAGTGAGACCAAGCAAGGACTCAAGGGAAATAGCTTAACACTAAACCTACCGACAGTTCTGGTAGGTATACCTACTACTATTTCTACCGCTCTCGGTCAAATATACCGGTTATCAAAAAGTTATCGATTTTATTATTCAACGCAGATGTATTACGGAATATATATAAAAATTTAAGAATTATCATGAAATTTCTCCTAAATAAAAAAACAAACTTAATATTATAAATAGTAATAAAAAATTACTTCAATTTCAGTGTTAAAATGGTGCCAGCATCCTGGTACCGGCATCTTGGATTAACCGACACTATCCAAGATACTGATCTTGGAGAACCGGCCTGGCACCAGCAACCTGATGCCAAACTGGTGCCAGCGTCATGTTACCGGCATCATTGTTTTAAGTTGGTGCCAACATATTAGAGAACCGACCTGGCACCAGCATCGAGGAGCCAGCATCCCGGAGCCAGCCTGGTAGCAGCATCCTGGTAGGGACCGGTATTGGCATCCTGGTGTCAGCACCTATGCCAGGTGTAGCATCCTGGAGCCGGTCTGGTAGTAACAGCCTGGTGTAACACTAGTACCTACTGGTAACCTGGTGTCAGCCCGGTACCATCATGCTCGTTTAAGCTTATTGCGAGTAGGTATCCCGGCGCCAAGCTGGTAGGTACCAGCATTCTGGAGCCAAATGGGTGCCAGCATTCTGGTGGGGACCGGTGCCGGCGTCCTGGTTTAAGCCCGGTGCTAGTATCCTGGTTTTAACCTGGTGCCAGCATCATAGAGCCAGCCTGGTACCAGCATACTGGTGCCAGCATACCGGTGTCAGTATGGTACCGCCATCAAGTTACCTGCCTTTTATCAACATCCTGATGGCTAACTGGTAGGTACCTACCAGGTACCTACCTACCTGGTACCTACCTACCTAGGTACCTACCTACCTGCAATAGGAAATTCTACAATTTACTCCCTACCACTATCAAACAACTGGAGGACAAAAAAAAAAAAAAACATTAAGGAGATGCTGATAGGCCACCCTTTCTATAATCTGACCGAATTCGAAGGCCATTACTTTGCAAATATTGTACCAATTTGAATGATAATTATATAGGTATGTACTTTTAGTATTTAAATGTAAGATTTAGCTTTAGTTTGATTATTTAACAATTTACTTACTACTTTGGATGTTACTATGTACAGTTTTTAGTACGTATTATATTCGATTTATTGATTATTTCAATTGTTAGGCTTCTGCTTTAATTATTCAACTTTTTAACTGACTATTTTAATTATTGTGTGTTTAGTAGGTAGCCATTAGAATTATTGACTATTCTATTAAATAAGTTTTTAATTTGTTTGGTAATGCGATTCTACGACGAATAACTTTTTGTAGGTTCCAAAGTTTCTTAGATACTATATATTTTTTTTAACTAATATATGTATATTAAGTAAAGATCAAAGTAGTAAGGATACTTACTACTTAAAACACAAATATTTCGACACGTCCAAGAGCGGTTTTTAGCCGCCAATTGGACATGACGTAAATGTAATGTACCTCCATCCTGGTGTCAGCCCGGTGCCAGCATCTTGGTCATGGTACCGGAATCCTGGAGGTAGCCTAATGCCCAGCATACAGGTGACAGTCTGGTTACAGCATCCTAATGATAGTCGGGAATCCCCCTCATGACTCCCAACACCCCCCCCCCCCCCCAGTAACTGCCCGAATTAAAATTTGACCAGTTACATTTCTGCCGCATTTTGTGAAGAAAACCGGCTGTTGTAGGTAAGTTGGTTCGTCCAACGATATCGGTTAGATATTGAAACGCAAAATGTATTGTATATTGAGCAAATTGACAGTTTTACTCACACTTTTACTTTTACTCGCAGGTCTCATATAGAAATCGGCCCTTAGATAGTAAATAAATTATTTCCGCCACCGGTCGAATTGACCGACCGCGGTAGCTAGGACACACAATAAATATTTATAGGCAAAAATAGAAAAAAAGTAGAAATAATACTCAAAAATAGGTATATTGTATGGATATTGTAAGAAAACTCATATAGTTTGATAGCGACATTATAACGTGAAAATATTTGTAAATTGTACTGTGTACTGTGTAAAAGTTTCAAAGCGGCCAATTTGACCGCCACTATTTGGGGCCATAGAGGTACGGAATCGTTGACGTGCGAATGAAACTAGAGCATTTGAAAGATTTTTTTTAATATTGCGATGGCAACTAAAGCCAAAGTCGTCCTTTAGAACGTCCATCGGGCGTGGGCGATGAGCACCCCGCCGATCGTCGCATTAACAAACAAACAAACGATCGCGGGGAGGAGAGAAAAAACAAACAGATGGAAAGGAGACAGAGTGTGTCGCGCGAAAACCGCCCCTGGGCGACGGCATCGCTCCTCCCTTCGAAAAGCCAACGACGGTTCGGAACCAATCAGGAGGCAAATGGCCGTGCGCCGTAGTCAGCGGTGGTTATGAGAGGCGGAGTACATGCGATTGTCGGCGCGCACGTGCGATTGTTTACGAAGAATTTACGGTATAATGCATGACAGTATTTCAAATTTATCGCTAATATTCCATTAACAACATACCAGAATCAATTTGACTCACACTTTAATCGACATCAGCTTGGCAAGGTGTACACAGTTTCCTTCTACAAAGCCTCTAATATTATACGAGTAATAAGGTCCCAACGCATATCAGAAGTTGTTGAAACAGTGGCGTAGCTACTAAGGTGCGAGGTGGTGCAGTGCACCAGGGCCCACAGTGCTAGGGGGCCCACGGGGCTTTTGGTTATTGGTATAACTAAATTAATGACAATATTTTAAGATATCTTGGTTATTCAAATAAATTATAATTTCCTTAAAAACGCCACCTAGACGCAACTAGTAGAACTATATATAAAAACTCGAATGTCAAAAGTACAACTCAGGAATGAATCGTGGTAAAAAAATAGTGGTGTCACTTTTAAGCAAAAACAACAACAAAAAAGAGAATAAATAAGCAAATAATCATTTGGGTATCCCCAAACTGGACAATTTTTCGGTCAAACCGAAATATCCAGCACTTTTCAATACTGGTGCTGGTGCACTTGTCAATACTGGTGAGACCTGCTAGGTCTCAATTCCAGTGCGAGCATCGATAGCTTCGCAAATATCGACACCATGAAAACTGAGTAATGATAGTATGCTTCGATTTTTATTTGATTGGTTCAACCATTACTATTAGATTTTGTTTTGATTTGAGTAGACATTTGAGTAGACATTTGAGATTCGAAATTTAAATTCTAACCGTCAACATATATTTTGAAATTTTCTCAAGAAGAAATAATAAATAAATAATAAATTTAGTGAATATAGTGCAATTCGGCGGTTAAGTAACCCGACCAGGTTGCCACAAGCCTGGGAAATGGAAATATTTTCCTGAAAGTGTGGATCTCCCCAAGACGTGTGGCTGCCGTGGCGGGTATCGGGCTAAATACCTCCAATCATGATGAACAGTACAACCTTACCACGGCTCTCAGTCCCCAGCAGTCCCACTAGCCCGAAGGCAGAAGAAGTGTGGGCAGACCACCGGCCCGATGGTCCGATGACATCACGGAGACAGCTGGACCTGTCGGATGAGGGAAACCGACAACCGATCCGGATGGAGAGTGATTGGAGAGGCGTATGCCCAACGGTGGGCGAATGCGCGCTGATGATGATGATGAAGAAGAAGACATTTGAGGAGACATTTTGTTTTGATTTGAGGAGATGGTAAGGGGGGGGGGGCATTTTTCTTTTAGCAATAGGGTATTTGACCACGTAGCTAAGCCACTGCTTTGAAAGTACAAATTAAAAAAAATAATAGCACATAGATTAATCAAAAATCTAATATAAGAGATTTGGATAATTTTGAATCCATATCTTAATAGTATCATACTGTAAAATACAAGACTATTTACGTTTGCCAAAAAGCGTCATTTTTATTTTTATCGGCGAAGGCTGTAAAAATATCCATCATATAAACCTGTCATAGAAAGTTAAAGAATAAATAATGAAAAACCAAATAGTCCCTAAGACATAAGTATCCCATGAGAAATGTCTATGTCGCATTTTTGAATAATTTTAAGTATATTTATTTATTTATTTATTTATTTATTTTATTTATCCCTAGTATTACATGAATTAATTTCCTATAGTATATTTTACATGATTTAGTCGTACATACAAAATGTGAACCCTGGAAATTTATATATGCTCTACTGAAATTTATTCTCTTTCATGTTAATAGATTATCGTAAGTTGACATTAAGCGGTACATAATGTACCGCTTAATGTCAACTTACATAATATTTCGAACAAACTCCCACAACAATCTTTGTATAGGATCTCACGCGTCAACTTTACAACATTACATTACATTATTGGAAACTAGTTCCGCAATATGTTAGAGGCAATGCGTTCAAATAAGTACGCCGATATATAATGTAGCTATATTATAAATATGTAATGTAGCTAGTTATTCAGTAATTATCTACATCCTATATGCCATAATAAATGTAGGTAAGTAGGGAGGAGGGCCTTTTATTATTATTTTGCGCTGGGGTCATTTGTTTAGTTACGCCATTGACCAATAATTAAAATTTTGTCATTTTTAGTAAGTACTTGATTATCTATTTTCATGACTATCACATTTTTGCTATGATATAATGGTTATAGTCTTTGGTTTACTTTATTTATTCAGAAATTTTTATTATTAGATTATACTTTAATTATTCATATTATACTAATTAATAAACCGACTACAAATCACTTAAATTAATTTATATAGTAACAGATATCACGATAGTTTATTTTCTTTAAATAACTACATTACTGAGAATGTTAGACGCAGTGACGCACCAAGTGTGGAAACGTTTACCTACTGGAGTAGAACAAAATTGTATTGCATTTATGTGCGAAATTGGTCATAGAGACATCTATGACGGATTTTGTGTGACTCATAATAAGAGCTATAGAGATATAAAAGACACCAAACTAAAAACGCAGTAAAACAGAAGGACATCTCCAGGTCGGCAACATGGAAAAAAATATTGATTAATATTACGAAATTCCTTGCATATTTTACAAAATCTAGGTATAGGTAAAATATAGGTAGGTACTATCAAGAAAAAATTGTTCTACGAAACGTTGGTTAAATTGTTTACTAAAAATTCTTGTACAACTTACCAATACCCCTTCGAGTAGCGGCATAATTTCATGGCAGACCGCGGCAATTTATTGGAATTTCTTGCAATATCGCCGCACTCGACAAAAAGTACTATAGCTATGGAACTACTATAGCAATCATAAAAAGAATAACTGCACAATGATCATACTGAAATTTCGTATATAGAATATTGACATTTCATTTGGTAAAAAAATATATAATTATGAATAAATATGAGAAAATTGAAAAAATGAAAAAACTCGGCACTTCTAACTTGTACTTGTATTACAGAAAAATACGGAACCCTATTTAGAAATTGTAATCTCTATTAGATTATCGTGATCTCTATTAGATTCTCTATCAAAAGTAATATTTCGTTTTGCTTATTTACGTACAAAAATATTTAGATATTAGCTCATAAAAACCAATAAAAATTTTGATTACTTCTCGAAAAAAAAATGATGATGTTTGACAAAGGAATTTTACCAGAAATATCCGCAAAATTATTCTGGCGGCCTTCTATGTATCTATGGTAATAATGAGATATTTTGTATGGATTTTAGGATGCGCTCGAATTAGAAAATAATATTATTGTGCGCTCCGGGAGCAAGCCGTCAATATTGGTCGTTACGTAGTCAACGGTGTTCTGATGCGCAACCAAATTTGGCCATAACGTAGCCGAAGGATTAAAAATAATTAAGGTTTTCAGCATTTCTTGCTATTTTCAAAAAATGACTAATTGTTAGGGGAATCATTGAAGTCTTCGGTTAAACTCACTTATTTCAAGATAATACACATTTAGTAAATACGTATTAGATATTTGGTACATAATTTATCATCATATGCAGGAAATTTGGCCAAATATATGAAGTCAAATATTTCAAATTTGCTCGGTTTTGCATAACGGTATATTGTTTGTTTCTACTCTTTATCGGGGAGTTTCACAATAGGCGGTTTAATAAACCGCCTATTGTGGTCGTGTGATAATATCATACGACCATCTCTTCTAAACATCCCTACTGTATAAAAACCAAACCTTACAAAAAATAATATTTTTCTTACTGTATTAATGCAATACATTTTACAATAATATTTTTCTTACTGTTTTTATTTAGCAGTACACCAAATAAATATGTCTCTTCTTGTACATCACGATATATTTCGAAGTTTATTTCAATAAAAAACAAAGCTTACCTCCGTGCCGCGACTTCGTAATCTGACATAACCAAAAATCTCTTCAACAAAAAGAAAAAAAATGAGCACAAGCAACTTAAATGCTTGAAGGTTCCGATGAGAGTAACAGTGTTGATGGGAAGATTTTGAAAAGTGGAAATAAAGTCAATCAAAATATAATCGAAGTTTTGTCTCAAGAAAGGATACCCTCTCAAAAAGGGCGATTCGACGGTGGTCAGAATATTATAATGTTTATGGACGCCCCTCGCGTGCCTCGCCTCGCGCGTACGATATTTTGGAAAAAACGTACGACGACCTCCCTAAATCGCGCGCGTCGTGCGCAATGGCCTGTGCGCAGCAGCCTTCGGCCATTTAGTACTGGGCTGAACCGCCGCGGAGCGGGCGGGTCGTCGCGCGCGTAACCGAAACACGAAAAACGCGTGAAACGCGTCGAATAAACGCGTGCGAAACGTCGAATTGTGACAGTTTTGGAAAAGTGCTGGTTACGTGACCATAATACAGTGTACGGCAAGGCGGGAGTGCGTGGGATAGCCGCAGGAAAAACGGTAAGCGAAATATCTCAGTTTTTTAAACGCGTTTCAAAAAATACGCTACACTGACCAATATTTTGTATAGGTATCATCCGAAAGAGCAAAACTATCTGCACTGTTTCATTTATAAGAATTATCAGTCCGTTTAGTACAGTCGGAGATATTCATATTTGTATGTATATAGACACATAGAAATTCTTTATTAGATAGATAGAGAGATAGAGATCCTTTATTGCACATTAAACCAAAATATACAAAAGGCGGACTTATTGCCAAAAATGCAATTTCTTACAGCCAACCTTCGTGAAAGTGTAAAAATTTAGAAGCCAAGAGATAAAAATTAACAAAAAAAAGAAGAAAAACTTATTATATAACAAAAAATAATCAAGTAACAAAAATGCCATTTTTTGTACATTAAAATGTACAATAATAATTACAAATCCAAATCTTAAAAGACAAAATATACCTACAACAGTCGGACTTATTGCTTAAATTACAATTTCTTACAGCCAACCTCTTGGAAGTGACAGTATTTAGGTAAGATAAAACATCTGCATTGTTTTATTATCAATCCGTTCAGAAAAGCCGGAGATATCCATACATAGATGGAAATTCTCTATTGCACATTTGAAGACAAAAAATACAACAAGCGCACTTATTGTTTAAATTACAATCTCTTACAGCCAACCTTCGTGGAAGTGAAATAATTAAGGTACCAGTAGAATAAAATAATAAAAAGAACTGAATACCTACTTAGCCAAAAATGGTATGTTTACAAACTCTTATATATTGACGGTGTTGTAATATACATTCATATATTTTATATATCATTCGAAAAACACAAAAAAATTGATCTTTTAGCCAGGGTTTGGTGAGATCGAAACAAATTTTAGAAATATATAAGGTGGGATTGGGTGGAATAGCAGAAAAACAGTAAGTGGAATACTTTTTTTTTAGCGCGATTTAAAAAGTACGCTTCATACTCCAATACTTAAGATATCAGTCGTTTTTTAATATATATAAGACTTATCAATACTTTTAGTACGCCGGGGATATTTTTAGATAGTTAAATAGAAATCTAATAAACTACAAATCAGGCATTCTTGGTAAATATTTTAAAAATATATTTGCATATTTCCTGACGTTCACGATCCCCTTCCAGCCCATGACGCAATGCTTGTCAAGCATGCTTGATCGTCTAGAGAGCCCTTTAGCGTTTCACATACTTACACGGCCCGGTATCATAGTGGTTAGATCGCCTGGTCTCACATTGGTTCCAGGTTCGATTCCCGGCTGAGTCACCATTTTCGATGGGATAAAATTACCGGCATTGTATTTTTGCTGGATTTTAAATGTAGATATATTTGATACAAGTGATTTTATTAATATTTTTTCTTATTTTTGCGCGAAACATATTTTCCTATTAAGATAAGGTTAGCTGTAAAATATTGCTTGAACGCAGTCAACTCTCCGATTTGTTTAATCGCATAAAGTGTTTTATAATTATCATTTCTAATCGGTCGATCGTTAATATTATTATTTCTAATCTGTAGGGTACAATAGAACGACACACGCTAACGCGCGTGTTACACGCAACCATACATATAAACACTTCATACTAGGGTTGGTTGTAAGAGATTTGTATAACAATAAACTCGCCCATCGTGAAATTTCACAATAAAAAGTAGAAACAAACAAATAAAATAATTATTCTGTTTGAGTCTGGGTATTGCGGGTATTACCAGTTGCGTATTATAAATTTTACATTAATTTCAACAAAGCCGCGAGCAAAATATAGTCAGTTATCTGTTATGAAATCTATAGAAAACGTAATATATTCCTTCCCGGAAAGTTTTAAAGTAAATTTACCTGACGCTTAGTAGCTTAAATGTAAAAGTATAATGACATGTAGGTTTGGGCCGTTCCCAGAATTAACTATTCCTTCCTGCGTGCAGGTATAAAGGCAAGGTGTCAAGAACTCGTTAAGGTATATAGTGCCCGGTGCCAAAACAAATACTTGATTTGTTTGTTCAGCGCGAATGGCTCAGTTTTCGGTTATTAATTACATTGGGGTTAGTCCAGACCAACTAAAAGGCCATTACAAACGTTCATTTCCAATCATCACAATTCCATCATTTGTAATCATCGCAATGAACCATCATTATTTGTTTCGTTTATTTTTGTTTTAGTACAAAATGCCAAAATAATATGTGTAAAAGTATTTCAGAAAAGAACGCTCTTCAAAAGTATCTAAGACTCTATATTTAGTAGATTATATTCTATACTAGCTGCGCCCAGCGGTTTCACCCGCGTGGTGATGGAAAATTGTGATAATGATGATAGAAAACCATATATCTTTATAAATTATAGCCTATGTGTTATTCTGATGTGTAAGCTATATTATTGTAAAGTTTCATCAAAATCCATTCAGTAGCTTTTGCGTGAAAGAGTAACAAACATCCATACATACATACAAACTTTCGCGTTTATAATATTAGTAGGATAGTAGGATAGAATTTAAATTTCGAATGTCAATATCTTAGATTTTTTCCTACTTACTTGACAGCTGTTATCGTTATATTTTAGATAATTCACGCTATATCTTTATAAATTATAGCCTATGTGTTATTCTGATGTGTAAGCTATATTATTGTAAAGTTTCATCAAAATCCATTCAGTAGTTTTTGCGTGAAAGAGTAACAAACATCCATAAATACGAACAAACTTTCGCGTTTATAATATTAGTAGGATAGTAGGATAGAATTTAAATTTCGAATGTCAATTTCTTAGATTTTTTCCTACTTACTTGACAGTTATCGTTATATTTTAGATAATTCACGCTATATCTTTATAAATTATAGCCTATGTGTTATTCTGATGTGTGTAGGTAAGCTATATTATTGTAAAGTTTCATCAAAATCCATTGAGTAGTTTTAGCGTGAAAGAGTAACAAACATCCATACATACATACAAACTTTCGCGTTTATAATAGGTATTAGTAGGATAGTAGGATAGAATTTAAATTTCGACTGTCAATTTCTTAGATTTTTTCCTACTTACTTGACAGTTATCTTTATATTTTAGATAAATCACGCTATATCTTTATAAATTATAGCCTATGTGTTATTCTGATGTGTAAGCTATATTATTGTAAAGTTTCATCAAAAACCATTCAGTAGTTTTTGCGTGAAAGAGTAACAAACATCCATACATACATACAAACTTTCGCGTTTATAATATTAGTAGGATCTATGATTCTATATTTAGTAGGTAATTAAAAAAAATAAAACAAACACGATTGACGTTACAAAAAGTGAACTATTGTATTTAAAATCATTAGCAGTGGCGTAGTGTGCCTTGGCGTGGCCGCGTATAAAAATTTGTTTGGCGGCCCTTAGAAAGGGTAAAGATTTCTCACAAAAGAAAAAAAAATGTTTGCATAAATTAAAACAAATATTTATTCATCATAATCTGTCACTTTTTTCAAAATTTTTACAAACAATTCAAATTAAATATACACTCTCCTTACCGTTTTTCCGCAAACTGATTGATTAAATCATTTATAGCTGATGATGACTTTAGTTTTTCTAAAGTTTTTGCCTCTATGGACAATAGTGACAGGTCTGACAAGGCGTTTCTTTTTCTTAGGTATTTTTTATCAGTTTTATTTTGAAAATACGTGTGGCACTCGGGGACTGCCGCGGTAAAGCTATTGCATAGCATTTTTAACAACTTATGCAATTATAATTATTTGTTTATTTTATTTTTTCTGATATCAGATAACTGCGCCGTATTGGAAAACGTTGAAATTATTCTGAATCATTTGCGGCTGCGGTAGCAAATGATTCGAAATAATTTAAACGTCTTCCGATAGAATCAGAATCAGAATCAGAATTAATTTATTTTCCTGTTTTGTATGTTACATTTTCATTCCGCTGCGTTTGTGCACGCACTCGGGTGTGTCAGCTAACTTATTACTACGAACAATACGCCAGATAGTATTTGCGTAGTAGTCGTTTTTGTGTTCGGTTAGACCTAATTTCACAAATTAATTACACTATGTAATATAAACAAAATCTAAAATATTCAAAGCTAAGAATATTAGGAAAATGTTCTTGTTGAACATATATTTTTTTCGAATCGTAAGCAGTACTCGTTTAGACGTAATTATCAGTTTAAAATCATTAATTTTTGTTAAGAAATTTCTTCATTCGGTCGCCGCGCTGGCCTAGGCCCGCGATAAAAGCTATGCAATAGCTTAAAAAAATTTTGCTTACGGACGTTGGGGTCCTACGTGGCCCGGGGGCCCCGTATAATTGATACGGCAGATACGGCGGTAGCTACGCCCCTGATTATTAGAAACAATTAGTTCGCTCTGAAAAAGCAAGTATTTTAGACAATCAAGTTCCTTTTTGAAACAATATTCGTTGATATGAAATCGAAGACTATAGCGATTGTTTGACATCATAAATATAAGAACGAATTTACAGCGTGATGTTTGACACCCGACGTTTGCATCATCGACAACGGCGTTTGCAACATCGCCGAAACTGCAGGTGTTGCAGACGTCACGCGGTAAATTCGTTTTAATTTTATTTATAATATTCGTTAGAACAAAATTCAATTTACGGAAGCTCCTTGACGCGTGTTATCTCTATAAACATACAACAAGGGTTGTCGACTACAACGGGCGAGCCCGTCACCACAGGAAGTTTTAACGATTGTTCGTTCTATCTCCCTGGAGTGAGCGTAGAAGAATTGAGGACAAAAACAGTCCACTATCTAGCTACGTCACAAGCCCGTAACAGGCCAACGCCTTAACCGCGAGATAGCCAGGAATGTTACCTGGTGGGCCGACACTCACGCCCTTACTTCCAATTGTGACCAGATTACTCCAGTCTCTCGATTGGTTACGAGTTCGAGGTCGCTTGCGCGGTCCTCTCCCTTACGAAGCGGTGAAACGGTGTATACCGAATCTATCGCGGACCACAGCGTCCTTTGCCCGGCTGTTCACCCAGGATCGGATAGCCGATGGTCTATAGGAAACAGTCCTGCTTCCAGACTCCGCCGACTGTTAGTCAAAGTACGCAATCGATTGGCTTATTCCGCACGGAGCGCAGACCTTCCAGGAGCGCCAGAAGATTGATTAGGTACTAGGGGAAACTAACCATAAGGCCAGAGTCCTACCCAGGCTTGCACTTCATGCGTGGAGGCCGTCCCTGAACAGAATGTGACCAACCCTGAACAGGATGGGTCGTCGTGGCCAACTCAGCAAGGGCCCATTAGGAGGGGGTAGTCTAAAACCTTACCACGTATCACCAAGAGGGAGAGAGGGATTAAAAAGTTGCTAAAAACATCACGTGATTAATGGACGACCCCCAAGGAAAAGATCTTCAAAAATGTCTAAAACATCTAGACTTCATCTTCAATCTAAAAAGACAGGAGGATTGAATAATCATTATTTATTTCGTCTATTTCTGTTTCCGTGAAAAATACCATAATAAGTGGTACAACGATATTGCAGAAAAAGAAACGTTTTTTTAAAAGTGTCTCAGTTACTATGACCTGCACAATTGCTTCAAACTTCAGAATTGACATTTTAATCGTTTGCTTATGAAGCTTCATTGTTCTCTCCTTTTGTTTTTGCATCAATACGGAACACTAAACTATGATTTACTAGCTGACCCGTGCCCACTTCGTTGGGCGGTAAAACTTTTTACCTGTGATGAAATTATGAGTGTGGTTCGGTTAGTAGGTACTGAGTGCTATGATTTATTTCCTGACTGCCAAAAGAAGGGTTATATTTTTACTGCATATCTATGTATGTATTTGCATGCCAATTTGACTATATTACCGTTATTTGTGAGTGTCTTCTTGGGAGTGTCTTATTTGTGAGTGCCTTATCTCTTTAACTATTTATGCAGTAAAAGTGAAATTATATGCAGTCAAAGGGAAAAGTCTTTTGTTTTAAACACTTGAGACGATAAATTTAGTTATTTTGATAAGAATTCATTATTGTTGATAATATGACCAATAAACATGACTAACGATTTAATTTTTTTTTTTTTATTTGAAAAACTACTTTTTGTGACTTAAATATAAAAGTTAGACATGTGCTGTCGCTAACTATTTTGTAGACATTATCAAGCTCTACAACTTTTCTCTAGAACTTAACCCCTCAAATGAATGGCGATTAGCTCGGGTTGCCTACGGCAAAATGTATATAAATTTATATTTACATTTACATTTACATTTACATAGAGCGGGGTTTACTATAGAGCTATAGCATTACTATAGAGCGGATTACTATAAAGCGGCGCACATTTACATTTATATTTATATTTATATAAATTTATATACATTTTGTATACATTTTGCCAAGGCATCCCTTAAGGGACGCCTCACATTTGAGGGGTTAATCATATATCTCTCATCGTCAAGGCATCGTTAGTTAGAAACGTTTTCGTTCGACCGTTTTTTTTCGACTTACTTTGGAAATCCGACTACCACGAAAAAGTCCTTTCATTTTTCGGATGAATATATAGCCTATGACACTCACAAATAACGTGGCTTTCTATTGGTAACAAAAAAACAATATCGGTTTAGTAGATCCAGAGATTACTTCCTACAACGCCACAAACTTTACCTTTTTATAATATTATAGTATAGATTAGTATAGATAAAAGTATTGTAGACAAGGAAAATATCTTCCAAACTGTCTAAAACGTCAAGACTCCATCTTGGATATTAAAGTAACAGGGTGTCCCCAAATTTTTTAATAAATTGTCAACTTAACTATTTTTAATTAAAAATTGAATGCACCAGGCGCGAGTTATGTCGGTGTGTTTAATTGGACTGGGTGTGTCATAGAGACGGTAGCCGATGGTCTCCTAATTAAACGGCTATTACCGGGTGGTTAAAAAAAAGCTATAAAAATGCCATCGCATTATGCCTAGTGATTCGTTCCACAAACAGTGTCATAAATTAAAAACGCGCCGCCACAGATACGGAAATATGTAGTTGTGCGGCTATGCGCTAGATGCGGCACGCACGTCGATTCTATCCTCATAGTATTATTATATCGACGCTTGAAAAGCAAAACTGACTAAGCGACATTGACCCGTTTCTCGCGGGCTTAAACTAAGGTGGTGCTAAAAATTAAGAACTTTAGCACCTTCGTTATTTTGTTGGTATTCCGTTTTATCAAAATTAAGGACCGGTCTTAAATCTTAACATTTCCGTTTTGTCTATGGCCGTTCTAAAGCGGGGTCTTAATTTTGACAGCTCGCCGCCCGGTCAGTCGCCTTTTCGCTTGTTTTAAAATAAAATGGCAATAAAATGAAACAATAATGAAGAGAATGTGCTTAAACAAGAATATACAGGGCAATTTATCATAACCTACAAAAAATACACTCGCAAAAATGCGCTCCTCATCCCTACTTCGATTTAAAAGCCAACGCTGAGCAAACATCTTTGATAATTGCAACACTTAAAAAGTCTTCGGAATCACAAGCAAAAACAAGTTACACGGCTGTCAGACGAAGACTGATCGATTTTAGACCGTTCTTAGATAAGACCCCGAACAAGACCCATCCGCCATGACAGTTGTAGAAACGGAATACCAAAAAGAGCCTCGACGGTGCTTACCGTCAATTTAAGCACATGATGAACTCTAAATAAGCACGCGCCAGTTAGGACCCATGAAAGGTAATACCAAAACATCACTTCAAAATTAAGCGTCGTTTTAGGGCCTTTTCAGACCCCAATTTAGGTACCTGTGAGAAACGGAATACGGGGCAATGAGTAAACTTGACAGGAAAGTGATTTAAACCTAAAATATTTAGGTAACCTTTTTGAATATCTTGGATAGCTATAAAAATAATATTTCTATGTCCTTTTATAATCATTTCAATCCAACAATTAGGTGAATTTAAAAACACAACCTTAATAATTTCAACTTTGAAACACTTTACACAGTTTACCTTATTAATGTCGCTTAGTCAGTTTGGTCTTTTAAGCGTCGATATAATGCATCCTTAAACGGCTAATACCGTGTGTAAAGTACAAACGGCGGTTTGGTATGCAACCGATAATTAAATGTGTGAAATGTACAAAAATAGCATCGTGATATCAGATAATTAGAAATATTTAAGAGAATACAACTCCGAAACTGCTCTTAGCCGAGAAGACTCATTCTATGCAGTTTGACATTATAAATAAGCTAAAAACGAATCACCCGGGTAAAATTTGTAGCACCCGAAACATCGCCGAAACCTGCACATCGCCAAAATATCGGATGCTACAAATGGTAAATTCGTTTCTATCTTATTAAGGAGTTATTTTAGTAATGAATGTTCTACATAATGAGATATTTCCATTGGTATATGACATATATATTGAAGGAATTGTAGGCTAGGCCCAAAATGCCCATTCTCAAAATGCCCATTCTCGTATACGGGAGCGGAGAAATTTGCATATCCTTTCACTTCTATACAATGTCCTACACGATGCTACATCTCCCTCCTACCTCAACGAGGCTTTTACCTGGTTAGGAAGTCATGGTCTCCCACTTCGTCCGATTCAGAATAATATACTACGCATCCCACAACACAATACCACTTTTTTCCTACTCCTTCTCCGTACATGCAGCTCGACTGTGGAATCAGCTTCTTTCAACTATTCGAGGTGCTAGCTCGCTGTTCACCTTTAAGCAATCATTGAAAAAGCACTTCCTTTCACAATAAATATTAACCATAAATTCTAACCTTTCCGTTATCCCCTCCCTTTGCTTGCCTTATTTTGGCAGTTTATATATTTACTTATTTATTTATTTATTTATTTGTTAATATATCAAGATATGTATGTATATATGAAATATGTCCAACTCAAAAATTTACTTTTTACTTTAGATACACACACAATTTATGTTATATGCTATAATTTTTAATTTAATTTTAAGCTATATTTTATTTTGCCTACTCTTCTTTTCGCACCAGCATGTTGGTTGACTGGAATATATTGTAATGTAGCGATAAGTCCGCCATTGTGCTCCGCCAGGATGTGCTCAATCTCTCCCAACTCAACCATATTATGTAAATGGTCTTTATATGACATATTATATAAAGTTATTGTAAATTAATAAATTAATAAAAAAAAGAAATTAATTGTACCTTATTTTTATTGTGCAATAAAGAGATTTTCATTCATTCATTCATTTAAAAGCATCTTTTAGCACTATTATTAAAGGCAGAGTCCTATAATGTCTTGCGTTTTTACAAACACAAAAACAGTTATGTAACGCACACTGACATGCATAACCATGATACGAGGAATAAATCCCTATACGTCCAGGCATTGCACCCATTAACTGCTGAATACCAGCGTACTTCTCATTACATAAGCCTCAATTTCTATAATAAATTACAAGTAAACATAAAAAATATTCAAAATTATGACAAATTCAGGAATGAGACGAAAAAATATTTCATTGAGAAATCCTTAAATGATCTTAAAGAATTTTAATATATATAATAGATTATATTATCTGTAAGACAATATATTCTATTTTTGTATAATATAGTAATATAGTATTATTTGTGATTTGTATATTCTTTTCGTAATTGTTAAATTACTTTTATGACTTTCTGATTTCAATACGTTGATTATAATTATTTTTACTTAATTTGATTATTTAAATTTGAAAATTATTAGATATTTTTTTTTATTAAGCTATTGCATAGCTTTTAAGCTATTGCATAGCTTTTATCGCGGGCCTAGGCCAGCGCGGCGACCGAATGAAGAAATTTCTTAACCCTTGGAGTAAATGGGTATTTTCATGGATGCATCTGTCTCTTTTGCAGGATTTTCGGCGACATCGACTTAAAGTACTATAACTACGAAACTACTACACCAATCATAAAAAGAACAACTGCACAATGATTGCATTGAAATTTCGAATATAGAATATTGAAATATCATTTTGTAAAACAATTAGATAATTATGAATAAATATGAGAACGTCAAAGAAGTGAAAAAAACGCGGAACCAGATCTGGTCGTATCATACTCAACGGATAATTGTTTCAGAACCAGATTTGGTCGTATCATACTCAAGGGGTTAAGAGCCCTATCACATATTTTTTCCAGAAAGGCAAGAAAAGTGGATTTTTGGCGTTCTAATTCCAAGAAATGAAGAGATTTCTACAAACTTTAATTACTGAATTACCTGGACCATTTCTTGATGTTGACCATAGCGGCCTTTAATTTTAGATATAACGAATATTATTTACTTATTCAGCCCATTTTCCGAAAGTCGTTATTCGTAAAACGCTCGGAAGGCAAACTTTGAGCTCCTTAATACAGTAATATCACTACAACGAAAACCGTATACTATTTTTTTTTATGTCCGTCATGTATTCTTGTTGACCATAGCGGCCTTATTTTTTCGTTTTTTGACCACATATCCAAGGTATACATTACTTACAATTACACAAAATTTAAAAAAAAACTTCCTGTATCATTCTAATTTTCTCAGAAATAAAATAAGATTCTTATATAATACTTATACTATATTAAAGTTCACTCTTTTAGCAATACGACATAATATAAATTATTGTCATTAGAAAGGAGAAAACACTGCAAAAAACAATTAGAAATTGTGTATATATTTGCTTGCGCAAGAGAAGAGCGCTCAGTGCCGCGGTTTTCTCCCAGGGTTGAATAGTTATTTATTTATTTTTTTATTTATTTATCCTATCTTTTATAGTTACATCCAAAAAAAAATGCGTTCATTTTTTAAAGTCATTTTAAAAGAATACCTACGCTATTTTGTAATAGGCCTCTTAACGAAAATAATTGATTTTAAACTGATAATTACGTCTAAACGAGTACTGCTTACGATTCGAAAAAAATATATGTTAAACAAGAACATTTTCCTAATATTCTTAGCTTTGAATATTTTAGATTTTGTTTATATTACATAGTGTAATTAATTTGTGAAATTAGGTCTAACCGAACACAAAAACGACTACTACGCAAATACTATCTGGCGTATTATTATGGAACCTGCAACATTTTAAAGATAATTTAATTATCTATCTTTTTATCTACGATTTTTTTCGAATAGTCAAAGAATAATAATAATATTCGTTTCTTTTGCTTTATCGAATAAAATTCGTGTGCGGCGATCTATCGGAAGACGTTTAAATTATTCCGAATCATTTGCTTCCGCAGCCGCAAATGATTTGGAATAATTTCAACGTTTTCCGATAGAGCGCAGTTATCTGATATCAGAAAAAATAAAATAAATAAATAATTATAATTGCATAAGTTGTTAAAAATGCTATGCAATAGCTTTACCGCGGCAGTCCCCGAGTGCCACACGTATTATTATTATTATTTTTTAATTGATTTTGTATTTGCAATTTAAATTTCAGATTTTTATATTTTGATAATTTTATTCGTATTTTTTCAATGTTAGTTTGATCCTCGAATCGAGTGTAGTTTATATAGAACTCTTTGGATGCTTTCTATTTTTCTACTTTTTATATTTTTGTTATTGCATTGCTGATTCTCTATGTTTTCTCATTATTTCTGTTGTTTTTTATTTCTCTAGTTTTAATGTATTATTGAATTTTTGAATTTCTATGTTTTTTTTTCAATTATTAGTTTTTTATAGACGTTTTTATAATTTTATGAGTAATTTGAAATGTAATTTTATTTGTAGAAATACCATTAGATATGTAATTTCTATACCCAGATCAGGTTTTTGAAAATAAATTTTTCTTATTCTTATTCTTATAGTGTTCGACATCATTAACGAATTTTAATTTTCTATAATTTCGCCATACACTTGGTAACGACTTAGTAACCAATGATGCTAAATGTTGGGATAGGGATTAACATCACATCTCCTTGTGGTTAAAATTGGTTTACTAGGGGGGGGGGGGGGGCGGGGTTTACACACTAATCATATTTCGATCCGAAATATTGGACTTGTATGCTTGAAGTTCAGTATACAGATGCCTTGTCGGCCCTAAACCACATTGCGTTTCGCCGACCAGTTTATTTGCGTAGGCGAATGAATCAAACGTGTTTAATACGTTGCATTCTCACTATCCGCGCTCGTCGCTGACTATTCCTTACAATCAGGTCAACCTAATTCCCGAAGGGCTCACATGCTCAAAATCCTTCCATAAGTCCTTGGCTACTTGCAGGGAAAGTTTTGGGGTGAGACACAACCGAGTTTTATCTATTTATTTTTTCTTGCTAGTGTCGCATCTATTACAATACACGATTCTCATGTTACTTATTCTGTGGCGCGGTATCGTTCAGCGATTATGAATATCGAATATTGTTCGGACTTCGGAGGCGCAAAGATCGTAAAGTGTGCATCTTATAGACGCAGCCGTTTCGAAATAGCCATCAGAAACCGGTTCCTTGCCACCGTATGAAATTAACGTGATGACGTTCTCGACGTTATTTAGCCGCTATACGGCTACTGCTCGCTACTGATTATTGAGCCGGGAATATTCAACGAAAGGGGCTGGATTTGAGTAGTGAGAATCGCGATAATGGTCGCTATTTTGAGAATTGCACTTATGGACTCGCAAATTTGTCAGCTGATGCAATCAAAATTGGTAAAATCGGCCTATCATTCCAATCCGGAGAATTAGGAGCTCATTGCATGTTTCGGAAAGAGTGTCTTATGATTTATAATTTAAAACATTGTTTTCAAATTTCTACACAGTCTACGTCAATAGCGCTGTTCCTCTCACAAGAGAATCAAATGGTGACTGACTTTCAGTTTATCTCTCCTGCATGATTTCCTAATATCACGAAATCTTCAAGGAGCCAATCTCAGCAAATGGTGTTCCATGGTGGCTCTCATGAGAATTGCACTTATGGTTGCGAAAATTTGTCAGCTGATGCAATCAAAATTGATGAAAATCGATGTTGCATCTCGATCTGGGGCATTAGGAGCTCATGTTTCGTGAAGAGTGTCTCATTATTATTATCATGATAAAAGGTGGGACTAATTTTCAAATTTGAAACATTAATATCAACTTTCTAAACAGTCTCCTTTAATAGCGCTGTTCCTCTCACGGGAGAATAAAACGGTAGCTGACTCATTCAATATACCTCCTGCCCCCGCACACTGAAAAAACTGTTTTGTAACTAGTTACCGAAGATTCAGTAAATAATTACAAAACAGTTTAGCTGCTGTGGTGACACCTAAACAATTAGGTACCACAGCTAAACGAAAAGAGCTAAAATTTTACAAAACTGTTCAGTAGCAGATAGATAAACTGTTCAGTAGTAGATAGCTACAGTGTACAGTAATAGATAGCTAAAGTGTTCAGTAATAGATAGCTAAAGTGTTCAGTAATACATAGCTAAAGTGTAGTAGTAAGTAGTAGATATTGTAGTAGTAAGTATAGTAGCTAAAGTAGTAGATAGCCAAACTGTTCAGTAGTGGGTAGCTAAACTTCAGTAGAAGATAGCTAAAGTGTACAGTAATAGATAGCTAAAGTGTTCAGTAATAGATAGCTAAGTGTTCAGTAATAGATAGCTAAAGTGTTCAGTAATACATAGGTAAAGTGTTTAGTAGTAGATAGCCAAACTGTTCAGTAGTGGGTAGCTAAACTGTTCAGTAGAAGATAGCTAAAGTGTACAGTAATAGATAGCTAAAGTGTTCAGTAATACATAGCTAAAGTGTTTATTAGTAGATAGCCAAACTGTTCAGTTATACGTAGCTAAACTACGTTTGTAAGTGTACCTAAATTGTTTGGGTTTCACAGCTACGCTGTTTAGCTGAAAACAACTAAACATCTAGTAAGATGTAGCCAAATGAACTGGGCCCCACATACAGTACTGTCCAACTGAGAATTCCTATTGGCTGATGTAGTAAGGACATATTTTATGTCCTTACTACATCAGCAGATGGGAACTCTCAGCTGGGCACTACTGTACCAAGCTTACTCGCCCACAATAGCGAGTAGGCCTGTAAGTGAGGGCTCAAAATTCACTTGTTGGCTACATCTCACTAGACGTTTCGTTGCTTTCATCTGAGGAGACTGAAATCAAAGAAAATAAACATTTAGTTGTATTTATTTTTTTAACTCACATTATTACAGAAAGGTGCCGATATGTCGTGTAATTAGAACACGATGCTCCGCCTACACATATATAGCCGTTTTATACAATCACAATGCCCACTTCTTTTATTTTACGGATTAACAGTGGATTTAACTTGCATAATCCCCTTATATGAGCTTCGAAAAGCGCATTATCTCCGACGGGCGGCACGAGACGATTAATGTGGTCCTTGGATAGAACATGCAGCGCCTCCAACGTGACACCTTCCTCTAGAATAAAGGTAAAATAATGTAAGCTGAGTCGTCAGAAAAGTAACTTAGTGAGGTAGGTACATACCTACAGGTGAAATTATAAAAGCCTATAAAAAACAAACCTATTTTTTTAATAAAAAAATGATATATCACAAGTAATTTTCGGTGAGATATAGCTACTGTCAATTTTTAACAGTGACAGTTTGGTTTGACAGTTGACAGCCAAAAACTAATGGGTGCATTCCAGGTGAGACTATGCCTATATACTAAATTTCAAATCAATCGGTTCAACGGCTCGGCAGTATCGTGAGAGATTACATACAGACATACATACAGACATACATACAGACATAGACAGACATAGACAGACATTTTTCTGGAAATGGTCTTAATCGTCTTGGGGTCTCAAAATGGATATATCCGTCGTTATCTAATTTTTTTTCCCGCACGATCACAATACTTTCCCTACCAGTGGTACCCGGGAAAGTAAAAAACTAACCAAACCTACTGAAATGTATGGGTTTGACGCTTTACTGCCTATTTCTCGCTTATTTATTGACACCGAATAAAGATTTTGCAGATTCGGAATCAGCGTGGTGAATATAGTCGGGTGACGTTAAAGAATGGAACGCGAAAACACAGAATAGTATGCAAAAAGGAATATTTATAAAAGACTTAGGAAGTACTTACTTTTAAAATTGTCCTTATATTATGACATTCCCCAAGAATCCAGTAGGTCCTCCACCGATTGGTCCGCCATTTTGAATCACAACAACACAAGATTTTGCCGATCGTTCGATTTGCTTCGAGGCTTGTTCTCCGAGCATGCTGCACGGTTTTACAGTCACAAACGTGCCGGCGAAATATTTCACGCGTTTCCGCCGAAACGCCTCGCGATTCGCGATTTCTTGAAATGTAGTCGAATGAACGTCGCCGCGATGCTGTCGCCAATTTCCGCGTGTCTGTGGTTCTCACGTGGTTCTCACTGACTGGCTGTGTCGGTCGGCCGCCAAGCAAATAACCGGATCGAACGACCGACCCGTTCTTCTTCTTGGTCTCCCACTTTTTGGCGACGCGACGTGCGACAACCAAACGGTCGAAATACGTAGTACGACGTCTCTCACGTTTATTCACTTGTAATGCTTAGGAATAATGAGCCGCCAAAAGAAAATCATGCTTATATACTCAACTACTAGCTGAACTGTTTAGCAAATGATATATAAACTTCGGCAAAGAGAGCTGAAGTGTTTAGTTGGATTACCTAAGTAGTTTAGGTATTACCTATCAAGCTTTAGGTAAAATCTGTAGTTTAGTTATTAATAGACAAACTTCAGCTAGTTTAACTGAAGTTTGGCTAATACGGCTAAATAATGTAAGTGTCATTTTGGAATGTTTGTTTACACCCATTTAACTAAGTTATTTAGCTAAGGGTACAGAACTTTAGCTAATCCAGCTAAAGCTGAATTGGGTCAGTTGGAATACCTAAGTAGTTTAGCTATTACCTATCAAACTTTAGGTAAAATCTGTAGTTTAGTTATTAATAGACAAACTTCAGCTAGTTTAACTGAAGTTTGGCTAATACAGCTAAATAATGTAACGGTCATTTTGGCATGTTTGTTTACACCCATTTAACTAAGTTATTTAGCTAAGGGTACAGAACTTTAGCTAATCCAGCTAAAGCTGAATTGGGTCAGTTGGAATACCTAAGTAGTTTAGCTATTACCTATCAAACTTTAGGTAAAATCTGTAGTTTAGTTATTAATAGACAAACTTCAGCTAGTTTAACTGAAGTTTGGCTAATACAGCTAAATAATGTAACGGTCATTTTGGAATGTTTGTTTACACCCATTTAACTAAGTTATTTAGCTAAGGGTACAGAACTTTAGCTAAAATTCGCAGTTTAGTAAGTAGTTGCTATTCGTTTAGTAATTGGTAACAAAACCAAATTTTAGCTAAAAATAAAATGTAACCACAACTAAACAGAGTTTGATAATCTAGCCGTAGTTTAGGTGCTATTTTCTAAACTTCAGTTAAAAGCGAAATAGCTAAACTGTTTAGTAAAACGATTTTTTTCAGTGCATGAGATCCTAAGATCACGAAATCTTCAAGGGGCCAATCTCTTCACTACTGAGCCGGTGTCTAAAGGATTAGTGGCTCATGACAATTGCACTTCTGGACGCGAAAATTTGTCAGCTGCTGCAATCAAAATTGGTAAAACTTTTGAAAAAGTGGACCTCCTACTTCCGCATGAGTTCCTAATGTCAAGAAATCTTTGAGGGTCTCAATCTCAGCACCACTTAATCGAGTATACAGGATTTGGATGAAGCGTTTGATAAATATAGCATGAGTGTGCAAATTTCCCATTTGGTAATAATTTCTGGTTAGAAATCATTGCAAAATTAGAAATTTGCAAACTTGTGCTATGTTTATCAAACGCACCACCCACCTTTAGAATGCGGTTAGGAAGCGCCTTGAAGATTTGGTGATATTAGGAACTCATGCGGAGGTAGGAGATAAACCGAGTGAGTCAGCCAGTTTGACTATCTCGCGAGAGGAACAGCCTTATTAAAGAAGATGGTGTAGAAATTTAAAAATAATGTTCTTAATTTAAAAAATGGGTCTTCTCTTTTATTATGACAATAATAAACAGTCTTTACGAAACATAAGCTCCTAATGCTCCAGATCTGGATGAAAGGCCGATTTTACCATTTTTTATTGCATCAGCTGATAAGTTTTCTCGTCCATTAGTGCATTTTTTTGATTAACTAATTAATTGAAAGGTGTGGAAGACCTTATTGGCCGGCATTGTCCTTAGAAGAAATGGAAAGAGCATTCTTTTGAGGACTTTTCATACATTTCTAGATTCTAGCCTAATGCCCACATCGGGGAAGACGGAATGTCGGGAGATAGCTTACTTGAAATAACAGTAGTGTGGCGTTATTTTAGGTAAACGTTTAAATCAAATCAACTGACCTGTTATCAAACTTGATAATAGTATATCACGTTGTTTATCTTTTATTAAACTCAAATAATTGTGTATTTTTATCTATTTGATTACGATTTGTACGTATAAATAAAAAGCGGTCAAGTGCGAGTTTAGCTCGTGCGCCGAGGGTTCGGTACATTATTTTAAGAAAGGTGTCAGCCAGGCAACATTTTCACATATATTGACAAGTTGAGCTTGATATAGATACCAGGGCCTTATTAAAAGATTTAGGAATGAATAAGAAAAAGTCGGTTGTGTCACCCCAAGACTTTCCTGGCAAGTAGCCAAGGCTGTCACATGCGTCCAACACAATGTCGATCTGCGATCTCCAGGTCGGCACGGGAAGGTGGAGGAAACGACTGTACACTGTCCCACGTTTAAAACCTGTGTGTTTCTTGAACTTCCGTGCTTCAGACACACATAAAACGTCGGTAAAAGCACAGAGAAAAGACACGCGAGAGTACATAAAGAATTGTTTTTCATATTCCAATTTCTGTATGTTATTCTCTAAACTTTTCTCTTTGTCTATTTATCTCATGAATCCAATATTTTCTTTACGTAACTTTTTTTGTTTTTGTGCGGACTTTTAAAGCGGACATTTAAAAATAACAAACGAGTAAATCGTTCTCAAAGTCACTATGGGAATCAGATAACGTATTATAAAGCGGTTGTACACAATACTAGTGCAGCTTCTGAGAAGTGGCATATAGCTTCTGGTGCCATATAGGTACTTATTCACCGCATATATATACGTGGAACAAGTGTGCACAGTGCGTTGGGCGGTGTCGACTACAACGGGCGAACCCGTCATCCCAGGAAGTTTTAAGGCGACATGATACCTGGGAACGACCATATCTGAGGAATTTTAGTTTTATGAGTTTTTTGAAAAATATAAGCATTATTTAAAATGTGTAAAAGTGAATCCCTCGATAAGGAACCAATTTAAAATTTGGACTCAAAAAAGTTGCTCATTGCCTTGGACATTAGGGCTTTAAACTGACTTCAAAAACTTTCAAGCGCATTTACTCCTACAATGTAAGCGGTGAGAATGTTTTAGTATAATTTCATTATATTGACTGGTTAATTTTCTAGGGCAGGACTTAGCCACATTTTTTATTTAGACCCTAAATTAATTACAATTAATTAAAACGTGAGAGCGCTCTGAGAGTTACGTTAAATATGCTTTGCCATTAACACCCTTATACCACCACTGCGTAAAGATGTTATTCTGTGCTAGCGCTGCGAGTGACCGTTTATTATGCGTCTGGTTCCCGGCGCTAGCGGACGTGGAATCTGCGCTTGACGCTTTGTCAACGCTGGATTTTTATTGGTCAAACCCTACAAAATTGACTCCGCCCATTTCGGATATTTTTATGATGTCCCATGTCGCCTTAATGTATGGCATTCTCCAAACTTTTCTCTTTGTCTATTTATCTCATGAATCCAATATTTTTTCCTGACTTATTTTCTTTTCCTGACTTCTTTTGTTTTTGTGCATGGTGCGGACTTTTAAAGCGGACATTTAAAAATAACAAACAGAGTAAATCGTTCTCAAAGTCTCTATGGGAATCAGAAAACATAATATATAGCGATTGTACACAATACTTGTGCACCTTCTGAAAAGTGGTAGTAGCTTCTGGTGCCATATACGTATTCGCTGCATACGTGGGACAAGTGTGCACAGTGTTGGACGGTGTCTACTACAACGGGTGAACCCATCATCCCAGGAAGTTTTAACGATTATGATCGTTCTGTCTCCCGTGGGGTGCGCGCGGAAGACTTTGGGACGATACAAATCTACCGTTCAGCAAGCCACGAACCCGCCAGAGTTCAACGCCCTACGGTGAGGCACTAGGAAGGTAACCCAATGGGGCAGCTCACACCCTGGCTACCAGTTTTGGCAGGATATCTCGGTCTGGAATTAACCTTCAGGACATCTCCGTCCTCCCGGCTGGTTACGCGACCAAAGTCGCTTTTTCGGCCTCTGCCTGTTGTATTCCAGAGGTAATTCCTTTGCCCGTAATGTAGGTACTCGGGATCTGGTGGCCCAAAGGTTCTATTCAAGAGTTGCATGACAACATGCCAACATCCACCCCCGCTGCTTAGGAAAGAGTAGATTTCCATAGTCTCCCGACCTCTTCAGTAATTAGTCAGAGTGCACATACCGATTGGCTGTCACCGCACGGTGCGCAAACCGTCCAATAGCGCCGGAGGGCAATTCTCCAGAAGAATTTTTCGTATGTCGGCATATGCACCTATTATCGACATGGTATTTAGCATTGTCATAGAACTTGCTTGCCTTCCCAAGAGTAAAAAAGTGAAAAACTTGTAAATATATTAAAAAGAATAAAAAAACACATTTATAATTACGTTTAATGTGGTTTTTTACGAAATATTTCTGGTTTATGTATTTATTAATATATCCTACTATCCTATCCTACAAATATTATAAACGCGAAAGTTTGTTCGTATTTATGGATGTTTGTTACTCTTTCACGCAAAAACTACTGCATGGATTTTGATGAAACTTTACAATAATATAGCTTACACATCAGAATAACACATAGGCTATAATTTATAAAGATATATAGTTTTCTATCATCATTATCACAATTTTCCATCACCACGCGGGTGAAACCGCGGGGCGCAGCTAGTACATGCATATTTTCGACATGTACCTACCTACTCAATCAGACCTTTCATTTGACATCAACCACGATATATTTATATTAAATTATTGACATTTAGAGATTTGGACGTTTAACCAACTATTTCCTTGATGTTTGGACAGTTGAGTACCCGGCGAAACTCGGGATGACATAGCCATTCTAACAATGCACATACTCCTCAATAAGTGTGAGCGTTTAGAAGTTATGGTGGAATAAAGAAACGGAAAACATACGTAGATGAACCCTGAAAACACATTAGGTACACTAATTTTCTTGGGCAGCCGTGTAAAAAGTAAACAAATATAGTAGATATGTAGATACTTATATACAAAAAAAAAATCTAAACACATAACACTTCTTTTTTTTGGACAGTCATGTTGCAATAACGCGAACACCCGAGCAAATAATAAAGAACAGAAGAACAAACGAATAATTGATCTTGCAAAAAAAATAACATTGTTTTGAAACATTTTATAGTTACTTAGTTTTAAAAACCTAGTATTATTTTCATATGCATTATAGCCATTATATCCAGAACAAAGCATCTTGCCGTCTCGTTCCGTCGTACATTTCCGTCTCTCTCGTTCGTATCTCCGTATCACTTGTATCTCATCTCAAGCGGCATGGGCGTGACCGCGAAAGCCACGCCCGCCCCCGGAGGCTGGCGTGCGACAGAGACGCGGCTAGAGGAGGATCGAGAGGAGGGAGAGGGACGGGGCTATACGGCGAAAGTTGTTCTTCGGGCGACGACCGTATAAAATTGTACATATCACCTATAAGTAAACGTTGTGCAATGATGGACTGAGAATCGCATTCATGGTCGCTATTAAAGAAAAGAAAAACAGCGACAATCCGTCTTTGATACCGATTTGGAGATCAAGAGCACATGTTTCGTAAAGAGTGTCTCTTATATTGATAGTCGTTAGAGATCGGTCACACATTTTCGAATTTAGAACGTTTCTTTTTAAAAAATATTACCACCATTTCTTTCATGCACAGTAATTCTGTTTCTCTTACTTTCGGAATGGTCGCTTTCTTAAGCTCCTATCGCCACATGTTTTCCTAATATCATGAAATATTTAAGGGGTTATATATCCGAAACTACTGGACCGATTTTGATGGCGACTATGATGTTTGATGAAGAAGAGAATACTTTCGGTACACTACTACGAATAAACCCGCCGCCCCATGAAGTTATAACGGTATTAGATAATTTCTTTTAACCGCGGGGTGAACGCAGACAGAGACGACACAGTCCACCGTCTACCTACATTTTACCTTCCTCCAGTCTGGTCACGGATTCTAGGCCGTTTGCGCAGTCTCTACCTGACGTTATGTAGGTACATAATTCAGTTTAAGTTCATTGGGGACCGATGCGCCCTTTGCCCGCCACGGTCACTCGGGATCGGGTGGTCAGAGGATCGTTTCGAGGATAGACATCTTGAGACTCCACTGGTTTTTTGCTGGATTGCGTAAGCGTGGCTGACACAGCCTGGTACGCAAACTACCCAGTTCCGCCCGAGATATTCCCCGAAATTCGCAATCTTCTGATCCCAACCGCCTCCGACGACTTCGCCTCCGATGACCTTCTACCACGGTTATAATATAGCGTGGTAAAAGGTCATAGCGACCCTGACGGGTTAAGTCCCTCTACGAGAAGGCTACCAGATGGGAGTTTAACCGATGTTTGACAGGCCATATGACAAAAAAATTGGCCAACGCCACCCAAGCTGCGCGGAACATTAGGAACCCGAGGAAGAGTACCTACTGTGAGGGACCACTGTACAAACGTGCTTTAGAAATAATTGGAAAACCTGCGTACGAAAATGGCGCTATCAGTAGGTACCTATCACTGATAAAAAAAATCACCTGCTCGACGTCGACCTTATAGAGTTATCGGACATTGGCGGATGTTTTCACTTTTGACCAGGCTATGTCGGATGACTATGCTAAACTTTGTGTCGATAATTGACCGAGATAATTGACGAAATACGCATACAGTCGCATACATACAGAGAGTGATTGTCTACATGGCAGAGAGTGATTGTCTACAAGTATTCATACATATTTTTAAACTTATATAGTATTCAACATATTTTTAAACTTATATATTAAGTATTTTTTAACATTGAACTAACTACCAAAAATTATTTGACTTTGACAATGAATTATACTTTTAGACTAGGTATTTTTATATTAAATCCTATATTAAATATTAATGACTGTTTTTTTTCTTTTCTCACATATAACTTTATTTATATTATTTAATCGAATTTTATATTATATTTATTGCCGTTTTAATAATGGAATTGCATTTTATTTATTATATTTTTTAATATTTTTTTATTATTATTATTTTTTATTTTATTCTGAAGACCACATTTTAGGGCAATTTAGTGTCATTAACTTTTTACTAAAACTTGTACATTTGTAAGCAACCAAGCAATCGAGCAAACTTGAGTGTAATATTGGAGTCCTGTCCACCCTAGAACGGGCTAGTCCCAGTTGAGTGACAGAAACAAATAATTCGGTTCCTGTTATTTTTGTAAGCTAATCAATGTTTTATAGTAATTAATTCTTAAATAAATAAATAAATAAATAAATTCATTTGGAGGCTTTGGTAAGAAACCCTAATTACCACCTGACATGATTAGCGATTATTTCGTCATCTTTCCGGTATACATACACAACTAGGTTTATCTTTTTTCTGTAAAAGATAAGCTAATTATGATAAAACATTTAAAAAAAGGCAAAACATACGAATTGCCGGTTTGCATTTTGTTAGCAGTAGCAAATTTAATATTATCAGAATAGATAAATAATGACTGTTTCAATATCAGTTATTGAAACGAAAATGGGAGGGGGGGGGGGAGAGTTATTAACCGAGAATCCGGAACTCGTTCCTATAACTATCAACAATTTTAATAATATCTTAATAAATCCATCAATTTTACTGTTACCTTGATCAAAAAGTAAGGACAATTTTATTTTTTCTCAAGAAGTGGTGGTTTATTTGCCCATATTGATGTGATTCTCTTCGAAGTACTCTCCCTAGACTATTATACACTTGTGCCAGCGTTTTTTCCAGTCTTCGAAACATTTTTGGAAGGCACTCTTTGGTATATCCTCTAGCTGCCCTGTCGATTTCGCTTTTATAGATTCAAAACGTTAACCTTTTAGTGTCATTTTTAATTTGGGGAACAAAAAATAATCGCAAGAGGCCAAATCTGGGAATTACAGAGGTTGTGGCATCAAATTCATATTGTTCTTGGCGAAAACTGACGAATAACTTCAGATGGGTATGCTGGAGTATTATCGTGGTATACCTACCTAATATTCACGAATTGTTTTGCTAAAGTTCTGGTCTTTCACTTCGAATTTTCTTTCGCAAAATTGGTAAATCTCGCAAATAATACTTTAGCGTAACTCTCAGAGCGCTGTCACGTTTTAATTAATTGTAATTAATTTAGGGCCTAAATAAAAAATGTGGCTAAGTGCGGCCCTAAAGAATTAACCAGTCAATATAATAAAAATATAATAAAACACACTCACCGCTTACATTGTAGGAGTAATCGCGCCTGACAGTTTTCGAAATCAGTTTAAAGCCTTAATGTCCAAGGTAATGTGCAGTTTTTTGCGTGCAAATTTTAAATTGGTTCCTTATCGAGGAATTCACTTAGAAACTTTTTTTAATTAATGCTTATATTTTAAAAAAAAACTCATAAAATTAAAATTCTTCAGATATGGTTGTTCCCAGGTATCGAGTCGCCTTAACGTGCCTGAAAAAAGCTCTCGGTCTGTATCATGTCAGACTGTCAGAACAGAACGATGTCAGAATTAATTCAAAAGACGCAAAAACAACTAAAGAACTGATTTCAAAACAGAACCTCCCTAGTTTTAATTGGAAATAAATATGAATTTGGAATTATAGAATGAACGCTAGTTATTTGAGTTCAAGGCCACCTCATGCAAAGAATATTTCAGCAAGGCAAGGGTAATGACTATGTATTCGGCGTTCATATACCAGTGTTTAATGTATGCTAGACAGCACCTAGCAGAAACACCAATTAATGCAGATATTCACTCGCATCATACCCGCGGTAGCTCCCTTTTATGCGTACCCCGAATACGACTAGCAAAAGTACAGAAAAGCTACTTGTACCTTAGCATTAAATTCTATAATCTACTCCCTACAAAATTTAAACAGCTGGAGGACATAACATTTAAAAAAACATCAAGGAGATGCTAATAGGCCACCCTTTCTATAATCTGGCCGAATTTGAGGGCCATGATTTTTCAAATATTGTTCCCATTTAAATTACTTAAAAAAGTAGAGCCTTATTGAGTGATTATTTTAAATGGTCTTATATCTGTATGTAGGTACTTTTAGTTTAAAATGCATAACGTAGATTTAATTTGATTATTTAACATTTTACTGACAATTTGAATATTACAACGTATCTTTTCGAATTACTAACTACTTCAAATATTAGGCTTCTATTTTGATTATTTATATTTATAGTTTGACAATCTAGTAGTTAATTCTTGATTACCTATGTATGTTCAGTAAAGAGTAGTAACGAAACTTACTACCTAACCCAATTATTTTGACACGTCCAAGAGCGGTCTTTAGCCGTCAATTGGACACGAAGAAAATGTAAATGTAATGTAAAAAGCAGTCAGTGTTGAGAATGGACAATTTCATAGGTAAGGACCTAACGTATCGCTAAATTTATAGGTAAAGGACCTATTGATGGGGACCAAATAATATCTAAAAAATGTCGTATGCACATAATGTATATTCAATCCCAACCCTCGAACATCTGCTCGTTTCAGGGCCGCCCAAACCCCTCCCTTTCACGGTTGCTGTCTTATGGTAATTGATTTCGGGGCGGCCGGGTGCGTCGGGCGGGCCGCGCGCGCCGCACGGTTGAATCGGGCCGCCGCGCGCGCCCATTGGCCGGGGGCCCGAACGACCGGATTAACCCTCGAATGGATGGCACTTTTTTAGAATCAATTTGCGCCTCCGCGACCCGACGCGGACACAATGAAAATAAAACAGATACGGGGGCCGTCTGGCCGAGGGTATAATGAAACGTTGCAGTTGCGGATGACGAACGATGGCTATCAAATCGCTCCCTTCAATTTCAAGTTTTTTATTATTTACTATTACCTATGCTTAACCGCTGGAATGCCAATACCACCGATCGGTTATTTCCCTGTTGTGATAATTCGTAGGCGGCCGATCTCCGTACTTATTACACGAAGTGTTCATCTATGTATTTTTCTGTTCATTTATTCCATCATAACTTCTAAACGCTCGAACTGATTTAGAAGTATGTGGTATTCTTAGAATTATTATGTCATCCCGAGTGTCATAGGATTCCTTAACCATCGAAATATCCAAGTATATAGTGTTCTAAATGTCCAAATTTGCAAATGTCAATAAACTAACATAAATATATCGCGTTTAGTGTCAAATGGAAGGCCTGATTAAGTACATTTCGAAAATATATATATGTATTAATACTTAAATCATTTCAATATACTATATTCAAAATTTTGCTACGGGCTAAGGATTTTAAAACGAACTATAGATAAAAAACCAGCCTTTATGGCATATTATGCAATATTTACGCCTGTATAAAATATGGAAATACGCTTTGGGGCAATTCGGTAAACGCAGAGGAAATATTCATCATACAAAAACGATGCTTACGAATTACGTGTGGAATTCCAAAGACTGACAGCTGCAAACCACTGTTTAAAAAGGAGTTTGTGCTAACGTTTATATCGATATACATCTTGGAAACCTGCAAATTTGTTAGGAACCACGATCAGTATTTCAAAACAAACAATGTTGAACACGGCTATAACACAAGAAATAAACATGAGCTACAAGCACCCAAGCCAAATTTAACTCTATTTAATCCTTTAACAGGAACATCGGTCTCACAGACCGCTATGGTTTCTTAGAAATGCTTCCAGTCTGTCCCGCCACCCTTCAGAGACCCACCGATCCTAGTAGTCTCCTATTAGTTCCAGCTGTGTCGGCACACGCAGCGATCGTGTCTATAGGAGCGTCTGTTTCATTGTTTTAGCGCCGTTTTAAAAAGTTACAATTATTAGTGGGGACCTGTGAGACCATCTGCGGTGGTACCGATGACTATAACGGACAGACTTGAAAAAAGAAAGACTTGCAATCTCTGTCCATACACCAAGAATCGCAAGACAGGCTATAATCGCATCAAATGCTCGGATCCTATATGTTTAGAGTGTTCTATGAAAGTCTGCAAAAAATGTGGTCCGAATATGACGTAAGTCTTGCTTATAATAAGATAGACAATACGTATATATAACCGGCATGTCCATTCAACACGGGCACGTGAACAACTTGCTATAATACCCAAGCACAAAACTACACATTTCCAGTGCAGCTTTTCGTATTATTCTGCGGTTGTATGGAATCGGTTGGGAATGGCTTTGCGATCGAAATCAATTGCAGTATTTAAGGACCACTTTAAACGTTTATTATTAAAGGAAGATATTTAGATGTCATAATTTGATTTTATTTTAAAATAACTATTGCTAATTGGATTATTACTATTGCCTTCGTTTATTTATTAATTTGTAACCTAATTATTTAATGTTAAATATTTTGATTTTGATTATTTTTGATTTATTATATGTAGATTATTAAATTTATGTAATTACGTTATTTTCTTTTATGTTATGTTATTATGTTTCATTTGATGTTAAATATCTTGATTTTGATTATTTCGATTTGTGTATTTATTTGATTATGATTATTTGGATTTTTTGTTTTAAGATTTATTTGATTTGGTTATTTTATTTTAAAAATCATATACCTATGTATCAATAATTAATAGGTGTGTCCTGAAAACCTGGATAAGAGATATCCTGAGGATACCCCTAATTTGCAGCGTTTGTAGCTTTATTTCATAGTCTTTGTCTATTTATAGTTTTAATTTTTAATCTGTGTGTTCTTGTTCTTTTTTTTGTATATGTTTTTTATAACAGCTGCAAATAAATAAATAAATAAATATAACTGTTATACGTAACTATTTCTAGTTCATAATATATCAGGCTTTTGATATTGGTACTTAAATAAAATGATCTAAGTTAGAAGTGTGTTTTATTATCAATATTTTAAAATATTGGTCCCACAGACCTATGTTCCCTATTACGTAGTTTAAAATCATGTTCCCAGTGAAGGGTTAAAGAAGGAATGTTATACAATTCAATAAAAATCTATAACCACCTACCTGCAAATATCAAAGAACTAAAAGGAAGAGGGTTTACCGCAGCGTTGAAAAAATGGCTTATCGAAAAAAGCTTTTACACGATAATATTATATTGTGGGCATGCATTTTTAAGCTATTGCATAGCTTTTATCGCGGGCCTAGGCCAGCGCGGCGACCGAATGAAGAAATTTCTTAACGAAAATTAATGATGGTAAACTGATAATTACGTCTAAACGAGTACTGCTTACGATTCGAAAAAAATATATGTTAAACAAGAACATTTTCCTAATATTCTTAGCTTTGAATATTTTAGATTTTGTTTATATTACATAGTGTAATTAATTTGTGAAATTAGGTCTAACCGAACACAAAAACGACTACTACGCAAATACTATCTGGCGTATTATTATGAAACCTGCACCATTTTAAAGATAATTTAATTATCTATCTTTTTATCTACGATTTTTTTCGAATAATCCGGTTTTTTGGCTTAATCGAATAAAAAATTCGTGCGCGGCGCTCTATCGGAAGACGTTTAAATTATTCCGAATCATTTGCTACCGCAGCCGCAAATGGTTCGGAATAATTTCAACGTTTTCCGATAGAGCGCAGTTATCTGATATCAGAAAAAATAAAATAAATAAATAATTATAATTGCATAAGTTGTTAAAAATGCTATGTAATAGCTTTACCGCGGCAGTCCCCGAGTGCCACACGTATTTTTTTTTTTTACAATAATTCAGTTAGGAAGATTGCACATTTTAAATTATATACATTTCGTATTTATAGGCGGATTTTTTATTATTCCTTGATTTTTGATTTTTTTCTTTATTTTTTATATTATCGGTGTATTATTTTATTAATTGTTTAGATTTTTCATGTTATATTTCTTTTTTAAATGTTATTTCAGGCCATTCAATAAACACTACGAATTATTATTGATTTGATTTAGATATTATAGGCAAACCAGTGAAATAATAACATTTTTTATAAGAAATTACAAAATTAGCAGATAAGTAAATTTGTCAATCTGTTATAATAACAGGTAATTGTGAGAGACATAATTTTACGCATCCTACTACTATTGTAAACGCGAAAGTTTGTAAGAATGTATGTATGGATGTATGCATGGATGTTTGTTACTCTTTCACGCAAAAACTACTGAATGTATTTTGATGAAACTTTACAATAATATAGCTTAAACATCAGAATAACACATAGGCTATAATTTATAAAGATATATAGTTTTGTATCATCATTATCACAATTTTCCATCACCACGCGGGTGAAACCGCGGGGCGCAGCTAGTCTGTTATAATAACAGTTTTACGCGTTATCACCATATATGTACCACCACAATTTCGGACAATAAATATATTTCTATTTCTAATTCTTTTTCATTAGGTATGTATGGGTTTATAACTTTTATAATAAATAGCATTATGTATAGTTCTCTCAATAACAAACAGAAAATCACAATTAGGTTACACATAGTTATAAAAAATACACAAAGAGTAATAGATTTTTTTGATATTCGTTTATTGTTTTATTAACTACAATCCAATAGTAACTTTGAAGTGGGTTGCCGCTGCATCACAACCCACACGTCGCACTCCGCTACGCACATCGAGGTTATGAAACTGAGTAGTATTACGTTAGGGAATACTTTTCTATTTTATAAGACAACTTAAATAAAATATAAAACCCTTGACCTTTCCTTACCTAGTACTTAGTCTGCCTAAACTTTTATTTAGTTTATGTTTATCCCCAAATTGAAAAAAAGGACCTCAATTTTGAGCCACCAACATTTTGGCGGGCGGCCCTGACAACATGTAGGTACCTACCAACGGTACATACCAGTACCTATAGTTTTTCTTGGACAACAGCTGTTGCAACATCGCCGAAACCTCGGGTGCTACAAACGTTACGCGGCAAATTCGTTTTTAGTTTATTTATAATGTCAAACAACCGCGATGGTCATCGATTTCATATAATACCTACATGTGATTAATGAAGTTAATGAAGTCAGCAAACGCATATTTGCTGGATTTCATAGTCTTCGGCGGTTGCAAAGATTTTTACCAGTGGAGGTTAAGAAGACCATAGCTCAATCACTGCTATTGCCTATATTAGACTATGCTGATGTCTGCTACCTTGACGTCACTGAAGCCATCCTTGACAAATTAGAGCGGTTGCAAAATGTATGCATTAGGTATATCTTCAATGCGAAAAAATTTGATCACGTCTCTGAGTATAGAAGCAGACTTCATTGGACACGTGAACGTAGAAACATGCATATTCTTCTCCTTCTTTATAACATCCTCAACAATCCTACCGCTCCCTCCTACCTAACCGAAAAATTCAATCACTTAGAAAGTCATGGTCTTTCACTCCGTTCCAGTCAGGATAGTAAAATGCGATTCCCACTCATAATTCTTCTATTTTTACTTATTCCTTCACCGTTCATGCAGCTAGACTATGGAACCAGCTCCCGCCAGACATCAGAAACGCACCAACGGTTTCTACCTTTCAAGTGTCTCTGAAAAAGCATTTCATGTCCCTAAATTCCTAGTTATCCTAGGTCTCATCCCATCCTCTCCTATCCTTCGCTCCTTGCGAATTATTCCAAATCCTAATTTTATTTAAAAAATGGCATTTTTGTTACTTGGTTAATTTTTGTTATGTAATAAGTTTTCTTCTTTTTTTGTTAATTTTTAATTTATCTTTTGGCACCTAAATTTTTACACTTCCACGAAGGTTGGCTGTAAGAGATTGTATTTTAGGCAATAAGTCCGCCTTTTTTATGTTTTTGGTTAATGTGCGATAAAGAATCTCTATCTATCTATCTATCTATCTATATGTGGGGCAAAGACACTTATGAAGGTGAAACCACCGATCAAATACTGTTACTTATCAATCATCCCTCGTATATGCGAAGGCGCAATAGCTTGAAGAAATACAGAGGCAACGCATAATTGGTTCCTAGGAAAACGAGCTGCTGTTTCTTGTCTTTTTTTGTGTGTACTGGACGTACGGTAGCCACGCTCAATGAGGACTCCTTGTTAGTGAGCTTCGGGCAAACGTGACCGTGCATTTTTCGAAGAAAGGTCGCCGCGCATATTTTAATAAAAAAAAGTATACGCGGTGTTGACCGGTAGGATATCCGATTCAAAAATAAACTATGACTTAGTCTGACCAGGCAATCGTGGCATAAGGTGCATAATAACACACCCTAAAAGCCACTGTTAGCAACCTTACACGAACCTCCCCAGAACGTCAAGAGGCATTAAAACTACATTATATTGGGTTCTTATATTTTTTCAAACTGGCCACTTTGAATTTGGATAACTTAAGTTTGATTTGGAATATCAAATTTAAATGAATTTTATTTAAAGGCCATGTTATTCTTTTTTAGGAATCAGCCGTTTATTTTTCATTGCATCGTTTGTTTTTGCTCAAATATTTTCGTTTGTGCAACCATGGTATAGTTTAAAATTTTCATTATTTTCAAATATGATATCCTGGGCCGGTGTTGTCTAAAACAGCTTCTTGCAGTCAGGCTATTTAGTTATCGTAAATGTGTACTGTGAAGAACTGCAAACAATGATGGAGAAGCTCGTCATTAAATAACCGAGCCTGGTCAATTGCTCATCGCCACTGCTTCTGCATGACAACGTATAACCACAGATTTTAAATAATAATAATAATAATAAACTCTTTATTTGCACTTAATAAGTATACAAAAAAGGCGAGCTTATTGCCACATGGCAATGTCTTACAGCTAACCTAAACATAGTGGTACATGCGCGCATTGTGAAAATAAAGATTATTACATAACACACAGGCAAGTGGAAGAATTTAAGACTAATAATGCCCGAGGAGAGGAAATTGGGAGAGGAACAGGAGAGAAAGGGAAGAACTGGTTACTTCTTAGAAAGGTAGTAATCCTTAAGGTGAGTCTTAAACGATGGTAAAGAAGGCGAGTTTCGTATATTTGCTGGGAGATCGTTCCAGAGTCTTGCACCATGGACACAGAAAGAATAGGAATAGAAATCACTATTATGACTCGGAATTTTTAATAAACTGTCAGAGGCTGACCGAAGTACGAGACCGTGGGAACTTAGTGGTTCAAAAAGCTCCACTGCTTTTACTGCAAACAGTCGCAAAGTTGCAGAAGTTGCGGGTAGAGTCTGGAGATTCTTGGCCACCCACCGTACTTGACAGACCTTACTCCAATAGAGTTGATTTTTTTTTCAGTGATTTAAATCACTTTTTACGAGGAAAAAAATCAACTTTTAAAAGTCGGTGAAAAATTGCTTTAATGTATTCATTGGTTCCTGTCCATGAGAGTTTTACAGCAGATGAATTAAACAGCTCCCATTAAAATAACAAATCTACTTAGATAATAGGGGTTATAGATAGATAGATAGAGATTCTTTATTGCACATTAAACAAAACAATACAAAAGGCGGACTTATTGCCTAAAATACAATCTCCTACAGCCAACCTTCGTGAAAGTGTAAAAATTTAGGTCCCAAGAGATAAATTAAAAATTAACAAAAAAAAAAGAAGAAAAACTTATTACATAACAAAAATTAATCAAGTAACAAAAATGCCATTTTTTGAAATAAAATTAGGATTTGGAATAATTCGCAAGGAGCGAAGGATAGGAGAGGATGGGATGAGACCTAGGATAACTAGGAATTTAGGGACATGAAATGCTTTTTCAGAGACACTTGAAAGGTAGAAACCGTTGGTGCATTTCTGATGTCTGGTGGGAGCTGGTTCCATAGTCTAGCTGCATGAACGATGAAGGAATAAGTAAAAAAAGAAGAATTATGAGATGGAATCGCAATTTTACTATCCTAACTGGAGCTAATGGGCCCTTGCTGAGTTGGCCACGAAGACCCATTCTGTTTCAGGGTCGGTCACACTCACGGGTCAACACCCATCCGATGACCTCCACGCATGGGGTGCGGAGCCTGGGTAGGACACTGGGTCAACCAGTCTCCCCTGGGAATTCAATCCTCTGGCGCTCCTGGACGGTCTGCGCACCGAGCGGCGCAAGCCAATCGATTGTGCTCTCCGACTAACAATCGGGGGAGTCTGGGAACTGTATTGTTTCCTATAGAGCGGGGGTGGTTGTCTACCTTACGGCGAGTGCTCTTGAAATGATCATTGGCCATCTGATCCCGGTTCAGAGTCGGGCAAAGGACGCCTTGGTCCGCGATAGATTCGGTATACTCCGTTTCACCGCTTCGTAAGGGAGAGGACCGCGCAAGCGACCTCGAACTCGGAACCAATCGAGAGACCGGAGAAATCTGGTCACAATTGGTAGTTAGGGCGCGAGTGCCGCCCGCCAGGTAACATACCTGGCTACTCGCGGTAAGGCGTTGGTCTCTAACGGGTTGTGGCGTAGCTAGACGTCGGATTTGTTATGTCCTAAGTCTTCTACGCTCACTGCACGGTCGATAGAACGATGAATCGTTAAAACGTCCTGCGGTGACGGATTCGCCCGTTGTGGTTGACATCTCAATATATCCTAACTGGAACGGAGTGAAATACCATGACTTTCTAAGTGATTGAATTTTTCGGTTAGGTAGGAGGGAGCGGTAGGATTGTTGAGGATGTTATAAAGAAGGGAAAGAATATGCATGTTTCTACGTTCACGTATTCGAAGCCAATGAAGTCTGCTTCTATATTCAGAGACGTGATCAAATTTTTTCGCGTTAGAAGCGTTGAATGACCGCGTCATAGGGGTCAATTTTTCTATTAATTAAATATACTTACTTGTTTCATACAATCTTTTTGGCCTTAAATTACTTTTATAGAACAGCAACTGCATAGTTAAGGAAGCACCGAATACTATAGAATAATACTATAGAATAAAGGACCCAATACTATAGAATAATTTCTTTTTCGTCGAAATCTAAAGTTTCATCGGAATGAACCATTCAAAAATAAGATGGCCTCTTAACTTCCCATCAGAGGTAAAGAATTGTGAACGCGCTAAAATGACGAATATATACATTTTACCCCCATCCACCCGTTGTGACGATTAGAACTATTTCCAGACTGAAGTCTGTCTGTGAGTCTTTGTGTGTGTGTGTGTGCGTGTATTTCTCCACGATAGCGTCCAAACGCTTCATTCCATTGTGCTGAAATTTGTCTTGCAGGCATCATTTGGCCATTTTTTTAATTTGTTGAGTGGGGCATTTCTAAGGTCTTTATGAGCCTTGTAACACTGCGACCATTGCTGATCTATTGTGTTCGCCACCTACTATCGTTCTGCGCTGAGCCTCGTGTCATTTAAGAACTGCAGCTGGCTTTTGGCGCCAGATTGTTTTACCTCCTCAGGTTGGAGGTAATGACCACCAGAGTGGATGTATCTTTTACGCATCGGCGGGCCACACTGGCACATGAGGTGCCGGGGAGTTTCCTCTGCTCCTTGGCAGAACCTGCACATTTTCGTGTCTCTGAGCTTGAGGTTGAACATCATTTGGTCATGGCAAGAGCTGAAAGATTGTGCTTAACATTGGTCCATCACGTGGTACGCTAGCCATACTTCAATCTCGATATATTGGACTTAGAAACACAGGTGCTTAGGTGCATGGTTGCGCCTAAATCACTTTGTGATATTTTGTTTTGGAATATCTCATATACAAGCGACAGAAATAATATTTAAAGTTCGCCATATATTCATTAAATAGTAAGGTTCTTTAAAGTGGCGACGCTTGCGATGCGTGACTCGTTCGAAATTCGAATTCAAAGGCTCACGTCGACCTACGTTTGCAATTCGATTTTCAAATTGATTTATATGACGCGCGTCCAAAATTCGAATTTTCATTGCATTTTCGCCAACTGCTGATCGACAACAGCAAACTCTCTACTACTACTTCTAGGTCTACTACTACTTATAGGTCTACTACTACTTATAGGTCTACTACTACTTCTAGGTACTATTTACCTTGCAACGTTTGTCAGTACATTTGTTTAGGTCAAATCTTGCAATCAGAATGAGAACCACTTCCTCTTATCATAAGAAGTTGAAATTAAACAAGTTGGCTCAGTTCCGATGGCAATGCATTTTTAACACGCTTTTATATTAAGTCGACCTGTATGTAACTAACTATGTAATGGAATCTAAGGTAACTAATTTAACAATCTTCCAAGGATCGTAGCGTCATGAAAATTGGCAGCTGTATGTAGTTCTGATGATAATACAATAATATGGTACTGTCGAACTGATCTGATGATGGAGTCGGAAGATATGAACTGGAAATTCATGATGGAACATCGTATCATAGCTGTGTTTGGACTTGTTAGAAAAGTCTTGGATTCAACTTTGACCACGATTAGGTTTCAAGGTCTGATGATGAAGCCGGAAGATAGGCACTGGCTTTCCATGATGGAATATCGTATCATAACCGTGTGTATGTGAATATCGTATCATAGCCCAAAAGCGTGTTTTTAGTGTTTTTTTAAACTATTAATTTATTTTATTATAGTGAGCATGACCTAATTCTGTCTCCGGAGGGATGACTCCCGACGAGGGGACTCCTCAACGGTCAACAGCACATATATGACATTTTGTATACGCATTCAAATATAAAAGCCCGTTGTAAGTTTCACCGCGACAGGGCTACTGCACCCAGGGTTGGTTTCCAACGATGGGACTCCTCAACGGTTAACAGCACAGACACGAAATTTTGTATAGCATTCAATTATGATCGCCCGTTCTAAGTTCCGCTATGACATGGCTGCTGCTCCCGGGTTGGCTCGGGACAGATCATTTTAATCAAAGCTTGTTTTTTAAAATTACCTTTGTCCTCAAGAAGTGAGCTAAGGGGCCCTTGCTGAGTTGGCCACGAAGACCCATTCTGTTCAGGGTTGGTCACACTCACGGGTCAACACGCTGTGCGAGCCTGGGCAGGACTCTGGCCTTACGGTTAGTTTCCCCTAGGAATCAACATTCTGGCGCTCCTGCCATGGATGGTCTGCGCATCGTGCGGAATAAGCCAATCGATTGCGCACTCTGAATAACATCTTGCGGTGTCAACTACAACGGGCGAACCCGTCACCACAGGACGTTTTAACGATTTTTCGTTCTGTCGCCCTGCAGTGAGCGTGGAAGACTTTGGACAATACACTCCAACGTATAGCTACGTCACAACGCGCAAGAGACCAACGCCTTTACCGCGAGATAGCCAGTAATGTTACCTGGCGGGCCGACACTCGCGCCCTTGCTTCCAATTGTGGCCAGATTTCTCCGGTCTCTCGATTGGTTCCGAGTTCGAGGTCGCTTGCGCGGTCCTCTCCCTTACGAGGCGGTGAACCGGTGTACACCGAATCTATCGCGGACCAAGGCGTCCTTTGCCCGACTCTGAACCGGGATCGGATGGCCAATGGTCATTTCAAGAGCAGTCGCCGTAAGGTAGGCAACCACCCCCACTCTATAGGAAACAATACAGTTCCCAGACTCCCCCGACTGTTAGTCGGAGAGCACAATCGATTGGCTTGCGCCGCTCGGTGCGCAGACCGTCCAGGAGCGCCAGAGGTTTGATTCCCACGGGAGACTGGTTGACCCAGTGTCCTACCCAGGTTCGCACCCGCATGCGTGGAGGCCATCGGATGGGTGCTGACCCGTGAGTGTGACCGACCCTGAACACATGGGTCATCGTGGCCACCTCATCATGGGCCCGTTAGCTCCCAACTCTGACTAACAGTCGGGTGAGTCTGGAAGCAGTACTGTTTCCTATAGCGCGGGGGTGGTTGCGGACCTTACGGCGACTGCTCTTGAAACGACCATCGGCTACCCGATCCTGGGTGAACAGCCGGGCAAAGGACGCCGTGATCCTCGATAGATTCGGTATACACCGATTCACCGCTTCGTAAGGGAGAAGACCGCGCAAGCGACTCGTAACCAATCGAGAGACTGGAGTAATCTGGTCGCAATTGGTAGTAAAGGCGTGAGTGTAAGCCCGCTGGGTAACACTCCTGGCTATCTCGCGGTTAAGGCCTTGGCCTCTTACGGGTTTGTGGCGGAGCTTGACGATGGACTGTTCTGTCCAAGTCTTCTGCGCTCACTCCAGGGAGATAGAACGACTAATCGTTAAAACTTCCTAAGGTGACGGGCTCTCCCATTGTAGTTGACAACTCTAGTTGTCCTCAAGAAGTTGCGCTCTTCTCAGTATATACGTCGCTTCCTCTATTGCATATACGTTTGCTTTTATCGTTAAACCATTACTGGCTTCTGGGAATAGCCAATGAGATTGTTTCTCGGAATTTTCATCTTCCATATTATTCACCGTTAGGTGGAGGTCGCTCGCGTGCATTCAATTTCACTTTCACAGAGAACTATATTACTGCACATCTTTTTTTATCGACTGCTTCTTTAAGGATGTTTACCGCTCTCTAAACACTACTTCACACAAACAAAATAAAATGAATAACTATAAGTGTTTTAACTACGAACGTTATAGCGTTGAATTATATAGGTTTTAATACTGTTCAAACCCGTACTACGTTTTAGGAACTAGAGCTGTCAATTACAACGTGCGAACTCGTAAACTCAGGAAGTTTTAACGATATTAGATTATTCTATCTTCCGTGAGGTACGCGTAGAAGACGAGACGAATACAAACCTACCGTCCAGCTAAGCCAAAATGCCCGTCAGAGACCAACGCATTATGGCGATTTACCGAGAAAGGATACCCAGCGGGCAGCATCGCCGCCCTTACTACCAGTACCTACTGGAACAACTAGAGTTGTCAAGTACAACGGGCGAACCCGTCACCTCAGGAAGTTTTAACGATTAATCGTTCTATCTCCCTGAAGTGAGCGCAGAAGACTTGAACAAAAACAGTCCACCGTCAAGCTTCGCCACATGCCCGTAAGAGGCCAACTCCTTAACAGCGAAATAGCCAGGATTGTTACCCAGCGGGCTTACAGTCACGCCCATACTTCCAATTGCGACCAGATTACTCCAGTCTCTCGATTGGTTACGAGTTCGAGGTCGCTTGCGCGGTCCTCTCCCCTACGAAGCGGTGAAACGGTGTATACCGAATCTATCGCGGACCACGGCATCCATTGCCCGGCTGTTCACCCAGGATCGGATAGCCGATGGTCATTTCAAGAGTAGTCGCCGTAAGGTCCGCAACCACCCACGCGCTATAGAAAACAGTACTGCTTCCAGACTCCCCCGGCTGTTAGTCAGAGTGCGCAATCGATTGGCCTACGCCGCACGGTGCGCAGACCGTCCAGGAGCGCCAGAAGTTTGATTCCCAGGGGAAACTGACCAAGGCCAGAGTCCTACCCAGGCTCGCACTTCATGCGTGGAGGCCGTCGGATGGTGTGACCAACCCTGAACAGAATGGGTCTTCGTGGCCAACTCAGCAAGGGCCCATTAACTCCCAGTATTGGAACAATATCTCCGTCTAGAATAAACCATCAGGATACCTCCAACCTCCCGACTGGTTAAGGGTTCGACGTCGCTTGCGCAACCTCTACCGGCCGTACATTCAGCGGTGATTCAGTTTGAATCTATCGCGGACCATCATGGCATCTTTTGCTCGGATCTGATTTCAGGAGCAGGTAGCCAATTGGTTGTTTCAAGGGTGTTTGACAACAGGTCAACATCCACCCCCGCTGCTTAGGAGACAGTATATTTCTATAGTCTCCCGACTCTTTTGTGTTTTTTTTCTATATAAATTTAAAAAGAACTGGAAGCTTTCCTATACGTTCTGAATAACTTTGATAACTTGTTTTGAGACAGCTGTTTCTCAAGAGACAGCGAGTAAATTTATATAAATACAACTCCTCGCGAAACATGCACTCCTAATGTTGGCGATTGGGATTTCGACACAGTAGGATACATTTATGTACTATAATTTCAATGGATTTGATAGATGTTTGAGAGGGACAGAGTTATGGAGTGTGAAGAAAACGATAATATTTCAAATTTCAATTCAGACCGCTCTTGCATGACCATGAAACGAAAACTCCTCACGAAACATGCGCTCCTAATATTCCCGACTCAGATTTCGATGAAATTGATTGATGTTTGGCTGATTGAATTGACTTTTCCAGCGGATATGAGAACGATTCTCACTGTTTTGGTAATGAAAACCCTAGTGCTCCCACTGTTTTGACGCCCCTGTAATCCTTATATACCTCAGGGCACATCTGCGACTTGTCAAATTGTTAAAAAGCATTTGATTTGTGATGGAGGTTGGTTGGTGGGGGGTTGAGGGGGAGTCCCTTGTTTTGAAAACAAAAAGGGGAGGTCCCCAGCAGCAGCCCTTCGCGTTTATATAGGCGGGAGGCACACGCCCCGAGTGTATTCTTCACGCCACATCAAGCTCTGCGGCAGCCCCATTAGCCTGAGCGATGCTCCCCACTGAATAGTTCCGGAGCCCATTGAATTTCTAAAGACGTAATGTCGGAAGGCATACCTTGCAATTTAGTGTTCCATGTTTTATTTTCCAAACGACACAACTTCTGTTAAAATAAAGCTATTAGTTGCCTCGGGATGGTCTTCTAATATAGGATATCCTCCACTTGAAACATATGCTCCTAATGCTCCGAATTGAATTTGCGGTGAATTTGACTGATAGTCTGACGAATTTTAGTAATATGCAACGCTGGACTATCAGTTTCTGCACAATACGTCGACTCTTTGTGTTGAATATTAGAGCAGTTTGTTGATAAATGAGTCCTAATGTGTTGACACATCTATATAATCAGCAAATACACCCAGAAATATCTACTTTAATAACACAAGGGTTTGTTATAAAGCATTATTGGTAGACTTTTCATATTACTGGCTGCCTCCCGATATCCCTGGGTGTTTTATCTCTATAGACGTCAGAACTTAAATTAAGCTCGGTCTATTAGTCACCTCTGGAAGATTTTGAGTCACAATCTATCTAAGAATAAAAATCGAAAATACTACTAAATATTTATATAAATAATTTGCAAATATTTACAGCTTCGGAAGAGAAACACATTTAATACTAGCTGACCCGCGCCCACTTCGTTGGGCGGTAAACATTTTTACTTGTGATGATATTATGAGTGTGGTTCGGTTAGTACTGAGTGCTATGATTTATTTCCTGACTGCTAAAACGAGGGTTATATTTTTACTGCATATGTATGTATGTATTTGCATGCCAATTTGGCTATATTACCGGGTTTCAAATGAGCGAATGAAATGATTATGATTGAATAAATTATGTTTATTTTAATTGTTCAAAACTTGTCTATATACTATATTAAATGTAATGTTATTATTAGGTGCCAAATATATTGTCTTTCAGGAGTTCCAACCCGAGATACTGTCGCGGCTCCATACCTATGTCGTATTATCTCTTTAACCATTTATGCAGTAAAAGGGAAAAGTTTTTTGTTTTAAACACTTGAGATGATAAATTTACTTATTTTGATAAGAATTCATAATTGTTGATAATATGACCAATAAACACGACCTGTATTAAATATTTTTTTTAATATAAAAAACTACTTTTTGTGACTTAAATATAAAAGTTAGACATATGCTGTCGCTGACTTTTTTGTAGGCATTATCAAGCTCTAAAACTTTTCTCTAGAACTTAATCATATATCTCGCATTGTTAAGGCAGCGTTAGTTAGAAACGTTTTCGTTCGACCGTTTTTTCTCCGACTTACTTTTCAAATCCGATTACCACGAAAAAGTCTTTACATTTTTCGGATTAATATATAGCATATGACACTCACAAATAACGTGGCTTTCTATTGGCAAAACAATTTTCAAAATCGATTCAGTGATCCGGAGATTACTTCCTACAGTCTCACAAACTTTACCCCTTTATAATATTAGTATAGATAATAGGTATGTTTTAGCTATATACAAAGGACATACAATTAAAAAAACTTTTTTGGAGTTTATTGGAGTTTTTATTTCTATCTATTGACATTGATATTT